>JBBJLS010000134.1:10401484-10423759 GCA_037577275.1 Bryconaethiops microstoma | reverse complement strand
CCTCATAAAGCAGAATGAGGTGCTTGTGTAGGAATTTAACAGACACTGGCATGGAATGATTGTCATACTCATAGAGAGGCTGATTTAAAAATAAATTGCAGTGGTCTTTGATTTTTTTCTTGAACTGTAAATCTCTGACCAACTATTTGATTTGATTTTTTAAGCAAATGTCTAATGACAGAAAATCAGAATTTGCTGAGAAGTTTCAACTCCTTTACAAGCATGCAATGTGATCATGGAAAATCTTGGTGGACATGGTGGAGTTCCGCCTAGTAACTCACTGTAGCTTTTTGATTCAAAATGTTGTCTTTTTCACTTTTCTCTTAATCATGTCCAGTTCCACTTGCTAGCTAAGACTTGCTATCTAGCTTTATTGGACTCATGGTGTCTTTATCGAATTTACTGAAATTTGACTAATTTGTGTACCTGGTAAAATCAGATAGTGATTGTTATTAGTGTGCATGTAAGTCCATCCCATTCACCACAATTCTGTTATTTTGGTAATATTACAATGATTTATTATCAGATGTATTGAGCACAAATCTGAGTTTCAAACTGGTGACACTAAGCTTTTTTTTACATTTTTACATTTAAAACGAGACTGAGTTTACTTTTATGATCTTGCTTTATTGTAATTGCTCGTGAGACGCATCATGATGGTTTGAATAAATTTGACACCACCACTTTGCTTTCACTCTGAAATCAAATTTATTTCTGTTTGTCCATTTTTCCAGGGTGGAGTTTCTCGAGAAAGACAGTGTTCAACAGTGGGATCTTAACATGATAAAGTCCAAGCAGATTGCAAATCTTAAAGGCCTGTTACACGACAAGCAGAGTCTGATCAGCACAGAGGTAGAAATCTGGAAGCAAGGCAATTTAAACGGGGCTGTGTAATGTAAGACTCCTTGGTAGGAGATTAAAGTATTGTGAACATTTCTTCAGTGTCGGATCCATTTGGGTTTTTCTTTTGTGTAGGAACTGAAGAAGCTGACTTCATTTGAGAACCGCGTAATTGAGGGCTCAGAGCAAGCGAGTGCCAGGTAAAGCTTCAGTTCTGTTGATTTCTAATGTTTCTCCAATACAATTTTACCTATGAATTATTTTTTAAGTATAATGTCAATGGATGTATCAGCTGAACACTTGCAGGACTTAAGGCTTGAGAGTGGATGTGTTTGTATTAGTGGCAGCAAATCAGATGTTGATGATTCATCAGTGGTGATATTGACTATATTGAAAAGAACCAATGGAAAATGAGGCAAACGAAAGTTAAATGAGTTCTACTCTGAACTGAGATCTCTAATAGTGATCCTGTCAGTGAACAAAGCAGAACTGAACTGAAAATACAGTTTAAGTGAAATGTAGAAATATTTTAACAAAAAAATACACCGTAACATTAAAATCTACCTCAGGATTGGTTTTCAAAATATTCAGGTGCCTTTGAATGGTAGACGTTTGTGTTACGTAGAAAGACTAGTGCATATTTTTATTCTGGTAGGAGCCCTTTGGAAAAAGACATTGAAAATAGATCAAATAAAAGTACTAGAAGAAAATTATTATAAATGTAATATAATTGCCAAATTGAAAACGACAGCTAAAAAGAACATTAAAATTAACTCAAATTTTTGCATTTTTAATTCTTAAGTGATAACAGTTGAGCCAGTCATTATATTAGTGGTATGGCTAAGGGTTAAGTTTTCAGTTTCGAACACTTTGAAGAAAGGTTTGCTTAAGTGTCTACATGAAAAAGATGTTTCACTGTGTTTTCCTAAAAAGTATAAATAATAGTGAATATTGCAGTGAAAAACTTTATTTGAGAGGGAAAAAATGAAGATGAAAGACAGGAAATGTGAAGGCTGTCGTATTTGTTCACAGTGAGCGGGGATTTGACCTTCTGGCGATCGTGCAGAAGACAAAATCCAAATCTACAGAGGAGCCTGCAGCTCTGACCCAGAGCCACGCATTAGAGATGGGCTATCTGAACTGACCACAGGAATCTGCACACACCCCTCGATACCCGGTCCACCACAGTAAACGAACCTCTTCAGCTCACAGCATGAGCCTCACTTTATTCTAACAGTGAAGATTCATTCTAATACATGTTCTTAGGAAATTAGGCTCAAGCTGACACGCACAGCACAAAGCACTTTATCTTCTTTGATGCGCCGACACAGTATTAGACCATTTTCTGGAATTTATAAGCTCATGAAATTGATTTTTCTTTTTAAAAATGAGGCTATTTATTACATTTGCATGTGACGTGTCATTTTAAATATCTTTTTTTCTATTTATGACATTTTATATTGTGTTTTTGTACCATTTTATAGTGCATAGAAAGCAATTTCTATGATTATTAAAGTTGCTCGTCCCCACTGCGTGCACCCCAGACTGATCTTTTTATCACAAAACACAAGACGAGCTAAAAGCTCTGTGTTTTTCTGATTTATTTCTTTTCTTATTCATACAAAGTCCATTCTAAGTCTTGACTTTGCATATAGCAGCCAAGGCAAACTTTATAGAGTACCACAATGCAAGACAAATTAAAAAGAACATATTTGTAATAATAACTAGACATTTTATATAAATGGGTTAACACATAAGTATTTTATAGTTTATTTACAGGATATTCATGCTAAAAAAAACAAAAAAAAAGCCATACAGTACTGAGTACAGTGAGAACACCAGTATGGTAAACTTGTATAAAATGTGACGATAAACAATTAGTGATAAAATAGTTAAGGCTTGACTGTATAGAAAATAATATAATGGCAATTATTAATACTTAGTCATGATAATATATGGATGAGAAGACCGGAGACATTTTAAACATAAACGTATATACACAATGGGAATGTGACATCAAAACTGATCTGTAGGTGAAATGCTGAAGGACCTACAGCGTAGCTTAGCTCCAAAATAAAAAGTCAAGTGAATATCAGTATCTTTAGACGTCAGTGGCAGTGTGAGCGTGTGTTTATGTACACCAGAGTTGAGGAATACCAGCATCTTATGCCATTCTGTAGTCCATGTTTTTGGCACTAAAAAGCACATCGTTTGAAAAGACTAAGAACAGTTTCGCTTTGATGAATAAAGACTGAAAGAATCAAACATTCACAAAGGCTGACTATAAGAAGTATGCATTTTGACGTATTAAATTTTTTTTTTTTTTAAATGAACAGAGAAACTCTTCCTCAACCAAAAGACAAACTGATTAAAATGCAATTCCATCGATTTTTCCGAAGAATTCTTTAATAAAGTCATTCGGAGTGGTTCGGAGTGATACGCTCTATTCTGGGGAGTCAAATTTGTTTACAATACTTCATAGGAACCAGATGTCTGGTTCCCAAATCATAATTTTAAAATCCAGAGAGTTATGTGATAAGGCAAAATAGCACCTAAAGATTTTTTTTCCCTCCAGATTTACTGTTTATTACATATAAAACTCATAAAAAGAGAGACATTCACAGGTTCACTGGTAGCTCAGGACAGTAAAAACACTGTTATATTGGTTTCGAGCATCGCGACACCTGGTTCCTATCAACACCACTGTAAGTCTGTAAGTTGCACTACAACACATCATTTCACCTCAAACCACCCTGAATGACTGTGGACTTCTCAGTAATGTATAATATAGAAATTTGGGGGAAAAAATGGTGGAATTATTCAGTGAAACTTTGCTAACAGAAAAAAAAAGAATACAAGAAAGAGAAAGTGTTGGACTTGGTCCATGCTCTAAATAAATGTCTCAGCATGAGTTCATGAGCACTAGATATTACCAGGACTAAACAGATTGTAAACAGCACAGTCTTTTTTTTCCTGCATAACATCTAATGTCCAAAAATGTAGCTGCCAAGAGCAATGCCTTTACTGTCGAAACAGACTGAACATTTTTAAGCCAATACTACATGGCCTGAAAGTGCTGCAAAACCGTCTTTGGATGTCCCTACTTGTCCCTCGTCTCTCGAAGTAACGCCGAGTTCAAGAGAGAGCTCGCACAAATAAAATACTACAAGAATGCTGCCTTCATCTTTAAGAGGCATCAAGAACTCTAATAAGTCTAATACGTTTCGGAATGTATCCCAGAAAAAAAGGAATCATTAAGCGAAAGAGCACACCACTGAGCAGAGGTGATTTGGTTTGTTTTAGGCGAAGCTGGGGACTGACCATGGTGCCCTGGTCCAAAGGGGCTGTTTATATGAGGGAGATGCGTATGGGGATGCTGGGGGAGTCCGTTCTTGGTGGTGAATGCTGGCTCACCAGGTGCTCCACTACTGTGTGTTTAGACATGTGCTTCATCAAATAGGTCTCCTACAGAGGCAGAACGTGGGATACAATATCTTCAGGTCATCATCATCATCAAGAGTACTTTGCATATACAAAAATGTAGAATCAGAAAACCTTATTGATCCCTGAGGAAATTGCTTAAGACACACAGAGACACAGAGACAAGAACAACATAAAATATAACGTCTAAACACACTATGCTATATACACAAATGCTGGGTTTAAAAACTAGAGATAAGTAACAAAATGAAGTGAAATCTAATGACACAGATGGTAGTTAGGAGTACGTTTTTGCACGTTTTTGTAGAGATCGGTAGTTTATAAGAAATATCAATATTGCACATGTATATGAGTAATATTGATCTGGCACATTAGTTGATTAACCAAGACATATTTGGTGTCTGGAGTTGCGAGGTTAATGTAAAACCTGTTTAGCTAAGCAATATATGTCTTAAAAGCTAATATTACAACAAATAGGAACAATAGTAATACAGTGATAGAGACGTACATTTATCTCTCTATATGTTTGCTTAATCATTCCCAGATGTCTCTGCATGGAAGCCCAGTATTACATTACATTTCTCATCAAATGCCTCAAATAGCTGGTACAGGTCAATCGATACTTCATCAGATTAAATCAGGGGCTGCTGATGGAATTTCACAAATGCAAACAATGGCTGCAGGAACCGAGAAGGAATCTGGAAACTAACTTGTGTTCTTCTAACCAGCTCTCAAAATGTTACTTTTTACAAACAACAAATCTTGATATTATGTCATTCTTTATTGTTTGTTTGCCTTTATTCTAATGTTAATTTGTGTACTAGCTAGCAGAAAGTCCCTTACAAAGCTAATATTAGAATATATACAAATAATACCATAAATACTCAATTTATATATGTTTATGTGTTTGCTTAATTATTCCCAAACCTTGTTTCTTTGCATTTACTCCAATGTCAACTTGTATGTGCTGGCAGAAAGTCCCTCACTGCTCAGAAAAATGCCTTTAAACCTTTAAACTAAGACTTTTGCACAGTACTGTATCTGCACTTTCGTCCATTTTTATAGATACCACTGTCATGACGTGTGGCTGTTACCACATAAGTAAGTCTGTCTGAGATCACTTAACATCTCATCTATGCCTACATTACTTGTTAGCTATATGAGACTTGGTGCTCTGGCACAAATCCTAAGAAGCTAAAAAGCTGGTGGTCTAGTGGTTAGAGAGTTGCCCTTGCGATCAGAAGATTGTGGATTTGAATCCCAGCACTGCTAGTGGCACCACTGAGGTACCCTTGAGCAAGGTAACATTGGTGGTTGGTGGTAGCCCACACTTTCACTTGGTGAATGGGTTAAATGCAGAGAAAAAATTTCACTGTGTTGTGTGGTCACGTGTGACTACAAGGGCCACTTTACTTTACTTTACACAAAACACAAATCTTGTTATAGTGAGAAGGAGCAAAAACTGTAACCATTTGAGTTGAATTATTCCTTTATGTATAACTAAACAACACCTCTCGATTTTTTGAAATGGTTAACATTATGTAAAGAACATGACTACAGTGCCATAAGGCCCTGGCTGAAAGTAGTATTATCTGAAAGTAAAAGTAAAAAAGCCTGGAGGGACTTACTGAAGTGTACGCCCTGCCACACATGCTGCAGCAGTAGGCCTTTGCATTTTTGATGGCATGAGCAGCTAAGTGGATCTGTAAAGAGGCTGAGTCCGAGTACGCACGGTAGCAGTGGGAACACTTGTATGGCTTGTCTTTATTGTGTGATCTCTGGTGAGACTGCAAGGCAAGAACCACAGAGGCTTGTTAATAAACAAATCAATCAATCAATCAATAAATAAAACCTTTCAACTGTATGATTACTATTTTAGTAAGGCCTAATATTATCCATTAATTACTGTAACTACTACGCAACTATATGTAGCTCCTAAGAAACTAATATGTATGTTATGTAGTTTAGAGAGTGGGGAACTAAAGTGTGGACCACATAATATTCAGAAATCACTCTAAGATTTAAATGTAGGCTTAGCAAAACACAGATCAGTGACAACTAGTTTGCTAGGCCTTACCTGCAGATTGGAGAGTTGTGTGAAGGCTTTATCACAGCCTGGCTGGATACACTTATAAGGTCGATCACCTGTATGAATTCTGCACATGGAGGGAAAAAAAGGCCAGGTTTAACAGATTTCAAATAGCCAGGTCATGCAGCTCTTAGTTCACAACCAGAAGAGTTGCCTTGAAAACTTAGGACTGTAGGAGCACCACTATTGTTCAAACACTTCTCAGCTGGTCAGCTGCTTTGTAAATGATGTGTGTTTTTCTTACCTAGTGTGTTGCTGTAGGTGCGAGAGTTGGCGGAAGGATTTTTCACAGTAGGAGCAATGGTACGGCTTCACCCCGAGGTGAATGCGTAAATGCTGGGCCAGGTAGGAGGCGTTGGCGAAAGACTTTGTGCAGTGTGGACACTTGTGTGGCTTGGCCTCTGTATGTGATTTAGAGTGAATTTGCATGTCTGACTTGGAGAAGAATGTAAGCGGGCACACTTTACACCTGTGGAAAAGAATAAAGACAGTTACAGGTACAATGTTTAAAAGTCCTAAGAAAAGCAGAAACTTTTGAGAATTATATTTTGGTCCTCTACAATCTACATATCTTTACCCAATTGAGCTACAGGGACAAGCTGGACCAACAAGTTCGAAATCAGCATCCAGTAAATGAGACAGAACTGTTTGCATGCTTGAAAAGGTGCTGGGAGGGTTTGGACACAAGTTATTTCCAAAACTTGCTGGAAAGGATGCTAAACATCTGTGCTGCTGTGATAAAGGCAAGGAATGGTTATTTTCCTAATCTTTTCTTGTAATAAAATTTGGAAAGAGCAGCATTTTGTTTTTTTTTAAATCTGAGGGTGGGCCCAAACTGGCATGTAGTGTAGCTAAACAGCAAAGACATGCCTGGGGTATGAAGTTTCCTTTTTGAGTGGTGCAGTAGAGCTACAACGCTACTTTAATGGAAGTAATGCCTGCATCTCACACTTGCCTGAATCTTGAGTTGTTAAGACTCTAATATATTGACGTGTGAAGTCTCCGACAGACTTGCTTATGAGGTTTCTGACACAGTTTTATCTATGAAAATGCTGTGAAACATGTCGATAAAATATTAGACAGCTGACATCGCTTTGTTCCACACAGCTTCTGTAAATCAGTATCCTACCTGTATGTTTTGCCCTCTTTGGCAGTGATTGTTACGGATGACTGGTCAGCTCCTGAGGCCAGAATGGGGTAGGGTACAACTAACAGAGGACCAGAGGTGTTTTCTGCCTTGATCTTTTTGCGGCCCCGTCCCACAGTTTTGGGGGCGGGTCCCAGCAGTCCAGCGAGTCCACCACTGGTTTTGATGGCCTCCATCCCCGGGCCACAGGCCAGTCCTGAGATGAGGTTTGTGGAAGGAACCACACCCTGGCGTGTCTGGCTGCTACTGGATGTGAGGGTGGCAGGGGTGATGGCCTCTGACGTGTTACTGTTTCCGGTACGACATGACAGTGCTATACCTGAACATCAGAGAGAAAGAAATTACAGAAGGGTGTATGTGAATAATATAATGGTCAAGAGAAAATCAATTTTATAAAATTTGACCCGTTCCCCAGGCAAGGTACACAACATGGACAAAAGTATTGAGACGCCTGACCATTACACCAATAGGCAGTTTAATGACATTGTATTCAAACACATAGACTTTAATATGGAGTTGGTCCCCTTTTGCAGCTATAACAGCTTCCACTCTTCTTGAAAGCTTTTCCACAAGATTTAGGAGTTTCTGTGGTAATTTGTGCCCCTTCATTCTGTAGCATTTATGAGTTCAGGCACTGATGTTGGACAAGAAATCCTGGCTCACAATCTTCGTTCCAGTTCATGCCAAAGGTGTTGGATGGGGTTGAGGTCAGGACTCTGTGTGGATCAGTCAAGTTCTTTGACACCGAGCTCATTCAGCTGCGTTTTTATGGAGCTCACTTTGTGCACTGGGACACAGTCATACTGGAATAGAAAAGGTTCTTCCCCAAACTGTGTCCACAAAGTTGGAAGCTTGGTGTTGTCAGAAGAATGTCTTGGTATGCATTAAGATTGCTCTTCACTGGAAATAAGGGTCCTAGCCCAAACACTGACAAATAGGTGTGTCCTAATATTTGTGCATAAAGTGCACATATGTACTATGGATACTATTTGCTATATGCAAGGCTATATCCCACCAAATTAAGAGTGTGAAAATGGTAAGACTAATTATCATTTGTATAGATAGCAATGTGTCATACAGTGCCAGAAATTCCATAAGCAAGTTTCCAGGATGCTAAAAGGGTACTGACTTCTTGTCCTACTTGTAGCTCCAGTGCAAAACTAAATGATATAATTCATATGTTGTGGACACCATTTGAGTACATTTGGGGTAACTGTTATTAACACTGGTGATCGGTTAATGCGACAATAACAGGAACAACAAAATAAGAAGAAACAAAATGGTGTTTTGCATTAAATCAAATCACACCTTTTATTTCTGATAATGCATGAGACTATATTGGCAAATTTAAAACCAGAGCAGTGTTAATAACAATGGTGTTACCTGACAGATGGTTCGCTCTAGTTGGCTGGTCTATAATCTGCCGTAAATGCCAGTCCTCCCACAGTCCTCGAGCTTTAATGGCTGTCTTATCATCCAGATTCAAGTTTACATCACCAAGAATACGTCCTGGGGAAAAAACACAATGGGAAATTAAGTATTTTCTTTAAAAGATCAATTTGAAATCATTCTTTAAAACATAACCCCATGATTATGTTTGAAAGTAGAAGATTTATTATGATTTGAATTTGATGAAAAATAACTGCTGTGTAGTTTCATTCTTTCCCTTTTTGCCTTGTCAAATTTAAACAATTACACATCACATGTATAGACCCAAATCTGTCATGGAGAATGTAAATCAAACAGAAATGTAATTAATTACATGCCAATGTAATGTAATATGCAGTTTCATCATTACACATATCTGGCCAAACAATAAATCTAGCACTTTCTGAACCAAAACATCATTAGTTCTTTTCCTAGTTGTAACATGAGAGTCTGCGAGTACCAGTGGAGTTTGTGTCGTTTACCATGTGGATTTGTACCTGCAACAGTGCTAGAGGCTGGCCGGGCATGCAGGGCGATGTCAGGCTGCGTGGGGCTATGAGGATGGAGCCCGGGCATCTGCTGAAGTTTGGCCACTGGCATGCTGTGCTGACCACCTTCTGTAGGTGTGGGGGGAACCAGCAGGGGCTGTTGCGAAGGGACTGAAGTGGGTTGCAGATGTGGAGGCCTGATCTTCTCTGCCATCAGCTGCTCTTTAATCTTGTTGATTAGGACAAGGTTATCCAGCTGGAAATAATGGGAAAAACATTCAGTGTGTTAATTTTTCAATAACTAGACTTGTGATTTATGTCTGCAGCCTCCACTGGGTGATTGAGGCAATTACAACTTCAGAAAACACTCTGGTATATATGGTATATATACACACATGGTATCTATATGGTATATGGATAATAGGTCATTTATGCATGATTTTATGGAACAAGTCACACTGCCAAAGTTGTCCTACAATCCCCAAAGCCACATAAGCAAGCCTACTTGACCACTCCTTACTACTTAGTGTCTGAAGAAAGTATGTGATGATGTAGCATGTCCAGTGCCAAAGGGTGATGTGTTCTTTTTTCTCGGGATTAGAAAAAGTAGATCTGTTTTCAGAATGAATGACCACTCTTTGTCTGACGAGTTCTTTTACCTCATTCATGATAAATGCCAAGACAGCTCTTGCTCTGGATCATTGCTCTATTTTTGTTCTGAAAACTGAAGTGAAGAAAGTGAAGATGGTACCTGGCCAGGCATCGTAGGAGGTGGAGGCCAAAAGTATGGATTATTGAAGCGTGGCTCGGCCATGCTGGAATAAACACAAAAGAACTCAAAGTTACACTCACACAAAGTACACATTCTCAAGCATACACTCATCAATACATTGACATTAATGTTATAATATTATATGTATAATATTCTCATACGTATCTGTGATCTCTAAACAAGGCACGGGTATAAAGAACCAGTACTGAACTGGTACCAGTTACTGACTGGTCCATACTGAAATATTGATAAGCTATCTGTGTTTATGCAGCATTAATACGTTCTACCACAAAATATCAGTATTGCAGTTATACTGCTACTTCTTGTAATGACCTTCAAGATATTAAAGGGCCCATATCATCACTTTTCTGCAAATAAAAAGGCTTAAAGGCTGAAAATATTGTTTCAAATGGTACTTTTACTCCCTCAAATGGTACATTTACTCCATTAATAGATAAGCTTATAAGCTTAGATGTCACAAAACCAACACTGTTAAATATATCTCCTTATTATGACTACAGTAGTTTGGACCCATTTATTCATGTACTGACACCTTTGATGGTTAAAGATTAAAAGATTAGACTTTTGTTGGTTTACATGAAGACCTCAATTCATCAGAACACCCAGTAACTCATCTGGAGCTGTGATTGGTCATCCTGTTGGAAACACTGTGATTAGTTAGAGACTCGTTGGCATTTTGCAGCCTTCTGTGATATTAGTATTATTATGATAATAATTAGCAGACGATATACTGTGCAGCCCTAATAGCTGGTATCTTCAAACAGTTTTGATCACTATTTCTCTAAAAAAGTCAATTAAATATAAAATAATCTTTTGGACCAAATTAGGAAGAAGAGTATTAATAAGAGTACTGATTAATACCAGTATAAAAACTTAGTATCAGTATTGATATCAGTATGAGGAAAATCCTAACGATACCCATCCCTAGTCTAAATTCTTATCTTACATTTCTCAGGCTGATGGGCAGTTAAAAAGTAGGAGGAAGACAGAAGGCCCTCTGCTCCTTACGGAGTTTTGGAACACTAAGATTACTCTTTATAGAGGAAATTAGGGGTGTATTTTAAACCAATTTCATTCAGTTATGGTTCAATTATGATTTACTAGTACATAATAAAACATTTCACTAAGGTTCAGATGTATTTAGACAATAACAGTAGTAAACAACGCTGAATAGATTAAATTTTGGCCACAAAACTGAGAGAATAATTTGAAAACTTCATCCGTTCTAACATTCCAAAATGCATCTAAGCATTTTTACACCCCTACAAAAAGAAAAATGTATATAATTTTGCTCTTAAACAAAAAGGCTTGTATTAACAGCACAAGTGCAGTCAAAAAGAGGTGCGACTAGAAAAAAAGTCAAAAGTCTTGGTCGACTAGAGCCACAACCTGCATTACTGAGAATAAGTGTGAAAAGGGTGAACAAAAAGGAAATGACATAAAAATGCAGAACAGACCCACTTGGCTCTACAAAGGTTCCTGCTCTGGGTGAAAAAACCACGTGTGACATTTTATCTGGTGATAACAGGGCGACCAACGCACAGTTTCACGAGCTGCCTTTTCCCCAGCTAAACATATCAAGTACTGAAATAAAGCCGCACTGGACAAACAGAGCCCCTCCTAATCTTTCGGGCCCAAGTTGTGACCCTCCGAACACAACCGAAAGCATGTTTTGGTACTTCTGAGACCACCAGAAACAGAGAGCCCACAGGGGGATCTTTCTATTGGCCTTTTTAAAGCACCACACATTCACGCAAACCAAAAGTCGTCACAAAACACAAGCTCATGCGTACAAAAGAAAATCTTCCCCTCGGATTCCTCCGGGAAGTGAAACAGACACCCATCACCATCATTAAGGAAATATTCTGCAAAGTCTGGGGCTCGTATGCCTGGACATATCATCTTTATTATTCTTGGCCTTTGCACATGAAACGCTCTGTGCAGACCCTTAGTCAAACAGACTGCAACCCGACTAGCGCTGCCAAAACATGCACAGCGTAGTGTTGTAGGGGAAAAAAAAAAACAACCAAAAAAACTCCTAAATGCAGGAAAATTATATTCCTAAAATAATCAAGCTGCGTGGAAAGATTTCCACAGGCCCGCCGTTTCGTCAGTGAAAAGTGAATTGGTGCATGGAGGCCTGCCTTCATAATAGCCGGGCACGTAACAGAGGGCATGAATCAAATTCCAGGCTACAGTGGACCACAACGGGAACAGTAAAAATATACTGTCATGCGGCCGCAAGATGGTGTGTTATTTAACCTAACCATTTATTTACTAATTTTTATTTATTGCACTATTGTGGTGCAATAAAGTGGTAGAGATTTCACTTCATGTAATTAGCTTCTTTATAGGCATGCAAAGATATGTGAACTGTGGGCCGATGCTGACATCCAATATACATATATAGCTGCTCTGGTAATATATATGTAAAATATATATGTATACATAAACATATATACACATTTTATACTGCACTGTTGGTATAGTATTTTATTTTTATTCTATTCTATTCTATTGTTTTCTTAATTTTTGCTGCTCCTAACTTTGTACTGTCCATTTTCTGCCGTGACAAAGCAAATTTCCCACTTGTGGGACTAATAAAGGTTTATCTTATCTTATAAACTCAAGTGCATGCATATTACCAAAGCAGCTTAAACACTGAATCGGTCAACCCAAGACTCTTGTTTGATGCTGATCACCTTTTCAGCAATAATTTACTGACATTGATATGATTGTGATATTATCGTGCATACTTGCTTCTTTATTGCTCAATTTCTGCTTACTTTTTCGTGCATAAAATTTCCACATAATGTTCTAACTGCAGCTACATGTTGAATTATCTAATATAATATGTGCTGAATTATCTAATGTATATAATATTGAACTATCTAATAATATATGCTCCTTCGCAATGACTTTTTTCAGTGCACAAATAAGTCAGTGTGTATATATATATATATACACTGACTTACTTGTGCAGTGGCAAATGAGTACAATAACATAATAATGTACTACACATTTCACAGTCTGCATTATGTGTGACATGACAGAGATCAGTGCAGTATTCGACAGGAATGCACAGACACAGAGCCTGGTATAAAAGTTGGATGGAGAGGTAGATCATCATCTGTCCTCTGTCCAGGCCTGCAGGCATTTCAGTTCAGCGTGCACTGGACTATAAACCTCAGCTGTAGACAAACCATTTAAAACACACTGACCACACAGAGACCTCTCTCCTTCAGCATTCAGATTATTAGGGATATGACAATACAGCAGAAAGGTGACACGGTTTCTAGTGTGTGCGCGGGCGCGCGCGCGTGTGTGTGTGTGCAGTGGACGACCAAGAGCTCTGTCCAAACTCCGACACACTGTTTAAAAGATGCACACCGTGAATAAAGAACCCCAGCACCCCTTTAGCGTCTTTAAATGCTGAAAGGCGAGATAAAGAGAGAAAAGGAAAATTTTTAAAAAAGTTGGTGCTACTTAACTTTTTTTCTTTTAATCTCATGCCATCCTTTGAAGTCATTCCCAGCGAACAGTGCTACTTCTTTTCCTTTTTTCGCAACAAAACCAACTCAGGAAAAAAGACCCGAGAGCACGAAGAGAAAATCCCCCCAGTCCCCCTCTCTTTTTCTCCCTCTCTCTCTTCCTCTCTTTCTTTCTCTCTTCCCGTCTCTCCCTCTCTTTCTTTCTCTCCCTCCCTCTTTCTGTCTCTCCCCCTTTCTTTCTCTCGTTCTCTCTCTCTCTGCAGCCTCTCCCACATTCTCAGACAGTTTTATTATAAGAAAAAAAAATCAGACAAAAGGAAAACAAAAATGGCAGCCTGTCTTATTTTTTTATAAGACGCCATATTCTGCAGATCCCAAATTTTTGCCCAGAGAAGAGATATGGGGGGCTGCAGGGTTGCTGTGTGTGTTTGGGGGGTGGTGGAGACCCCCAGAAAGGCACGAAGAGGAGGAATGGTTGTTTACTTTAGATCTGCAGGTTTGAATAGCCCGGCTCGGAGAGGGAAAAAAAGAGAGGAAAAAAAAACACGAGACTTCCTACAACAATCACGCCGTGGAGAGAAAAAAAGAGAACCGGAGCGAGGCGGCGGCGCGCGGAGAGTGCTCCAGCCGCCTTAGGGTCCCTCCAACCTGGCATGGACCTCCCGGTCGGCCCGCGGGTCTGGTCCTCCAGAACCTCCGCCCGAACCGAGCTCTGGGGGTCTTTATTTTTCAACTTTTCACACTCGCCTCGCCGTGTAGCCCCCCATGCTAAACAACACAAGCCCGAACCCAGCAGAAAACCCCGTAGACCCTTCACGGTACATACCCGGAGCCGTCGAGCCGCCGCGCCGGAGCTGCTTAATTCCCTTTATTATTTAATTATTCTTCTATTATTTATTACAAGTACATTAAAAAAGCTTAAGATGTTCCTCCAGCCTGCCTACAGAGCCAGTTCAGACCTTCCGGGTCGCCTAGTGTTCACTTCTGGGTGCTGCAGGCTCACATCTGCACAGAGAACCCACACACAGCCCATATTATTAACATACCACACACAGCTCCTAAACAACAAATATTATTAATGTTATACCGCAGATATCCCCCAAACCAGCAGGGCTTATTTTATACAGCATGCAGCCCCAAAACAACAGTTACTATTAGTAATATTATACTGCACATAAGATAATATTATACCATACAAGCCCCAACACCCCAGCACAGCAGATACTATGATTATTATACTTCACACAGTCCCGACACAGCAGATATTATATCACACACAGCCCCAACACCCCAACACAGCAGATACTATTATACCTCATATATCACACACAGCCCCAACACAGCAGATACTATTATACCTCACACAGTCCCAACACAGCAAATATTATACCACACACAGCCCCAACACCCCAACACAGCAGATACTATTATACCTCACACAGCCCCAACACAGCAAATATTATACCACACACAGCCCCAACACAGCAGATACTATTATTATTATACCACACACAGCCCCAACACCCCAACACAGCAGATATTATACCACACACAGACCAAACACACCAGAGCAGCAGATATTATACCACACACAGCCTCAACACCCCAACATAACAGATATTATTTTACCATACAAAGCCCTTAAACAACAGATATTATTATTAATATATAGCACACTGCCTCAACACCCCAACACAGCACATTTTATTATTAATATACCACACACAGCATCTAAACCAACATATATTATTAATATTATGCATCACACAGCCCCAGCACACCAACACAGCACACCTTATTAATATTATACCACACACAGTCCCAGCACTCCAACACAGCACATATTAAACCAACACCGTTTAATACTATACCACACACACACACACACACACCCTACACCCCAACACAGCAGATATTATTATTATACCACAGACCGCATCTAAACCTTCAGGTATTATTATTATACCACACACAGCTCCTAAACAACAGATATTTTTATTATACCACACACAGCCCCAGTACCCCAACACAGCAGATATTATTAACAATATTATACCACACACAGTCCTAGCACCACAACACAGCAGATGTTATTAATACTATACCACACACAGCAACAAAACCTTCAGATATTATTATTATACCACACACAGATCCTAAAAACACAGAAATTAATATTTTACCACACACAGCCCCAGCGCCCCAACACGGCAGATATACAACAGATATTAATATTATACCACACACAGCCCCGACAACCCAACACACCAAATATTATTATACCACGCACAGCTCCTCAGATATTATTATGCAGCACACAACATAAAAACCAGCAGGGTTTAATATTATACCACACACAGCCCCAACACAGCAGATATTATTATAATATTATACCACACACAGCCTCAACACCCAGCACAGCATATATTATTCATATTTTACCACACCCATCCCCAACACAGCAGATATTATTCATATTATACCACACACAGCCCCAACACCCAGCACAGCAGATATTATTCATATTTTACCACACCCATCCCCAACACAGCAGATATTATTCATATTATACCACACAAAGCCCCAACACCCCAACACAGCATATATTATTAATATTATACCACATACAGCATCAAAACCAGCAGGGTTTAACAACAGATATCATTATTATTATACTGTACACAACCTCCACACAACAAAAATTATTATTATACTACGCACAGACCCAAAACACAGGTATCATTATTACACCGCACTCTTAAAACAACAGATATTATTATACCATACACAGCCCTAACACAACAGGTATTATTATTATTATTATTATTATACCATGCACAGCCCCAAAACAACAGATATTATTATTATTATACTACACACAGACCCAACACAGCAGATATTATAAATATTATAATCCACAGCCCCAAATAGATCAGATATTATTCATTATACCTCACACAAGCATCAAAACAGGAGATACCGCACACAGACCCAAAATAACAGATATTATTACTATTATATAGAATATCGCCCCAACACAACAGATTATTATTATACCGCACACAGCATCAAAACCAACAACGTTTAATATTATGCAGCATGCAGCCCCAAAACAACAGATATTATTATTAGACCACACACAGCCCCAACACAACAAATATTATTGTTATAATTAAACTACACACAGGATAAAAACAACAAATATTATTATACTACTCACAACACCAAAACATAAAATATTATTATTATTATTATAAAACACAGTCCCAACACAACAAATGTTATTAGTATTACATCGCACACAGCCCCAAAACAACAGGGTTTAATATTACACCACACACAGCCCCAACACAACAGGATTTAACATTATACCACACAGAGCCCCAAAACAAAAGAGTTTAACATTATACCACACACAGCCCCAAAACAAAAGAGTTTAACATTATACCACACACTGCCCCAACACAACAGAGTTTAACATTATACCACACAGAGCCCCAACACAACAGGGTTTAACATTATACCACACACAGCCCCAAAACAACAGGGTTTAACATTATACCACACACTGCCCCAAAACAACAGGGTATAACATTATACTACACACAGCCCCAAAACAACAGGGTATAACATTATATCACACACAGCCCCAAGACAACAGGGTTTAACATTATATTAACATTATACCACACACTGCCCGAAAACAACAGAGTTTAACATTATACCACACAGCTCCAAAACAACACGGTTTAACATTATATCACACACAGCCCCAAGACAACAGGGTTTAACATTATACCACACAGCTCCAAAACAACAGGGCCTCCAATATTTTCTCAGTCTCAGGTTTAGATCAGAACTGGATTGATTTAGCCGGGTGTTACTGCATTATTGTTGCTCCAACTGGTCTGAAAAAACACTTTCCTCAACAAGACTGTTTAAAGTAAGGATCTGTCCAGATTATCCAGCCCAGAATCTTACATAAAACCTGGAGTCCTGGAGCAGCCCTACCCTAGTGGGTTTTTTTTTCAGTTCAGCATCTCCTGATTCTACACAATAAGATTTTTTTTAGAATAAAGAACCCCCCTCTCATAATGTAAAGATTCTAAAAGCGCAACCTAAAAAACAAAAGTACAGAGTCAGTATTTTTGTCCCAACAGAAGATGGCAGCATTTGCAAACACGTCCAGACTCTTCCTTTCCTCCACACTGTCTGAAAGAAGAGTTACAAACCACTAACCCACCTAAGTGTGAGGTGTACACTCTGATACTAATGCCTCATGCAGCCATATCCCAATCGTACAACCTGCAATCTCAGGTTAAATTGTAGCTTTTGCAGCGTGTGGTCATTAGGTTTAAAGACAGTAGGACACAATTGACTTTTTCCTTCACCGGGGAAGCAGCGGAACCAGTTTTTCTGAGTGATCAAGGCAAATACAGACACACCCATACCTTGGCCAAGTGCTCACATACACACACACACACACACACACACACACACACACACAGCTCAGGTGAGGCAAAATAGTGAGCAGAGGGGCGGCCTGTGTAGACACGTCCCACACAGGAGGGGTAAGGGAACACACACACACAGATGAGCTGTTGTCTGCTCACACTGTAAAGGTGACTGCACAGAGTTTCTCAGGTAAGGCTGTCTTCTTTTTTTCTTGTGGTTCCTTTTCATACTTGTGAGTCAGATTTCTCATTGGGTGCATGGACTTTTGGTCATCCAAGACCTCCCGCTGTGCACGAGTGCAGTCAAAGGGGCCTCCTGGAGCTCCATCCGAGAGTGAGTCAACCTGTGCTTGCACCTTGTAATTACAACCTTCATTGTGATTGAATCTAAACGCACTCAACCCTCAAAAACCATCCTAACGTGAGGAGTACAGAGACCTGTCTTCATGCCAAAGCTGGGTCATTTTGAGTTTGACCTCAGCCCCTCGTTATTGGACAGATTCATTTGCCAGTTCGTGCTGGCAAATAGGTTTCAAGAAGCTTATTTTCTCTATTACCAAGAATCAGTTCACTGGTAGTCCGACTTTTACCAATTGCTCAAAAAATCCTCCTGCGAGGTATTCATATTTGAAAGTAGGTGCCTGCTCCCTCAAAGGACACTGCAATGAGATTCAATGAATCTCATAGAATCAGTCATATCAGTAACGCTTGTAATATAATTCCGCACTGCTGTTATAATTAGTTAATATGTTGCAGCTGATCAGAGCTGAATAGGTAAAGAAGAACTTCCAACTGTATATTCACAGTTAAAAGATTAATTTATGGCTTTTTTAAATGCAAAACTGCAGTAAAGACCCCTTCTCTTCAAACTCTCCTCTTTTTCACACCATCTTGCGACAATAATACACATAATAAACATTAGTTTTTAATGATTAGAATCCTTTAAATCCTTTTTCACGATGCTCTAAATGAGCTTGATTCGAATGTGTACATAATTTCCACATTATTAAATAATACCAGAGGTGACAAACTGTCAGAGTTGCATTCATGTAGTATATTCTATTCATGTGGAAAAACACAAATTTTAAATCAAGAAAATTCAACATTTATCAGCACGTACGGACATTTTTCTGAGCGCTGTGGCACAATTCAGTAAAATGAGTTGGAAAAATTGGACTGACAGTGTTCTTCTGAACTGTAATGCATATTTTGCAGTAATGCATGCTCACACTTGCATCCGTGCGTGCAGCCGCCTGTACCATTACTTTAGACGGATTGGTCCCTCGGGCTATATAAGACCAATATTTGAACCAGTTTTAAGCTTTATTCACAGAGTGCGCATCTGAGCATTATTACTATTAAAAATAAGCAGATAATCACTCAATCTCTTTCTTTTAATAGCTCTTAAAGATGGGTAATATGGCACAAATCAATACTGATTATCATGTACAATGACATATCGTTGTGTAAAATTTTCAGAGGGCTTCAAGGTCAAAGTCTGACAAATAAAAGTGTAACGTTTGTGTCAAAGTGATGCAGTTCAGGAACAATTGCAAAAGATGGGATGAACTTGTATGAATGTATGAATTTCATTCCTAAATCCAACAAGGGCATCTCTTCATTTACATTTAGACTCTCGTCCACTTTCGTTTCGCTACTTCTGTACTCTCTGACACATTTGCAAGTGTTTTTAAATGTAAAACATAAGCACCACATTTTGTCTCAGGCTATCTAGACCTGCTTTGGTTGGGAAATCAGCCGAGGGAGGTGGCTTTACTTTATGACTTCTCTTTTTACTTCTACAGCCATAAGAAATAGATATCACATTAATGTATCACTGTTTCTGCTTTCACAGTGCGGAAGACAAAGAGTTTAAATCAAACCCAGATCATCATTATTTCATCAACTCAGTCATACATTATTTCATTTGCCATCGTCATGCAAACATGAATGTCATCGCAATGTCCAGTCACCCATCCATCCATCCATCCTTCCATTCATTCATCCATCAGGGCATTCATCTATCCATTTATTCATCCATACATTCGTCCATACATATATTCATCCATCATCTATCCGTCCATCATCCATCTATCCATCCATCCATCCATCCATCCAAACATCCATCCGGGCATTCATCTATCCATTTATTCATCCATCTATCTATCCATACATTCGTCCATACATCATCTATCCATCCATCCATCATCCATCCATCATCTATCCATCCATCCATCCATCCACCCATAGCATCCATCTTTCCATCTGTCAATCCATCCTTCATCCATCCATCTATCCATCCATCCTTCTATCCATCCATTCCTTTTCTGGGCTGCTTATCCTTAACCGTAGGAGTCGTAGGTGAACTGGTCACAGAGCAAAACAGTCTGGACAGGTGACCAGTCCAACCCAGGTCACTGTTATAATATCTAATAATCTTTGGATTACTGACCTGCTACTAAGGGCAACACAATGACTATGAGAAATATTGCAAACTGAACATTTAAATATGTATTTCGTTGGAGAGTCGATTATAATAGGAGCTGTAGCAGAGCGTAATTCAGTAGGCCACACTATTGACCCGTTTTATCAACGCGAGTGAAACAGTAAGACAGTAAAACATTCCGGACCAATCCGTTCATTAATAATTAATACTCATCGGGGCCTTGCAGACCAAATGGGTCATAATGCACAGATTGCACAGATTCATAATGCACAGATTGTTTGTCACTCTGCGTGCTCTGATAGTGATGATTAAGCAATCCAGCATCGCTTTTGCTGGCACTGCAGGTCTTTCGAATTTTAATTTGTGCTACTGGCCCAAACTTTTTCCGGGTGAACAGAGACTTTGATCTGCTTTCCTAAGCTGCTGTCTGCTGCTCCTCATATGAACACATATAAGAAACGCAGGCAATGCTTTTAGCCACGTGAGAGAAAAGAAAATAAATCATATAAAAGAATTACAAATCAATAGGACATTACTGGTTGAAATCAATGTAAAATATGTAAAATATACAACATGCATATCGGCTGTAACTACCAATTTGGTTTATTACGCTTTGAATGCACTATAATAATGTGGTTGTCTTGAGTCAGTACCCCCCAAAAAGAACACTTTTTGGCTTCAGTCAGGAAGAGTGTTTTGTACTATTTAAAGGAACAACCCAATTATAAGTTTTTGTTGAAGAAACTGTGAAGAATCTGTAAAATGTGGAAAAAAGAAACTGTACTGGGAGGGCTTTTACGTCTTCCTCAGTGGGACTAATATAAAACTTGTAACTGAACGAACTCTTCAGTGTGATGTAATCATTTGTAACAATTGAATACATGTACTTAAGACAGTGTGATGTAATAGTTACGTAATGTTATTAAAATAAATATATTTAATTTAATGTTTTCTCAGTTTATCTCTAATACACCATGAATAATACAACAACGGTGAGTTGCCTGACAGAGCACCACTTAACTGGTAATGGTCCAAAACAAGAAACATCACTGTAGGACTAAAGCATAACAGAAGTCTTCCAGAAAACTAAAAACATTCTGTGTTCAGAATGATTCACATGTTCACTTCACAGCATTTGCTCGACAGGGAACTGACGGGAAAACGACAAAAAATCACTGAGCAATGCTACCAGCTTTTCTATTTCCCTATACATACTATTGTCCTGTTTATTCCTAATACGATCCGATTTTCTGTTTGTAACACCTACAGTGCATATAAAAGGAATCACAGTTTTTATGGCAAACTAATACAATTACAGTTGATCACAGGTGAAAGCCTGTAAGCTAGGTGTGAAATAGAAAAAGTGATTTAGTTACACCTGATTAAGTTTACACTTATTTTTAGAAGGTGGCAATCCTTTATTCATCTCAGTGATTCTGGTTATTTATTTATTATTCAAAAAACTGTGTGTGTGTCTGTATGTGTGAGTGTGTGTTTATTTCAGGATGCAAAGCAACAAAATATATATTTTGAAGTGATTCTTTTCTACGGAAAAATATGAGACCACTGCAAAAATGTTCCGTTTCTCAGGTTTTATCTTTTATAGGTGCAAGTATTGAACTGAACAGCTTTGCCTTAGTTTTTAAGAACTGCTGACA
>JBBJLS010000134.1:10385300-10401384 GCA_037577275.1 Bryconaethiops microstoma | reverse complement strand
TATACTGGTGGTGCTGAATGCTGAGTGGTTGGAACTCCTTTATCTAGGCTCCTTGTATCTTTAGACACTTTGTAGCCATGCAGCTCTGCAGGGTAGGACAAGCCGTAGTGAATTCCTTCGCAGCGTCGCACCCCATTAAAAGCTGCCTGTTACTTAACAACTTTTGCAATGAAGTCCGGAAGAATCCGAATCTTATCGCCATCCGCGATCACAATGTCTTTCATCTGTATAGCCTTCCTCAGCATTAATTCTCGCTCTTGAAAGTAGTGACACGCCACCACAAACTGCTCTCGCTGGCTGTTCGTCGCCCGGCCTCGCTCTCAACGTGCGATGCGCTCATTCCAAAACCGGGGCCTTATCCAATGCTCGGCTTTCCTTCGACAGTTGTGAAATAAAGTCAGTTGCTCGCTTTCCATGTTCCCGTCTCTCTTTAATACCCGTTATATGCAAATTACACCTACGGGACCTCGCCTCCAAATCCTGATTTCTCTCCTCCAGCATTGCGGAATCACATTTCATTTCAATTTTAAGGGAAAAATGAAAGTACTTACGTAATACTTTTTTTGCACAAATAGCGTGATTCAAAGAAAAGTATAAAGAAAAGAGGGGTTCAAGACTTTTGCACAGTACTGTTCATACACAGGATAAGCAAAACTAGGCTGTTAGTAAGTAATGTATTTTTAAAAAGTGGTGAAAAGGAAAAAAAAACAAAACGCAGGTCTTTTCTTTTGTGCTCTTCATTGGTTTCTGCCCATTTTAACGTCTGTCCGTCTCTCCTCAGCGCAAATGCAGCGGGCAGTCAGGACAACCTGGACAACGAGACGGAGCCGGAGGTGGGGCCGTCAGCGCGGAGAGAGAGGGAGAGAGAGAGAGAGAGACCCCGCAGGAAAGACACACATGACCATGGTGGGACTTTCATGTGGACGTTTTTATGGCTTTCGCCACTCTTTTCCCTTTCTGACCCAAACCTGGTCAGACTGAGGCTCATACTTACAGTCAGTGATATACATATTAATATATATATGTAAAAATATGACCTATGTGTATTGTGTATATGCAAGTGTTTACAGTATATACTCTACCAGTAAAAAGTTTTTGCTACATTTGCATGTTACTCACTTAATATTTACTAAAAATACACTCAATATTTTTTACTTACTGTGTCTGTGTGTCTGTATGTGTGTGTGTGTGTGTGTCTCTGTGTCTCTGTCTGTGTGTGCAGGTGGGAGGTTGAATGGTCACTCTCGGCCGGACCGCAGGCCTGAGATTGCGGGGTATGAGAGCTCGTCCACGTTAATGAGCAGCGAACTGGACACCACCAGCTTTTTCGACTCGGAGGAGGACGATTCCGCCAGCCGGTGAGAGAAAACAAATCACAGAGACACAGCTCCGGAAAAAATAAGAGGCCACTGCACAAATGTTCAGTTCCTCAGGTTTTATCTTTTATAGGTGCAAGTATTGAACTGAACAGCTTTGCCTTAGTTTTTAAGAACTTCTGACAATATTTCTCCTAATTACCAAACAAAAATATTGTTCTTTAAAGCATAATTTTAAAGGAAATGACAAAACATCAAAATAAGAAAAATGATGCAGTGTTTACAAAACAATTCAAAGAAAACAAATCTCTTGTTACCATCGCTGGACAATCAGAATGTCCTGGATCAGCAGTTCTCAAACTCCTCGGGGCACCAACACAGTCCATTATTTTGCTTAATCCTTAAGTGCTGGGAGCTAGAATAGAGCAAAAAATGTGGACAGTCTGGTAGGCCTTGAGAACCACTGACCTGTATGACTGGTTTGCCTTCACATTTTGTGCCATTTAGATTTCAAATAAGATGAAATGACGTGTCATATGATCAGGACAAACCCCTTAAACAAACAAATTGAAAACAATAAGATATATAAAACACTAGACAAAGCGCCTCATTCTGGCTGTGTTACTACAAAGAAAAAAGGAAAAACAGCCTCACCCACATTTACGTTAAGTTCTGTGCTTATAAACATTATTTATGGAGTCAATTTGTTGATACTTGACAGTTCCTCTTTTTGCCCTTAAATGTGTCCTTCCTATTCTTCCTATGTCCTTTGGTTGGTCACTTGGGTAAATTTTTTATCAGAACCAGAATCAGACAACTTGATCCTGGAGGAAATCGCTTATGTTATGACTGCACAGACACTCAAACAATATAAAATATAAAATGTAAAATAAATCCAATAAAATACTGCAGAAAATATTCAATATGAAATGCATTAAGCTATATACATAAATTATGTGTATAAATACTATAGACGACTGACAGTTAAGTGAATTACTAATAACACAAAGTGTTAGGACTGTGTTACTGTACATAATAGAGATCAGTAGTAGATCAGTAACCATTTTTTTCATGGTGAAACTATTGCACATACTAATAAGATATTGCACATAATGATAATGTTTTAGCACCTGATTAAATTGTACAATATTGCACATGGTAGATTACTCACATAGTAATAAAATAATAATGCACATAATGATAATGATTTAAACTCAATAGAAATTGCACAACAAAGTAGCATCAGGTTATTGCACAGATTATTGGGTGGATGTGTGACAAAAGGAGGAGTTACATGGAACTAATGGTTAATCCACAGTGTGGACAAAAGTATTGGGGCACACCTGTTTTTCAGGGTTTGGACTAGACCCTTTACTTCCACTGAAGGGCAACCTTAACGCTTCAGCAGACCAAGACATTTGAGAACTTGACTGGCCCCACAGAGTCTTGACCTCAACCCCATCCAACACCTTTGGGATGAATTGGGACAGAGATTGTGAGTCAGGCCTTCTCGTCCAACATCAGTGTCTGACCTCATAAATGCTCAACAGAATGACTGGGCCACGGAAACTCCTAAATCTTGTGGAAAACCTTCCAAGAAGAGTGGAAGCTGTTATAGCTGCCAAAGGGGTACCAATTCCTTATTAAATATGTGTTTGAATGTAATGTCATTAAAGTCTCTGTTGCTGTAATGTTCAGGTGTCCCAATACTTTTGTCCATTGAATAGAAAAACCTTTGGTCATGCTTGTGTGCAGTGCTGGACCAGAACCATATTTCTATGCCTTTAAGAGCACACTACCAACATCTATATGTTAAATATCCTATGAATTACTGCAGTTAACATGATTATGATGTCATTTTAAATTATAGCTAAACCTTATGGGCTCCTGTCTCTGCTGTAGGTTTGTAATCAGGTGCAGAGATGGACGGTGTTCTAGAGGCTACAATCAGCCTGTGTGGATCTAAATTGCTGTGTAGCGTTCTCTGTCTGCCCACTTTCAAGGACTCCATCTCCTCCGTCAGTCTCTGCTGCAGCTGCCTCTTACTCTTCACAGACCTCTCCATCACTGGTAAGCAGAAATCTATAGATCATATGATGCTCCTCTGATGGCCCCTTTTCCTAATATCATTCTCCGTGGTTAATTACTCTGTAAAAATAAAGAGCCCTTAATGGTTCGTAAACTTATATTGGTATAGAACCTTTCCGGTGGTTTAAGAAGTCAAAAGTGTTCTTCAGTTGCAAAAATGCAACTAGGTTCATGTCACAAAACGCATTTACTGAAAGGTTTTTCATGGAACCAAAAGCGGTTCTTCTTTTGCGCCATCAGACCCATTTTTAAAGCGTAAGACAAGAATCTGTATTCATAATAATTACAACAGCAGGAGCTTGAACGCAACATTAGCTACCTGTATCCTCAACATCTTCTATTCTTTTTCCTCCAGTGTTCCTGGCCTACCTCTGGTCTGCTGCACCCAGCCCAGTGTCTCTTCATCCGTCTTCCGACATCATCGCTCTACGCTTCATGCTGTTCCTCAGTGACACCTATGAGGGAGTACTGATGCTTACTCCACTTTTAGTGGCTGTGGAAGTGCTAATCCGTCTTCAGTGGCCTCAAGAGGCGGCAACAACAGCAAATACCAACGAAGAGGGCACAAACGAGAACAAGGACAGTGAGTTGGGTCCAACAGTGTTGCTGATGGACAAAGATGGAGAAGCTTTAGAGATGGAGCCTTTACACAAAGTAAAAAAGGGAACAAATAGAGGGATGTTTTTGAAATTCTGGAAAGCTGTGGGCTTCCTTGGTTGTCTTGTTCTGTGGGGCATGAGTGGAACCTTTGCAGAATCCAGCTGGAGGCAGGATCAGCCAGTGGTCAGAGAGTGCCTGGACATGGGGGGTTCTCTCTCAGCCTGCCTTCCCTGCCTGCTGACCTCCTCTTCCCCAGTCAGGGGGCAGCTCTCCTGGGTTCTGGCTGGAATATTACTCCTGCTGGGCTTGACCAGAAGCCTGGCCTTTCTCCTACCCAAGCTAGCCCAACTGTCTTTACTCATTTTCCACACAAATCAGCTTCATATGTCCAGAGAGAGAGGTAGTACTTCTGGTTTACATTTAAGAACACTTTACAAATGGGTCAAAGTACACAGAAGTAGGAAATGCAGAAGGGAAAAATGGAAGTTTGTGGCACTCTCACAAATGAAGACCCTGGATTACAATAGCAGCGTTGACTCAGAGAAAAAACCCAACAGCTGCGGGGCCCAAAGCTCACAGTTTGGGCACAATTGGCGACAATGGCCCCATGGAAACCCAGTCCCATTATCTGGTCAAACAGGTCTGGCCCACAGCTGTAAATTACACATCTTGGTCTTACAGACGCAGACCGAACTCCCCCCGAAGGGAGCCAAACAAGAGGAAAGCACCGGGCAGGCCCCACACCCCCACAAAAGACTGCTTTGGAAGCCTCAGAAGGAAAGTCCCTGCCTGAGAGGAGGCCTAATGACAGGATTGGTGTGTGGCCTGCTGCTGTGTGCTTTTCCTACAGTTCTCAGCACCAATGTACTGCTCATCAGAAACCTGGACACCCTAGCAGTGTACGCTGTAAAACATCTGCTAATCCCTGCCCAGAGTAAATAAGAACAGACTGCACATTCCCACGGGACTTACAGTGGTGGGAAGGGTGTTCACATCATTAGATCTCTGTGCCAAACTCAGTGATCTTTCACTTACTGAGTTCATTCGTTTTTAAGAAGAACTTTGGGCAGCAGGTAAGTTACAGGATGATATCCTAGCAAATTAATTATGATCATTTGTTAAGCAAAAATAATTATTTTTGAGAGTTAATGTCAAAATATGAGCTTTTCCTGTGGTCAGATTAAATTAATTTTTGATGATTTGAACTGCTTCGGCAATAGTGAAAGTCACTAACCCAATACAAAGTAAGCAATGATGCAATAGTTTTCATTTCACTGCACTCAAGGAACTTCTAAGTGACATTAAACATTGACCTTAGAGGTGTCCCTTAAGAATGTATTCATAAAATTGCAACTATAGCAGGACTACCCTCTTAAGACAGCCACTTCACTGTTTTTCTATGATGTGTTTACTATGTTGTGGACAAATGCACAAGAGTTATTCTTGCCAGAGACTGTTTATAGTAGCCTCCTGTAAATTGTACAGTGTAATAAATAATGCAAGTCTTTTGAAAGTGCAGTATAAAGTTCTCTGATGAAGTATCTCTGAGGTCTGAACGACCTGAGTCATGCAACTGCCACATGGATTTGCTAAATTTGAGAAGCATAAAATACTAAAAGTTAAAGAAAATGAACCACCAGGCTGTTACTGTGCCCCATCACAGATGGCAATTTAGAAAAACTAACACAATTAGGGCTGGCTACCTCAGAACTAGCAGAAAAATTAAAGACCAGATTAGACTCTGAAACAGTTCTTGCTATTAGCACCTGTCAGTTTGTGAAAGGTCGTGGCTCATTTGACTTTTAAGGCTCCTAAAAACAAGAAACTTAATACGATGGAAATTAACAACACCAGATTCTAAATTTCACCTCCAGAATGGCCCAAACTTTTCTGAAGCTTCTCAAAAGAAGGAAATAACACTATTGACTTTCAATCTACGTTAATGTAATGAGATGCATTTTAAGTCACCATGTCTATGGCTTGTAGTGTTATAAGGGCAGGCAGCTGGCATGTTCCAAATGTGAGAAAATGAAAATTGAGAAAAGCTGAGGTGAGAGGTAAGAGGTACACGGTGTTTCAAGAGTTACAAGGTGTTGATGCGACAACTATTATGTAAGTCATTGTTTACTACAGGAGCCAAGGTATTTATTTTCTTCGTTAGTTTTGGGTCTGAGGCTGAAATTCAGCCACTGCAATTAAACAACATCATCCAATCACAGGCAAGCAACAATAAAGCAACTGCAGATTTGGAAAACAGCACTGAAGTGTTACTGAATGAAAAATTCTTAGGCCGCACACTGGGCTGTGCCCCCTCCCATTCTCCCGAAGGCTCATATTGCACTAAATGTTCTGGGACTCTTCACATCACTCACTGCTTTGTTCTTTCTAACCAATGAGCTGCCAGATTTACAGACTGCATCCTGTATCTTCAGATACCAAACGTGGATTTTTTTATCAGCACTGTTCAGTGGTTCTTTGGTTCCAAATATCTCTTAGTTCTTGTGTGTTGTGTCCAATTATTCTTGTATTCGCTCAACTGTCCAAATGTCAAGCAAACACTGCACCCCTGTCATAAGCTAAATATCTGTTTCAAACTTATTGTCATATGCAGACAACAATGGAACATCATTGCCAGTAATGAAATTCTGGGACTCCCCCCTTAGGTTTCCACTGTAAAAAAGCACTTAACACAAGCAGAATAAAAAAATTGGTCAAAGTACTCCTGTAGTAAATGGTCAAAGTATTCCTGTAGTAAAATAATAACAGGTAGACAGTGTTTAACTTTTGCAAGTATTTTAAAAATGTCTGTAGTACAAGAAGTATAAGTGTACATACATAAGGATATATATATATATATATATATATATATACACACATTCTGGCGTATGTACAGAAGGTAAGTGACTGTAGTCTTAAAGTGAGTGAAGAAGAGGGATAGTGCAAAGTGTTCAGTATTCAGCAGTTCCGTAGACTGTTGGCAACCTTGTTTGTTAAATTAGACATATGGATTTGAGTTCTGTGCTCAGGGAGTCTAACTGAATCGTACAGAGTGATCCCACTGGCCCAAAAAATTGGATTTTGCAGGTCAAATGTGCTCGAGCATGGTACGGATTTGAGTAGGAGTGTGTACACTCCTACTCAAATATTTTCGCTCCACTGACACGACGAACCACGGCATAACATTGTTTTCATTACAAATAAAGCGACCCATACCTGAGCTGGACCCGTGCTGTCATGGCTCTGCTCAACAACAGGGCCAAAAGCGGGCCGCAGACGAGCTGACTGCATCACTGCTTTCTGATTGGTCAAAAATGTTGTCATAACAACAGATGGACTGTGAAAAAGATCATTGTTGTTTTTTACTGCTAACAACAATGGAAGTATAAATGAAAAACTGGACTACCATTCCCTAACTACAGGGGACAGTCTCCCTGGAGCAACTTGGAGTTAAGGGTTTTTCCCTGGAACCCAGTGGTGGTTTGCTGAAGGTAGGATTCAAACCCATGACCTCTCGGTCCAGAGCCAAGAATCCTACCCACTAGGCCACCACCAACCATTTCTAACACCCAAGAAATGCGAAGGTATACCAGGACATCACTAACAAGTTAGCTGGGTTGGGTGTTCATTCCATGGCTAAACAACACCAAGAAAATAATTTAAAAAAAAAAACTCAAATAAGACTATAAAAAAATGAAAGTGACCCTGACAAAAAAAACTTCAGCTGATATGACACCATGGACGCGGTTTTGGGATGACGAGCAGCCATCAACTTTTCACTTCACCACTGCACTGCCAGTGTGTCAAAAACTCTTAATGTGCTCAGACAACACAAAACTACTTCCCTGCATCACTGTGTGGATTAGGTACAGCACGGTTCTGGTACACCTATAGAAAAGTGCCTAAAGATTTCTCAGAAAGCTCACAGCCCTCTGTCTACCAGAAATGTTTTGCTTTATGAACTGAGTCAGTGGTGAGTCAACACTGTAGATGATGACAGAGTAGAAGAAACTGATCTGACTCTGGACCCTGGTGGTGGAAGGGGCAAGGCTGCAGGATAAAAAAAAAACCAACATGGGCAGCTGGCCTGTCTGTCAGTGTCGGTGTAATGAAAGGAAAAATGTCTCTGACAGGCCATGTGTTTTGTGTGCTCAGGGTTGAAAGACTCAGACAACTGCAAGAGGAAGGAAGTCATGCAGCGACAATATTATTAATTCATATGTTTACCTGAGGCTTTTTCGTCCCTCATTCAAAGTGTTTCCAGGAAGCCACTAGGCGCCACAAGAGAACCGCGTGGTTACTGGTCAGTGTGTTTACGGGTCACTCACCATCTTGCCTCTTAAGCAGGTCTGAAGGTTCGTGAACTGCAGAACAATCATAACACATGAGCAGCAGTGGATTAAAAACACCCGTATGCCATGTGTGTCCGTGTTTGTGTGGAGGCACAGATTATTTCACACACTTCACTACACTTCAGTGGACTTCACTGTTATGTACTTAAATGACGAAAATGACCCGTGCAATCCGAGAATCAACGGACCAGTCAGGGAATTAATGTCACTGATTATCTTCACAATAATCTCACCTCCCTTGAACCCTAACACAGTCTGTCAGCTGAGACATGTTTGTTGTATAAAGTTTGCTTCTTTAGATATGCACAAAGGCTACGAGGCTATTGTGTAAAATGTCCATTTGTCAACCGTGAACACAGCACACAGTGTGAACAGCATGAAATTGCTCTTTCCATTTAACCCATTCACCAAATGAAACAGCGAGCTGTCAGGAACACAGCGCCCGAGGAGCAGTGTGTGGGGACAGTACCTTGCTCAAGGGTACCTCAGTGGTGCTACTAGAATTTGAACCCCCAACTTTTAAACTTAACCACTAGGCCACCAGCTGCCCCATGTAACTAACAAAGCAATGAAAGCTTATGACCAGGACTGGGTCACCAAGCAACTTTAAAACTTAAAACCATGGGTATTTGTGCATCTACATATTCTGCATATTCAGGATAGTTTCTATTAGGACCAGAAGGAGATATCAAAGACGTCTGGCCTCGATCGGAGCTCTAGAGTTTGTCTGCTCATTAGTGATGCAGAAATTTTGGAATAATTATGGGTCAATCCACAGGTCAGGTGGGTTCGGGTCAGCTTATTGTAAATTTCGTAAGTGTGGGCATTGTGGGTTAAAAAGCTGACAAAGCAGTAAGTAGTAAGCAGGTCAGGCTGGGTTCAGGTTGTTGATTAATGAATATTTTTGCAGCTCTCATAATACATCATGCAGGTGCAGGTCATAAAAAATGCAGGCGCCGCAACTGCTCATTTTAGTGTTTTCACACACGTTTGAGCCGGATCCTATCGATCAGATCCAGCACCAGGTTTGTCATTATCAAAATCTGTAAACAAATTTTGTGTAATATTTGCCATATTTATAATATCTGTCATTCAATGTATGTGGACGGTACCTTGCTCAAGGGTACCTTAGTGGTGCTACTAGGATTTGAACCCACAACTTACAACTTAACCACTAGGCCACCAGCTGCCCCATGTAACTAACAAAGCAATGAAAGCTTATGACCACGACTGTTTTAGTGTTCTCACACACACACGGTCCTATTGATCAGATCCAGCACCTAGTTTGTCACTATCAAAATTTGTAAAATCTGTTATTCTTTTACTTGCCATTACTGTTACTCATAAGTCGCCTGTTTGCCTATTTTGGATGGATTCAAAAGATGCATTCAAAAAAAGAGACAGAGAGACATCAATTACTCAGGGCCTTCAGTGTAATAACAATAATAATAATAACAATAATAATAATGTTTAGTTTTAACACTTAACATTTGGCGCTGTGATCCAGGCACTGTGGATTTTTGCCCTAACCTGCCGGAACAGGCAGGTTAGGTGCCCTTGACTAAGGTATCATTCCCAAACGCTGCTCCCTGGGCGCTTTGTACGTGGCTGCCCACTGCTTCACTTGGTGAATGGGTTAAATACAGAGAAAGAATCTCTGTATCACAGAATGAACAATAGACATCCAAGTTTTAGAGAAGTATGTGTGGACCCGTGGGTTCTGAAGGATAGGTTTCGGTGCAAGTTATTAAACAGTTTAACTGAAAGAGGACACTTTCAACACCTACCTTGTTGGTACACATCTTAGTGTGCCCTCTAGATTTATCAGCAGCCTTATTTAGCCTGAGCAAAAAAGCCTTATGAAAAGGCCACTTAATGTCTTTACATATACATTTTATAGGGGAGTGATCTGCAGTTGCGGGTCAGACGGGTTTGAGCTGTTTATTAATATTTTTGCGGATCAGGCAGGTTGGCTTTCATAACAGGTCGGTCGGGTGCAGGTCATAAAAAATCCTGACCCGCAACTCACTATTCCTCATTTTAGTGCCCTGAAGCAGAGCCTCAGGCTCCATCACACACTCACACAAGGCTTAATTTGCACTGGATCCTATCGATCGGATCCGACAACTCCTCTTTTTCCTCTGCATCTTCTCTCTGCTTCAGGGTTTAAAAAGCAGTCAAGCTTGAGTGAAGGTTTCAATGCAGCAAATCAAAAAATGCAGCATTAACATTAAGCACTACACCAGACCTGGGCATTTTACGGCCCTTTGGGTTTCCCTGTCCGGCCCACGGTATGTCAGTCATAAACACAAATGAATAATGTTGTCAAAAAATCGATTCTCAGATACTAATCGATATGAAAATTTAGTATCGAGTTCAATATCAATTAGCACTGGTATCGATACTTAAATGCTAGTTTTGTATCTGCCGGTTCATGGAAATCGCCGGCAGACTACAACAATTTTCAACAGGCATTGCAGCGGGCAGCCCCTCCCCCGGCTACCTGCTGGACCCAATGTTTACATGACAGCACATTCTGGATTTAAAGGTGCGCCGCTTTTTTTTAAACCTCAATAGAGACCAGGGGGCACTTTGGTGGAGTTTTGGGGCTTTGGAGGCACTTTGGGGGCGCTTTGGAGCCCCAAGGCTCTCCCACTGTTCTCTACTGAGGAAAAAAAGTGGCAAGCACCTTTAAAAACAGCTGTCACAGAGCATTTTGCCTCGTAGTTCGGCCAGGAAACAACCTAGGGCCGTGAAATTTTACAGAGACCCTCAGCTCCCCAAGACCTATCGAATGAGAAATGGCGCGACAGCCCCTGAGCACACTTTAAATTATTTATTAAAAAGTTCCTGTGTTTGTTTTTTTTTTCCCTGTAGTATCAAAAATAGTATCGAGCACCATTCTTAGTATCGGTATCGAGTTTAAAATTTCAGTGTCGTGACAAGCCTAGTATCAGCAAAATTATATATCAAAATATATAATTTACTGCTTTTTACAATGGGAATTAAGTTCATGTTATCGTTGGTTCGGCCCTCTAACACAGTTCAGATTTTTCACGTGGCCAAGCCCTGTTCTAGAGTGTAATAAATGGTGTGATGCTTCAAACCTAAGGCCTGATATATACTTCTGTACATATTATATCTTAGTAATATACCAGTTATTTGTTTATTTTCTAACTATGCCCTGCTTTCTGTAGATGCAGACTCAGTCAGTCAGTTAGTGGCTGTTCAAGAATTGGTGCAACAAATGTTCTCTCCTGTCAAAACATAGCATTCTGGAGCTATTAGCATTAATCTTTGAACCACAACTCTTTTGTTATTTTTGATGAAACATGCAGCTCTAAATCCTAAAATCTGGATGATTGTAACTCAGGCAAAGAAACATCCTGGAAAGGACACACTAACAAACACATTCTCATGCATACTCGCACCTAATTTAGCATCTCCAGTTCACCTGACGAGACGGCCTTTGGACTGTCTGAGGGACCTGGAGCTCCCGGAGGAAACAGATACAGGCAGAACATGCAAATGCCACACAGAAAGTACCTTTCACTGCTCCAGCCAGGAATCTAATCCAGGACCTTCTTGCTGAGAATCTACAGTGCTATTCACTTTGTCACTGTTCTGCCACACAATAACACCAAATTCAGCAAATTATAATTATTTCCAATATATGAGGGAGGTTTTGTAAACTCTATTAAGAATTTAAAAAACTAATAACATCACTTTTCTACAAAGTTACTTTCCTTTTTTTTTTTTTTTTACCAACTTTTAATGCCATCAGCGAAAATATTTATTTGGTTGTGCGAGTAGCCACTGCTTTCACATCATCATCACATGGAAATATTCTTCCCCTTAAACCTTCCTTGAACAGTCCGAAAAGGTGGAACTCAGAATTCACTAAATGCTGCTAAACTCTCAGACACGCCCAATTATTACTCTTCCAGCCTTCAGCGTTTCCAGTGAAAATATAAAAGTATGGAAACTTTCTGAACATCCCTTGTACGTCAAAATACTAGGCGTATAAAACTGGGTAAATCTTATAGCTGTGCTATGTTTCAAACGTAACTTGCTAGACCCAGAGTAAGCAGTGCTAATAAACAGGATCCTGGGTTTCGATGTTGAGCTGACCGGATTTTCTATCTACCATTAAAAGTGTGAGATCAACAGACAAATATGTAGTACAGTGCCTCCAATGAGAAAATACTATGACTTTGCAGTATGATATGTACAGTATTATGCAAAAGTCTTAGGCACTTGTGCAAGTTGTTTGAAGTCATTTATATCAGCAGTGCGCTTCTTTCTGCTAGCAAAAACACAGCTGCATATTAGAATAAATGCAAACAAACAAGAAATGAGTATCAAGATTTCTTTTTTGTAAAAAGTAGTCAATATTTTGTGAGCTGGTTGGAAGAACACAGGTTTGGATCCAGATTTCTGCTCAGTGCCTTCAGTCATTGGGTGAATTACTAAAATTCCATAAGCAACACACCTAATCTAATGTAATGAAGTAAATAGAGCCAGACCAGGTATTTGATGGAGCTGCAAGTAAAACTGGGCTTCCATGAGGAAAGAGGTCTAGAAATAGTTATGTGGTCACTTTGCCATACACAAAACCACCATTTACTGTGTTAATGTTGTTTGTATTTGTTGTAATGTTAGTGTTTTAACACTAACTTAACACCACTGCCCAGTAGTAAACAGCTTTTAAGCATAATCTTCTCAGGTGCCTTAGACTTTTGCACCGTACTGTACTTCCCAAAAGCAATTGCAGTATATTGTCATCCGATCTAAATAAAGTGTAGAGAACAGCTATGTTTGGAGATTTCAACACAGATTACATTTATTTAATCAATAAACAATTTCAAATTCCTACGTATAACCCAACTGGACGATGTTTTGCACAGCAATAGTTACCTCTTTTTTTTAACATAATACAGTCAGATTACTCTAAGGCAACCCACACACTTTTGTGTTACGAATGGTAAGATGATGGTGATCAGTTGGCAGTTACCAAACACCCCCTGAAGCAACAACAGTTAGTAACAGCAACTGAGAAAATGAGAATGTCAATATTAGATTACAACAATTTGCCAAAGATCATTGGAACTTAGTATATAAGGTCCAAAAAATTCTGTTAAACAGCACACAAAGATATTTATCCTTTCAGTCTAAAATGTCAAGCACTTATTTAATAATTCTTGCCCATACATTGGTGCACATTAATTTCCAATGAATATCCAATCTCTTTTTCCTATGCAAGGAAAAAACAACTTTCACTGCTCCTCATCCCAAAACTGTTGGTTGAAGCACAGTACAAACACTACCAGGCAACGGTTGTGTTGAGGCTACGCCACAGCAAAAGTTCCAATGGACCAAATGTAGGCCTTGTAGTTCTCCAGGCCTGAGGAACCAAATCCCTGTGGAATCTTTCCTCTATCTCAGTTCAGCAGCAAATAAACTGTAGCACTCGCAGTGGAAAGTCCATGTAACAAATTCTTCACAACATCCACATTTACTATCTTTTCTTCAGTATTAACACTCAGGAATATTAACACTCATGAGTAAACAGAAGTAAACATGGTAGCCACACAGAATTACTGAACACTTCTAGATGAAGAAATACTGGCTAAACTTTGTTTTCTGTCGTGCTGCTTAAACCTCTGGTTACTTGTTTTTCTCTCTTCTCCTTTCACCTTTCTCCGTTTCGCACTGTCTCAATTCTCTCTCCTACCAGACCTTATTAAATAACTGATTGCTGAAAACCTGTCTGTCTTATTGAGATGAACCAGACTGGTTGAAACATGAATAAGCTTCTAATTTTTTTAGCGGGAACAAATAGCAAAAAATCATAGTAAACTGGGTCTTATTATTCATTCACAAATTAGTTGTTAATACTGATCATATGATTTAGGTGAAGAAAACTAGTAATAATTTAAGGGTCCTACACAAAAACAAACAATCAAACAAGAAAAAAAATAGTCTGCACTTTATATTTGGCATAATATCATCTTTATCTACTGCTGAGTATAAGCTTGTTACCAGACCTTGTTCAGTGTGTACCTCTGTAAGATCAGTTCATTTTCCAGTTCACTACAATAGTAACATGTTTCTATGCGCTTTACTGCACAGGGACAGACATGCTGTGTCACCACTGAGCACCTACTGAGAGCACACAAGTTGAGTCAAATATATGCTTACATTGAGCCAGGAATGATGGATGCTTGGTGTTTTAATTACTTCCACTTTATGATTTTATTTGTGTGGATTATCTCTGGAAAAATTCACAGTAGACAATTTGATAGTGAGGAAAATGACAGTGAATTATAAGTTCCTGTGCACGTAACTCCATATGGCAGATAACCTGACATGGAGATATTATAAAAAATATGTATTATGCATGAAACATCATGCATAATTAAGCTCCCTAGAAAACTGAAATTTATGTGTAAAACAAATACAACTATTATTATGATAATTGCATTTAGTACCCAATAAAGAACTGCTATCTTAATGTATTCTTCACTCCCATCTCTTAAAAATGTAAAACAGTTACTAAACCACATGAATCTCCATCCACAGTAATGTCTGAAGAACTCTTTGCAGTGAAATTACTGAAACATCTTTAAAATGCTTGTGTAAATATCAGCTCACACCTTAATATGTGTGTTAGTGTCAGTGACTAGATATTCCTTCCTGTCCTACAGTGGCACTGAAGTTTTATGAAGTTTGTGAATCCGTTATAATTTTTTATATTTCCACATAAATATACCCTAAATTGTCCTTACTTTTACACATGTCCTAAAAGTAGATAAAGAGAACCCAATTAAACAAATAAAAATTAAACAAAATACATATCCATTTACTCATTGAGGCAAATGATCCAATATTACATTTCTGTCTTCACTGCACTCAGCCTCAGCCTGGCCTTTCTCATTTAAACTGCCTGTCCTGATCAAGCTCAGCCTGTCCTAACTTAACTCAGTCTTGATTTTGGAATTAAAATCTGTCGTACATGCAGCCTTCTTCCAACAAACTCAGTGCTAAATACTGTTAGTTAAAATTAACATGTTCCATATTTTCCTTTGTCTCTTTACTGGAAAACTTCACCAAAAGAATTTGGTGTCACTTTTTTCATTTCAAAACCTTTGAAACTCCCTGACATGACCTGACCCTGAGATCCAGTCTCAAATTCATACCCTCATATCCCTCCCTATCTGCTAAATACATCGCCATACATAGTAGGAAGGGGGATGAAACCTTTTTTTTTCCTTGTGGCCTTCTCTACATTACCATATTCTAACCTACTTGAGCCTCTGGGATGACTTGGGCACCCCCAAGGGCAGGTGAGGCGTGTTTATGGATGCCTGGGCAGGTATCTCGCTGCACGCCTTGCTCTTTTTAATGCAAATACATTTTAGAGGAGGCATATATCCTTGATTGTGTAGGGTGAAGGCGGTGTGCAGGTGGAAAGCAGGGCAGGTTTTCCACCCTGCACGCCCACTTCTTTTATTGCAATACACGTTAGAGAAGGCACATAATCATGTCATATCCATTCAAACATAGGACAAGTTTGGCGTGCTGTATATAGGATGATATCAATAGGGACTGACATCAGACCATCACTGGGTGCTCAGGTAGCCATTCCAGCCATCCAAATTATTATTATTATTATTATTATTATTATTATTATTATTATTATTATTATTATTATTATTATTATTATTATTA
>JBBJLS010000134.1:10360421-10385200 GCA_037577275.1 Bryconaethiops microstoma | reverse complement strand
GTGTGTGTGTGTGTGTGTGTGTGTGTGTGTGTGTGTGTGTGTGTGTGTGTGTGTGCGTGCGTGTGTGTGTGTGCGTGTGTGTATATACATGTACTTTTGTGCTTGCCATGTTAACTGTTTTCTTTGCCTGAGTGGAATTGTGCTCCTGGAGAATGCTTTGATAGGAATGAACTTATGAACACCTTTATCTCTTCAGCACTGAATTGTGATTTTCTGTTTTGTTTCAAGCTTGTTAACATATTTCACTGAGCTTTTTAATACTGTGTCATAGCTAGCGAGTACCTGTCCATATTCTGTGTGATGAGCCGTAGTCCAAACAAACTGAACTTTACATTCGGGTGCACTGGGATTGGATATTGTGGTCACATCAAGGCACATTTTGTTCTGGGACTGGGCTTTTTTGGAATTCATTGTACTGGAATTTATTTTGATGGGTAAAAAAGACATGATTTAGGCAAAAATTATTCTAAATAAATAATTTTGGCATGAGGCCTGAAACATTATCAGGAAAGTATTCAGAAGGTTTTTGCCTTTCTTTTATCTATTTATGGCAGAGAGGTGTTGGACATAATTGTCCCCAAAAACATTTTTTTTCTGATTTACTACTATTAAATAATCATCAACGTTATATAAAATGCTAAGGAGACACATGCAGGTTCCTTGGTGGTTTTGCATAGTAAATAAAATGACAAAAATGTAAAGAAAAGTAATCCAGGTTTTTTTATAGTGAACTATTTCACATCAGCTTGAGTTCTTTAAAAAACACATTAAAAGTTGCTAACATTCAAATAAACCTGCCAAACGCCGTGAACAATCTTTTGTGGGCTTTTTCTTATGCTCGTTTATGTCTGAGTCATGTAGTCCTCGTATTTTCTGGTCAGGATAAGCCTGAGTGGGGACCGGGACATTTTGACCTGAGCTTTTAGAGTGGTCCGTAAGGAGTTTTCAATCATGACATGTATCCTGGTGTGCTTTGCAGATTGTACCTTGTTTTGATTGTTGAACTGAAAAGGGCACCCATTAGGCGAGGTACCTTACAGGATCATCTTATTAAATAAGTGAAGCGCAGTGGGTAAGGCGAGTTTGCGGCGGAAGCCCCGGCGTGAAAATCCCGGGTAAATATCATGTTTTGCATGAGGATAAATACATTAAGATATAAGCCTCTGTAAGCCTCCTTGGCGCACACAAGACACTTCATTAAAGCAACAGCGCAGGGAAGGAAGAAAAGTGGTTAGATAGTCAGAAGAGGCAGCTCAAGAGCTCCAAGACCCCTACTGTCACTATTCTCCTTTCTCTTGTAGCCCTCTTTCACCTCCCTACCAATCCTACGCTAATTTCTCTGAGAGCCATTGCCTTAGATTTGGATTTACAGTCCTCATTCCATTGTCATTTCCATGGAAACTGAGGCGTGGAGAGGCAGTGTGACAGCATGTGTGGTGGTGGTGGTGGTGGTGGTAGTGGAGAGTGGGGGTGATATCAACATGCAGGAGCAGCAGCCCTGACACAGAATGACACGCGAAGCACAGCGCGGATTTCCTCTGCAAGCAAACAGACTCGACTCGCAGCCAATGACGAGTATCAGTGGAGTATAGTACGAAAATGCAAAATGCAGAGACTCTCTTTCTCTCCCGACGCTTCTGGGAGGGGAGAAGGATGCCACTCGTGCGATCCTTCCCGAATCCCCTGTTTTTTCCCATTTTGATGGGAATGACGAGCGGGGGCTGATCGAGTATCAGTGGAGTATAGTAAGCAAATGCAAACTGTTTGGAATGTTTCCACGTTATTCTGTCAACTCTCACCCTTTACCTCTCACAGGGGATGGAATCCTCCAGAATCCTAGTTGTACTGGGACACATGCAGAATTAAGGAAGGCCAACGTCCTGACAGATGAACAGCCATATGACAGATGAGCTGAACACACTAATTTAGTTTATTTAGGTGAAAGTGCAGTTGATTCCAGTTGAGCAGCATTCAGCCCATTTCATTTTCAGCAAAAGTAATGTTTTACAGTGTCAGTGACGTTTATGTACTTCAGTTCTAATAAATGAGATTTTCAAACTGACTTAACATCAGTTGGCACCAGTAAAAGTGCTCCAGTTTAAAGGTATAAAACAGTTTCTACACATGATGCTCTAGACTCCTTGTTGTTCTGGGACGCATACAGAATTAAGGAACATCTTCGCTTGCCAGTCATATGACAGATGGGCAGTAGGCACTAATTTAGTGTTTATTCAATGGTTTTGCTTTTTATTATTTCAGTTTAAGAATTTCATACAAATGCAAGTAAAATAAAGGGGCAGTGCTTAACATAAGCACTAGCATTGCCCTGCCTGTTCTGGGATTGAGTTACTGTTAAGTATTTGCATCTGTTCATTTCTACCTCCATGTTGAGGACAGTTGCCGATTAGACTTAATGGAAACTGAAAGCATGCAAGGAACAAAGATAAGGCATAATGGGAACCACAGATTTCATATGCAAACAGACACAATTTCCCTGCTTTTTCCTTCCATTGCTTTTACTATAGCCTCACAAAAGCTAAACAGTACATTTAAGGACAGTAGGAAAATATGTCCCTATAGGAAAGTTCTCAGTGGCATTCTTAGTGATGCCCCCAGGCAGTGATTTTCAGTCATGCAAGACCAAATTACAGAAATACCCTAACCCTGAAATATCATTTGTTTAGACACTATGAGGTCTTCAATTGGAACTGATTTAGGATATGCGAGGGAAAAGTGCAGTTAATTCCATATAATTTCCATCAGAAGTTATGGTTTATAGTGCCAGTCTCCTCTTTGCATTTCAGTCATAATAAACTAGATTTTCAAACTGGTTTCACACCACTTGGCACAATTAAAATAACTTGTTTCATTTTAAAGATATAACACAGTTCATGTTTCTACCCATGAATCCAATGGTCCCAACTGTAACACATAGGATGTTCCAAGTGATGTTCTATTGGAATTTCCACGAGGGTTAACTTTGATATTATAGTGCTCTGATAAGAAAATAGTATTACAGAAGCATCCTATTTTGACAACAGAATGCAGAAACAGTGTCCTTACAATCCCCTGGATAATAAAAGGTTCATAATGTGAAGATGTCAAGTGGCCTTCTGGTCTTAAAATGTGATTGGCTGAGCTGTGTTTCAAGCAGTTGTAAAGTACTCTATTCACACCCACCTGAGACCTATGAGTTCTGTTTAAATGCTCCTAGCCTTTAATCCCACTGTGCTGTTATTGGACAATTGTTAAATTTCAGGTATTACTGTTTTCAGAACCTCTTTATGTCCAACATTGTTACAGATTTACATACAGTATTTTAAAATGACACTCTTCATATATAAGAGGAATCGTCCACTGCCTTTTCATTATGTATTATTTATTCTGTTTACTTGTGCGTTTCACAATTAGAGAGCTAGTTTTACTTGCGTAACTTGGATCTTTTCTTTACTAAGCCCTGACTAGAAGGTACTGAGAAGTTTCAGGAGAGACAGTATGTGTGTTTGGCTGCTTAGGTCAGGCCAACAAATTCTTTAGACAAGTATAGATGACTAGAGAACACTGGCTTCACCTCTGTGACCGAGGGACTCCCTGTGTCTCTCCAAGCACGTTATTGGGAATAGCAGGACACCATGGCTGTTCTATACCATTACAATAGCATTAAAGCCTTACATTATGTGCAGGAAATATACAGACGGCGCGCTCAAGACAAGCTGATTTTCTGGGAAACGTTTGTTGTGGAATCAACGAAGGACCCCATAGATGGTTACTTATGTGAAGCGTGTAATATTTTCTGGAACCATAGAGTCAGTGGTGTCCATTCACTTTTCTAGAAAAGCATGATCTAAATCAATATTATTTATTTCTCACTCAAAGAAGAGGAAATCTATTGAAAGTGCAGATTGTTGAAACACTTATTTGTATTTGTAAATAGAAGAGGAGATACTTTATAATACATTTTCATTTTTTAAAACCATCTTAACAAAAGTCAGACATGCAGGCTCTAAGCAATGTGGATGTAATCCATTCCATAACATATCATTAAATGTTAATTTATTCAAATGGTGTAGTAAAATTACAGCATCAGCTCTGAGCTCAATACTGTAGAGGGTAAATCTAATAATGTTATCATTAACACCTATAAACTCTAATAGAGACAGAGCACATTTAGGCCATGCCCATGTGGCAAAACAATGCTGCGCTTTCCACTGATTTGCATTGCACAGCTCTCTGTATTGCTTTAAAGCTAAATCACAATCATGCCAAACAGCTGTCGAGTGATGGGTTTCACAACAAATAGGATACCTAACCCTGATTTAAGCATTTACTGGTTTCCAGTATGCTAAAAAGAGCCAAAAACATGTCATAGTTGCCCACTGCTTCACTTGGTGAATGGGTTAAATGCAGTGAAAGAATGTCACATTGTTCACATTGCTGTGTGTTGTACTGTGGTGTGTTCACATCTGGCTATAAGGGGCCACTTTATTTTACTTTAAAAGCTATAGACAGGAGGTCTCCTTAGCCACTGAGACCTTATGGTATCCCAATACGTTTTGTGGAGCTGACATTTTCTGTTATTAAAATGTGTATATGAACAATCCAGTCATCCAGATACATTAGCTATATACATTATACATTAGCTCTATAGCTATAGCAGGTTGCTCATTTAACCTGTTCACCAAGTGAAGCAGGGGGCTGCCACCAACGAGGGGCGCTCAGGGAGCAGTGTGTGGGGACGGTACCATGCTCAAGGGTACCTCAAGGGTACTGCCCAGGTGATAGCAGGTCACAATGCTGGGATTCGAACCCACAACCTTCTGATTGCAGGGGCAACTCCCTAACCACCAGGCCACCAGCTGCCCCTCCTATGGTCCATCTTCATAATTGCTGGGACTAAAAGGCTTATCCTTGGAGGATGAGGAAAGTGGCTTTTGGAAAGTGTCTATGGTGAAAAGGTTTGTCATCAGGTATAATTTAGCTGGGTCAGCCTTTAGCACTATAATCTGTAATACTTGACCATTTTGGCTGCAGATGACAAGACAGCAAGATAAGTTCATGCATCTTTGATTCAGATACATTTTGGGACAGATAGAGTACACTAATGGAGTCCAGTCAGCTTCTCTAAATCTCTGGCCCTTTCTTCAGGCAGACTGGGATTGAAATAGGCTAGTACTGACAAAAACCTTTTTTTTTGGTTTCCTAAAGACCCATGTTTAAAAAAAGCTATTTTCAAACATGAGAAATCTTTTAAGAATCAAAAGAACCTTCACATTATGTAAAGGTTCCATACCAGTTTCAGGGTTCTTTGCAGAATCTTAACATTATGTGGAAGGTCTTTTAAAAAAGATTTTATAGCATCGTATTGGGGACCACAAGTGGTGCCTCTATTGTACTGTGCAAAGAATCATTTGTAATTCAAGACTGTGCATGAATATATAATCATTTTTGTTGCTGTTTTCTGGGACGGATGAGAGTCCATTATTTTTTAAATTGAAATGTTAAATACCCAGTCTTTATCAGAACGGTTGTTCTTTCTCCTTGAAAGTAAGAGGTAATATTTTCTAGCAGTTTTCATTTTGCAGGCCATGACTTTTGAATTAATTTTGATTAGATCTGGCCATGGCAGGGGTCAGTCATGTATTACAATGAAATTAGACGTTTGATGGAACCGGCGCTGGAAAATTTTCAGAACAACCATTCAATTATACACCAATCACCCCCAATATCCCAGTCCTTTCAACTTTACTCATTCTCTCTCTCTCTCTCTCTCTCTCTCTCTCTCTCTCTCTCTCTCTCTCTCTTTGAATAACAGTTTCATCTTAGCTTCAAGAAAAGAGTGAGATAGGACACCTATCAGGTGAAAAAGGGAATGCGTGAGAGACACAAAAAAGAGATAGAATGTAAGAGAGAAAGTGCAAGAGAAAGAGAAACTTAATGAAAGACTGTGAGAGAGTTAGGAAGATGAAAGAGAGAAGTAAATTTTAAGAGAATGTAAGAGAGTGAAAGAGATGTAAAAGGAGGAGAGAAAGAATGTGATTAAAGAGAGAAAAATGGTAAAAGAGAGAAAAGAGAGAAAGAGAGAGAGAGTAAGAGAGAGAGAAAGAGACAGAGAGAGAGAGAAAGAGAGAGAGAAAGAGAGAGAGCTCAGCGAGAGAGAGAAAAAGAGAGAGAGACAGAAAGAGAGAGAGAGCGAGAGAGAGTAAGAGACAGAGAGAGAGAGAAAGAGAGAGAGAGAGAGAGAGAGAGAAAGTGAGAGAGAAAAAGAGAGAGAGAGCTCAGAGAGAGAGAGAGAGAGAAAAAGTGAGAGAGAAAAAGAGAGAGAGAGAGAGAAAGAGACAGAGATCAGAGAGAGAGAGAGAGAGAGAGAGAGAGAGAGAGAATCAAGTAAGCAACTGCTTTACCTCTACTCCAGAGAAAGTAAATAACATTTAGATAACTAATTTCTCCACTTTCTCCTGGAGGAAAGTGGCTTGAGAGAGAGGCGATTACTGCCCAGGTGATAGCAGGTCAGAGTGAAGTGATTGAATGTGGCAGGGGTTATTGGAAATGTTCAGAGTTCAATTCTGGACTTGTGTTCTGGTTCACAGAGTGCCATTTCAGAGCAGGAGATCATGCCAAAGAGCTGAGCAGAGAGGCCTTACAGAGGATGAGAACACTGCGGCTTCTCCTGCAGTGCTGACCTGGTCTTGGCCAGAGTCAGAATTCATTTCCAACAGGAGGATTGAAAGACAGCTCTTATAAAACACTGGAAAAAAGCATTGAAACTGACTTGAAGACTTAAAACAGGGGCTTGTTTAGTATCATCTCTAAAAAAATAAAACAGGGGATTATTTGGTTTCATCTCCAAAAGAATAAAACAGTGGCTTCTTTAGTTTCATCTCTAAAAGAATAAAACAGGGGCTTGTTTAGAATCATCTCTTAAATAATGAAACAGGGAATTATCAAGAAAATACAATACAAACACATACAAATGTGATGTACAATCTTTAATAAATAAACATTTTATTATATTGTGTGCTACTATCTTATTGACTCAGTTCCAGAAAGGGTTCTTTAGAGGAGGAATGCTCAGAGAGTCAGGACCCTGGACAGATTTGAGCCCTGACCTTTTGCCCCCAGGCTGAACAAATTTCCTCACTTCATGGTAAAGAATTTTATGGTAAAAAAGACTTGCCAATGTTTGGCACAGCCTTTTTTTTCTCTTATCATAGGACAAAAGTTTAAGTTTTATATGTTACGAGATGGGTTAGTTTCACTGTCACTGTCCGAGTCACTGATGTTTCAAGTCAAGGTACACTACATGATCAAAAGTACAATTGCATAACAAATACATAGACTTTAATATGTAGCTGGTCCTCTTTTTTGCAGCTATAACAGCTTCCAATCTTCTTGGAAGGCGTTAAAAGAAGATTTTGGAGTTTCTGTGGGAATTTCTGCCCATTCATTCTTTCTGTTAAGCATTTATGAGGTTAGGCGCAGATGTTGGACGAGAAGGTCTGGCTCACAATCTCTGTTCCTGTTCATCCTAAAGGTGTTGGATGGGCTTGAGGTCAGTGTTCTGTGTGGACCAGTCAAATTCTTCCACACCCAACTCATCCAACCATTAACTTCACTGAAGGTAAGGGGTCTAGCCAAACCCTGAAAAAATACTTTTGTCCATATTGTGTAATTGTAAGGGTTTTTTTTAAAATATTTGACTCAAGTCCACACCTCTGGTTGGCTTCTTATAAAAATCATATGATCAAAAATCATTTTACTCACATACATTTAAAATTTTCTGGCAAAAAAAAAACAAACAGTAGTATTTTGTCCCCTGACTCACCTCTACAATGGATTTTATGTCCGTGTTAGTAAAGAGTGCATTTCTGAAATAGCCTGATCCACCTTTCAGAAAGGACCTCCACACACCTTTGGCCATTTAGTGTAACATCCGTAAACCACTGTTTCATGCTGTGGGTAATATCTGACAACACACCGATTACAAAGCTTTATATATAATCATGGGTTAGGAGAGCTGATGTGCGCCACGTGTCTGGCATTAAAAATATAGGTGTATGTGTGAATGCGCTTTGAAAAAGCCCATAGAACGGAACATTTTTTGTTTAATGGAAGGGTTTATGAAACAGTTGTCAGCTTTTAGAAGTTTCCTACCAGTAAATGCCTGATAGTCACCAGAATAGTCAAGAGACATGAAGACACGTTTCATGACAGCTAAGAAACTGGAGGACGCTCGCGGAAAACACTGCAAATAAACTGGCAGTGTGAGGCAAATACGGCTCACATCTTCAAAGATGATCCGTGAAGTGGTTCAATGTGAGTCTTTTTCTTCTTGTTCAGGTAAACAAGAGTTTTTGGGACATTTTTGGAAAGTAATACACCAGTCAACAGCTTAATCTTTATGCAGGGCCTGCACTCAGGAGACATCTGTGAAAACACTGCATATCTGAGATGTCACATTCCATCATTTAAATATGAGGCAAACCGAAAAAAAGTAGCTATAACGACATGGAACAGGTTTTCTGTGAAATTATTTACGGCGCGAGGTGTGAATAATGAATGTCCAATGCATATAGCTAGCTGCAAATTATACAAGCATTCATGGCATATAGGCGTTTCATAGATCTCATGGGTCTCCTACATAAGGTCCAAGTGTGTGAAGACTTTTGTCACTGTAATGTTTTTTTTAAGATCCAAAGCATTAGTATAAATTTGACAAACCCATATTCATAGTAAAGATGAATACTGGACACTAGAAGCATTTTACCAAAAAAAGAATCATATTTTATCAGTAATTAAACAGCTTGTTTTAAATGTCCTAGATGAATGGAGCATTGGCTCTTAAACATTGCATGATAAGGTGTTTTCCTGTTTAGTGTAGATAAAACGCCAGTAATTAAGTATAGAGTGGCTCAGCTGGGCATCAAGAGGCACTAAATAAGTGACATATTACTGTTACATTTTCCTCAAGAGAAAAATCATTCAGCACTTACTGTGTAATTACAGTGTAGTACACCGTATGTTGTGAAAGGATGCTCAGTGTTTCAGCACGTGTTGTTCTCATGACAGTGGCACTTGGAACAGTGAAATAAAGGAACACCCCAGCGTTATTCAGTTCTATCTCTATCTGTTGCAATAAAGTTCCAAATTCAGAAAAAAACGAAAACTATGGCATACTTCGCATTCAGAACACACTTACAGTCGACGTCTGTGGCAGATGTTTTAGATTCAGCATCTCCCCAGTGGCTTCTATTGTAAGTGTGCTTCAAATCAAATTTGGAGCTTTTGTACTAAAAGGGAAGTGAGTAAACATGATTATTACTGATTGCAGTCATTTTGGATGGACATTTTGGAGAGTTTCTTTTTCGCACATGATGCTGATTCTGAGATCTAAAAGCTGTGGCAAACAAAAAATAATTGACACAATCATTGTATGCTACTTATAATTATTTAATCATTTTATGCAGTGACAGCCCTAAGTAAATTATATATATATATATATATATAGAGAGAGAGAGAGAGAGAGAGATACTATACACATATATAGTATTTATATAAAATAATTTTGGATTTCTTTCATCCGTCCTTTTTTTTGTCTTGTTTGCTGTAGCATTTTATTGAAAATAAGTGTTAATTTGTACTTATGCATATAGAATAACATGACTGGCATGGATGGGTGTCCACCAATAGAAATGAAGCATAGAACACTTTGCTAAAGTCCATTCATGTTGTGAGCAGATGTCACAAGGAACAAAACAATGCTTATAATTCTGAGTGAACTTTTTACCCCTCACTATAAGAGGTTCAGTATGCAGCGGTGACGCTACTTCATTCAAACAACAAAACCCAGTTACAGAGTGTGGCAGTCGGCCACGAGCTACAGATGCGGCGAGAGATTTGAGGAGAAATGTTGGAGAGTTGCTGTAAAGGAATGCAGGAGTAAATCTGAGTTCTTTAAAGTGTTTTGTCTCTGAGACGTGTTTATGTGTATGCAAACTTTAACCAGCCCTGAATCCCGAGCCAGCCATTACATCCACCAGCCTCTTTCCTGCCGAGCCCCTCATCCAGAAGCGCTGTACTCACTAATCCAAAAGAGCTGCTTAACGGGATGCATCTCCGTACATAATGCTCTTTTCAGAAGAAGTCTCAATCTTATCTTAAAAGGAAAGATCAAGCATTTAGGCAGCAAATGGAGAAAACACTCTACTCCTTTTCTAAAGCATTGCCCAGCTTAAAGCTCTTCAGAACATATGGGTCATAAGCATACATAGATGTGCAGTTATACATACTGTGCTTGCTTCATTTACTTGAGGGCAAGGAAAAAATCTGAAGAATTTCTGTGGGACGTGCTCTGATAACCAGTGCGGGGAGTCGTATCACAACTGATTGCTTCATTCCTACCCTCTGATGTTGTCAAAATTGAAAATATTTAGAAGAGAGAAGATAACTGGTTCACTGGCTAGCTAAAAGTAACTCTCAGCCCAACAATATAAAAGCCTCTGCAATGGCTGTAACATGTTTCAGTGAAGATTTTACTGAACAGTGTCAGTGTGTGTGTGTGTTTGGTCACTTGCTCATGTAGCTAGCATCTCTAAAGACCACCAAATGCTAACCTTCTGAGGTAGGGGGAATGCCCCGCCCCCAAAGCTAAATCAGAGATTTTAATTGGTTTGTTTGATCTGTCTATGCTTATGGGTCAACAGACAAAAATGACCAAAATAGACTTTGGTAAAAAGACAAAGACTTTAACAAACCCTCATATAATAGTGCTACTGAATTTCACTGGGATTAGAATGAGCAGAAATGACATTCATAGAATAATCATGTATGCCATTGTGTTTACCTAAACATTTCCGAGCCTATTCACATGGCTGCCCAGTATCAGTTGCATTTATCAAATAATATACCTAGTTTTGCTAAATGATCCATCATTAAATTAAATCTAAATAATTTAATAAATGCATATTAAAACTGGGAGTATCAAGGAAAAAAAAAATTTTCTTTACCCATGTAATTGCACTTGTGTGTTCTAATGCAATGACACGTGATTGATGAAGTAAGAACTGAAGTAGATACACATGTGTATTTATGTAAGCTGCAGTACAGTAATCCAGCTGTAATCGTGACTACATCCCCAGTGGCCACAGACACTTAATATAAAAAGTGTGACCAATGTTTTCAGCACAAGAGGCTATGTTAAGTTCACTAGGGCCTTTTATAAAAGACATTATGAATCATTTTCAGTCCCACTCCGGCACTAATAACGCAATGCTGCTAATGGCCTGTGTGAGAATTTTCTTTTCTTCTGGAGCTCCTCACTGAGCCCCGGGAGTCTCCATATGCCCCGCTGTGCGTCCTTATGTCATTGTGTATTGTAATCAGCCTCCTTCTGACATGCCAGCGCTTTAATGAGATTTAAGTAGTGTCAAAGATTTCCCGTGTTCCTTTTTTAAGAAGTTTAGTTATTTGACGTTAGCAATAAGAGCCGGCCCGGCACGTTTCGTTGTTGTGGTGAGAAGAGAGAACAGCACACGTTTGCACGATTTCTGCCACTCCAGTGATTCCTCTTGAACGCTCCGTCGATGGCCACCTTCCTTCTCCAGACGGCACAGGGGATGACGAAGGCACACAATGTGTGCGGCCCTTGTCTGAGGCTGCCAGGTGATAAAAAAAAGCAAGCCGATAACATAGGGAACATTTTGTATTCTTCATGTCAATGTGGCAGAATCTGCAGATGGCAACGTTTGCGCAAAGATGTACAAAGTTGGCCACCCGCTGAAAAGGATAATGTGTGTTCATGGCAAATGAGGCACACTCCAGCACAACATTGTTATCTCTGCAAAACTTGTACCGAGATTTATTGATTGACTCGGAGGAGCTCTTCAAAAGATAAGGCGTACATGATGGACGCAGGCCCTCGCAAATCTCTGCCTGGAAAGCAGCTTCGTCCACCCCGGCCTCGCTAATTGCCAAGCAGGCAGCGTTCTCATGCATGCAATAAACGGTTTGAAAGGCTCTTGCATTAACCCTCTCTTACCTAACATCCCATCAGCCACTTCAGCTTCAAATCTGCCCAAAAAGAAGCCAGTGTTCCTGTATGTCTGTGTTCTTGGAAAAAATGGAACGTGAAACTGGACCTTTTCGGGAAGCTACTGTGTTTTCTACCATGCTATAATAGTAGTTCCATGCTTGTATGTGCTGCTATAATTTCTGAGTATGGACATATATTTAGAACCCGGTTCACATGCTTACTATTGATTTAATCTTAGAAACAGTAAGAGGTCGCTGAAGTGCGAATTGTCATATGCAAGTGTCTAGGCGCCCAAAAGTCAAATGACATGTTTAGTTCATTTGAAGTAAAAATAAGTACACATCCCCCTCAGACAACGTCGTCTGCACGTCTGAATGTATAATAACTGTTCATATGCTGAATTTAATATAACAGGGGGAAAATAAAACATAAAATATGGCCTGTGAAATGTTGTTTTTTTCCAGCAAATAAACATATTCTACAGAGATTATAGAAAAGCATCAAGTTCCTTGAAGAGGCAGAGGAACCTTCTAGTGAAGACCTGGGCATTTTACGGCCCTTCAGGTATCCCTGTCAGGCCCGCGGTATGTCAGTCATAAACACAAATGAATAACGTTGTCAAAAATCGATTCTCAGATTCTAATCAATACTAAATTTTAGTATCGAGTTCGATATCAATTAGCACTGGTATCCATACTTAAATGCCAGTTTTGCATCTGCCGGTTCATGGAAATCGCAGGCAGACTACAACAATTTTCAACAGGCATTGCAGTGGGCAGCCCCACCCCTGGCTACCTGCAGGACCCAATGTTTACGTTACAGCACATTCAGGATTTAAAGCTGCGTGTGTGCTTTTTTTTTTTTTTTTACCTCAGTAGAGACCAGGGGGCGCTCTGGGGGAGCTTTGGAGGAGCTTTGGGGCTTTGGTGGAGCTTTGGGGCTGCGGAGGCCTGAGGCTCTCCCCTTGTCTCTCTACTGAGGAAAAAAGTGGCATGCACCTTTCACAGAGCATTTTGCCCCGTAGCTCGGCTGGGAAACAACCTAGCGCTGTGAAATTTTACAGGGACCCTCAGCTCCCCAAGACCTATTGAATGAGAAATGTTCATATTATCGTTGGTTCGGCCCTCCAACACAGTTCAGATTTTTTATGTGGCCCCCTATAGAAATTAATTGCCCAGCCCTGCACTACACCATAATGAATCACGAAGCACTCACTGCTGTGTTGTAAATGATTAAAAACAGGTCTGGAGTTTCGGATAATGAATTGGAGCACAGAATGCTCACGCATACAGAACAGAAAGAAGAATATAGATTTGTTCTACCTGTTAATTTCGTAGTCATTATCAATAACTATTGATAAAACAGTGAGTGAGCTGCAATTATGACCATCAATTAACATCACTATCTGATGCCCATGTTTTCACACATTTCATACAATCCTTCTCTTCATCCTCGCCCATTCTTTATATCAAGGACCTTCTACGGCAGCTGGTGGTCTGGTGGTTTGGGATTGGCCCCTCCAATTGGAAGGTTGTGGGTTCGAATCCCAAGAATTTCCTGCGGCACCACTGAGGTACTCTTGACTAAGGTATCATTCCCACACGCTACTCCCCAGGCAGTGTATTCTTGGCTTTGTGAATGGGTTAAATACAGAGAAAGAATCTCACACTGTGTGATGGTGTGTTCACATATGACAAATCAACATTTACATTTTCACACATTTGCATCACATAGTGTTAAATAATTGCAAATACACTTGTTCATGTGGTTTCTGACACTGTATGACACTATTATCTATGAAAAGAGACAAAGGTGTGGGGCAAAGTGCAAAAAAGCATGTTGTTTTCATAGCCATTATCAATTAATACTGAAAACCAGTCAGAGATCCCAGCCCTAGTTATGGCCATTAATTACCATCACTATCTGATACCTAGATTTTCACACACTTGTTAAGTAATCTTAAATACACCTGCTTATGTGGTTTCTGACACTGTATGACACTTATCTATGAAAAGAGAAAAGTGTAATGCAAAACTCAAAAGGCAAACTCCAAGCACATTGATTTCATATCCATTACGATAACTATTGATAAACATGCAAGCATGTCTACATTTTCACACCCTTGCATCAGATAGTGATGTTAAGTAATTTCAAACACAGCTGCTTACATGGTTTCTGATACCGCAATACATGGTGTTATCTATGAATAGAGACAAAAGTGTAGTGCAAAACTCAAAAAGCAAATGTATTGGCAAACAACTGACTGCATTTAGGGTAAGAGGTATCATTTTAATGTGGTCGTATCTTTCTGCTGTCGATTGACTCACACCTTATAGTTACAGCTTTCAACAGCAGAGGTCTCCGAGCACTGCGTTAAAAGTGTACCTGAGCCTGTGGCGGGTTTCCTCCACACACTGAAACGAGAGCTGGCCAGAGGCACTGGCTAAACAATGCACATCTTTCCACCTAACCTCCAGTGGAGCTCGGGTGCAGCTGCTTCTCTGGCTCTGCTGTGGGGCAAACGATAAGCTGACAAGGCATGAATCTCCCTTTCCAAAGAATCTGGACCTGTAGAGAGAAATGCAACCTACAGGAGGTGAGTGACTCACCAGCAACTGTGAATCATTCACACGGAATACATTATTGTAAAGCAATTCATACCCCTCACAAGAGCTACAGTGAAAATTACTCATATTTCATTTTACAGTTATCCTTGGATTATGTAAGCTTTAAATACATAAAAAATAACACCACATAAAACATATGTGCAGCAGTTACACACGGAGTTACCTGGCCACTACCTATACAAAGGGTTTAGTTATCTGTTGTTGCAGAGTTAAACAGCTCTCACACTTTAACAGAAAGAGACCACAATTACCAGATATTTTGGGTGGTGGTCCATTCTGGTGGCACAGTGGGGAAACTGACGTGGCACAGGTACGAGTGTATCAGGGACAGAACAGTATTTATGGGGGTTTTAAAGGCACACATATTGGCCACTTTATTAGAAACATTTACCTCTTAGTGTGCCCTTCACAATTATCAGCACTCTTATTTAGCCTGAGCAAAAAGGCTTATGAAAATTCCCCTTAATATCTTTTCCCACAAAATACAGAAAATGTACACATTCAAAAAGTCATAGATGAAAAAAATGGATAAAGTCATTTTTATAAGCCCTTTCAAATACTCTTTAACAAGGGTTCTAATAATTCTGCATGCACTGTGGATAATCATTTTACATGCAGTTTCTTTTAGTCATCCTAAAGCTCTTCATCAGTAGTCAGTTTCTGACCATAGAGATATTCTCAACCTGTGCATAGAATGGTCAAACGCTAAATAAATCTGGTGGTCCTGTTTTGCTCCTCTTCCATTGATAGACTGGATAAAAGGGTTTTATAAATTGTGGAACAACAGAAGAGCTATGGGCAGTAACTGTAAACTTACAAAGTGCACCTATTTGATAGATGTACATGATAAAAAACCCAAGATAGGTAGATGTAATAAACTGTCAATGGGGTACCATAAGTTGAATTCATGAATAGTGCATATGGAGATCATTACAAAGAGATATCACACAAAGCCCTTTTTGAAAAGCTAAGCTTAGTTGTCTGAATGTCATTTATTGCTGGAGGCTATTAGGATAAATTACTTCTTGGGACATTTGCTTTGCACTGGGTAATGATAAGGGCCCTAAAGTGCAGGCCACAGTAAGAAAAAAATACACCACTATAAAACTCCCAGTGCCCTGTGAAGGAAGCATCTTCAGTAATGAGAAATCATCAGCACTGGTACTTTGTTGAGCTCATGGGAAAATAGACATCAGTCATAAAAATATGATCAGTCATAACATTTAAACCACTTGCTTGATATTGTGTAGGTTAAACTTGTGCCACCAGAACAGCTTGGACCCGTTGAGGCATGGATTCCACAAGACCTCTGAAGGTCTCCTGTGGTTTTTAGCAACCACAGTTTTTACGTTATCCTGTGAAGTTCTGTAAGTTGCGAGGTGGGGTCTCCATGTGTTGGACTAGTTTGTCAAGCAATTGGACTGCGATCTGGGGAACTGGGAGTCCCAAGTTAACATCTCATCTCTTTGTTATGTTCCTCAAAGCATGAAAGTAGTCACTGACATGAGCACCATTACCATAAAGGAGTGTACTTGGTCTGCAACAATGTGTTGGTAGGTGGTACGTGTTAAAGTAACATTCACATAAATGCCAGGACCCCAGGTTTCCCAGCAGAACATTTCCAAGAGCATCACACTGCCTCAACTGGGTTGCCTTCTTCCCATACTACATCCTGCTGCCATCTCTCCTGCAGACACAGACACAGTTGTCCACCCTGAAGAAAATGTGATTCATCAGGCCAGACCATCCATTTCTCCATGATCCAGTTCGGATGCTCACACAGCCAATGTAGGCACTTTCCGCAGTGGACAGATCTCAGCATGGGCACTCTGACTGGTCTGTGCCTTCTGACACCTTTCTATTATGGCCAGCATTATTTTTTTTCAGCAGTTTGTGCCACAGTAGCTGTTCTGTAGGACTGGGCTAGCTTTCCTTATGCACATCGAGTCTTGGGGCCCTGTGGCCAGTTCACTGGTTGTACTTCTTTGGACCACTTCAAGCAGATACTAACTACTACTTAGTGGTTGCCCTCCACAAGGACTGGAGATGTTCTGACCCAGTGTTCTAGACATCACAATCTGACTCCTGTCAAAGACACTCACACCCTTACACTTTCCCATTTTTCCTGCTTCCAACACATCATCTTCAACAACTGACTGTTCACTTGCAGCCTAGTAAATCCCACTTGATGTACAACTCCATTATGAACAGCTCTCTGTTCACATAAATGTCAAGGTAGGTGTCAGGGTTCTTCCAACGATTAATCAATGCATAGAGTGGAGAGTTGAAAAAAATCTCATTCCAAAAGTAGAACGCCACATAGCTCATTTTGAGAGCGTGAAGTGTCCTTCACAATCAAGGATATCAGAACTAATTGGAAGCCTTGACACAAAAATTGTCTATAATAATGAGAAAGATTTGGGTCTCTCGCATCCTTCTGAAAAAGTCCTTCTATTTCACTGGTATTTCATACCAAGAAAAGGTGCTATCTTCAAGAATTTAAATCAAGGTTACTTTAAATAAAGTATTACTCAGTTATAGACAGTTTCACAAATCACTGCTTGCGGCTTTGAGACTGAGGAGCACAGTGAAGCTTCATTGTGTTCCTCTGTCATCTCTGGCTCATTCCCCTCTTTTCCCCCGGTGTGCCAGACGGAAATTCGCCCCACACACAGAACCGCCAGGTGTTGGGCGCGATAGCGATGTGACAGTGCTTTTCATTCAAAAGACATCTGTGTGCAAAACGGATTGGAGATTGCCTGACTGAACACGTGTCCTGTGGGAGAGTTAACCGGTTCACAGCCAGCAGTGTCGTACAAAGCAAACCATCCAGCTGAAGATATTAGAGCATTTGCTACATAGTTTCTGGTTATGGAGAACCATGTCCCTGAGTAAACACTCGTATCTATTCCACAAAGCCATGATATTCAAATGACTCTGGAACTCCTCCTGTCTCACACCCACACAATATTCTGTACAACAACCTGCTGCTACCCAGACATGCAATTTCTTATTGTTGTGCAAGAGTCTTATCATGTGCAATATCACTACTTATGTTGCTACTTACGCAATACCATGTGCAACATCACTATATACCTCTATAATACATGCAGTATGGAGAACAACTCCAAACCACTATTTGTGTTAACTATTAAAATACCAGCAGTAAGTTATCTGTAGTATTTGTATCCACCTCTCTTACTGCCCCCAGCATTTCATGTATATAGTAAAGTGTGTTTAGTACATTGTACGTTGTATTTGGATTTTTATATTTTATAATGTTCTTGTTTTTGTGTCTCTTTGTGTCTGGGAAACGGTTGCATAAGACATTTTCTCCGGGATCAAGTTTCCTGATTCTGAAAAGTTATCATCTTCTCAAAAGTGACTTTCTAAATATAGCCAGCCATTTCTTGCTACACTATAATTATAGGATGATTAATGCATGACAGATAAATTCCTCTACTTTTGCCTTTCCTCTTGCGAACAAAAGATATTTGGTTGCCAAAACAAATTGCTATCCTCTCTCGCTCTCCGTCTCTCCGAATGAGGACATACTGTACTCAGGAGGAGAGTGCGATCCATCACTTGCTTACTTAAAGTCCTTTTAGTCATTATCCAAACAGCTGCCGTTTGAGAACGCATAGCAACGCGAGACAAGAGAAACTGATTTCACCTACTGGGAAACAAGCCGAGAGATGAAGAACAAAAGATTCTCCTATGAACATTTGACAGCTGAGGGGGAAGTAACATGAACGAGATATGGGGATCATTCTTGGCCCTGTTTACATTTGGAATGGGCCAAAGGGGCCCATGCTACAAGAGCCCTAGAGATTCATTACGAAAAAAGTTTTCCTCTGACTTTTGGCAGCAGCTTTATTAGATTTGAACGCTCTCCACAGGACGTTGTGCCATAAGTGAACTCATGCTTTATAGTCAAGTCTTGCTTTGGTGACTGGTTTATAATAACCTGCATTTTCATTCAAACATATGTTAATGCAAAATATTAAAAAAGCCATCCGCCACCTATAAATGCAGTTCTCTAACCCAGCTATTATTTTCAACTATGTTTTCTTTTAAAGTAAAACATACCCAACTCAACATCTCTTTCTCTGTAACATCATTACTGCAAAATATTTGAGAGCTATAATTGAGGTATAGACTGTACCTACTCTTTAATTTCAATTGAAATGTAAATACTGCATGACAAAATGAGATCTGATCAAGATCTGAATGCTGAAGCAACACTTGAAACGAGCGAGTGTAAACAATCTTCATGAGCAGACATTAATGCTGAAGTATGAAAAGGTCACAACACACCTGAACCGTGGAACTGGAGGAATACAGGCTAATTCTCAATATGTGTTGTTCTCAGTATTCGTATTCTCATGACTCATCATCAGTCACAGCCAGTGATGGTTAGTTTCCAGTTTGCGTTCCACACAATTCAGCAGCAATGGAACCAAAGCATAACTAAATCTTAAGTGATCGCTGCTCGACCCTTTCTACATTTTCTTAAGATTTGGTTGAACCTTTTTTGTATTTCTCACACAACACATAACTACTAACCCCATAACTATTTCCCGCCATTGGCCCTTTTATAGACACACACTGGTTATATACACTATATGGACAAAAGTATGGGGACACCTAACCATTACACCAACATGTACTTGAATGACATTGCATTCAAGTACACACTTTAATATGGTGTTGGTCCCATTTTGCAGCTATAACAGCTTTCACTATTCTTGGAAGGCTTTTCAAAAGATTTTGGAGTTAATGTGGGAATTTGTGCCAATTCATTCTGTAGAACATTTATGAGGTCAGTCCTTGCTTGCAATCTCCGTTCCAGTTTATCCCAAAGGTGCTGGATGGGGTTGAGATCAGGGCTCCGTGCAGCCAGTCAAGTTCTTCCATGCAGAACTCATCCAATCATGTCTTTACGGAGCTTGCCTTGTGCACTGGGACACAGTCATGCTGGAATAGAAAAGGTTACTCCCCAAACTGCGCCCAAAATGTATTGGTATGCTGAAGCATTAAGATTGTCCCTCACTGGAAGTAAGGGGCCACCCTAAATACTCCATATAGTGTAGCATTTTAAGATTATAGAACATTTTAATGAAAACAAACGAGCAATTTGGTGCATGTTAATTCACTGTAAATATCAATTAGTTGAAAATGTAGGGTCTCAAGCCACGAGTCGAGATTCTCGAGCTAAGCACAGCTTTGAAATCACAGATGTTTCAAATGCAGCCTGCTGAGCTGAACTTTCTAGGTCTAAACTCCCAACAACAGGAGTCTGTAATTGGTGTATTCTGCATTAAGAAAAAAACTGAACTGAACTGACAACATTGGCCATCATTACTGTGATTCTCTCAAGCACAAAGAGACAAGACAAACATGCTTGGTTTCCCCATTCTTTAATTGTACATTAAAACATTTTTCATGAACCTTGAGCAGCGAGAGCATACCAGAGTGCGTTTACACAACGAAGGGTGCAAAGCGTCCGTCGCCCAAAGCATAATCATCTTATCACTGTTATAATCACTATAATAAGCATAGTAAACTCTTAACTATTTATCTCAAGTTTCCCACCACCCAATACAATACTGACTGCCTCAGATAAATGTGAGCAGTCTTAACACGACACAGACTCTGCAGAGGTCCCTGTAGCACTTGTGCACGTTTGCACATCCCACAACGCCGCCTTGACCTTTAAACATCAACACATATGACAGCCCACACAGTACAGCATAACCCAACAAGAACGGAGAGGAATGTGTTTAATACACGCAATGAAGAAAAGAAAAAGAATGGAATGAACGATTGGAATGAAAAAGTCTCTTCGGTATTAGCCCAGTTTCTCAAAAGCTGTGCAGTGTTGAAGGAGCATTTAATGTTTTCTATATACTGAATTTAGCTTCGGGTCTGGCTGGACGAAACCAGATAGTTTTCAGTAAACTGTCACAGAAGTTGATATTTTGGAGAAGCAAATTAAACACCAACTTTTATAGAGACTCTCAACTAGCTAAACCATCTAAGGCACTGTTTCTGTAAGAGCACAGTTGGGTTTCTTCTTTAGGGACCTGATATTTCCCAAGCGCGTTGAGATGATCCTTAACGCTGCAGGAAAAAGCTTGAACTGATGAGCTATCCCAGAGAGCTCTCACACAACTGCATGAGTGGAAAGATGGCTATGATTGAAAATAAGAAAACTGGAACATAACTGACACAAGGAATTAAAAATAAAATGGAATTAGAACATAAGGAATGTTTTACACCTTGTTTTCTGGCCCAACGTAATTTGATGGTTACCCATTTTAGGCATTCACTTTCACTAAAGTAATTTAAATTGAAGGGCTTCTAATGTATAATTATGTCTGAGGTACAGATTCTGTAAAGACAATCCTACATTTTGCTGTGCAATATGAAGGAGAACACCAGGAGCTGGCTATTGCTGATGATGGAAGAAGATCCAACATTTAAAGAAACTGCAAAAGCACCCTGATGTATTAGAACAGAGAGGCTGTGTTTTATAATCGGACCTCAGAGAACATCAGCGTACTGAATTGCAGTAGTGGTAATGTCCCTTCATGGGCAAATAGGGAACATCTGAAAGTGCATTCAGAAACAGGCATTTTGTGCAGCATTACCATGTAAGACTTCAGTGGCAAAATCCCTAGCTAGTCAACTATTTACATGGAGATTTTTTAAAAGACATTTGGCCCTTTCAGTTTTGTCGCTATCAATACTACACTTGATAAAACAGGCTGTCATGACTTTGCAGACTTTAGCCACTGCAAAGTCAGGCAACCACCTTGCACAATTTCTGGTTCATTAAACATGTTAAAGTTGACAGATGGCCTAACGTGATAATTCCACGCTCTCTTTAACACAATAACCGTCCTAATGAGACGTCCAGGGGAAAACCAGAAGGGTTCTAAAGAGAGTGGAAAGGTACTAAAAGGCCGAAAACAGGTTGGACAAATAATAATTAAAAAAATAACATGCTGAGGGCCAACAAGCGTGAGAATTCACAATAATCGCCAATAAAGGATCAGGCGTAGTGAAAACCTACACTATATACAAATGTGCAATGTTACAAGCCTGTTTCCAACAGAAGCAGGATACATGGACCCCACACAAGTCTGTCTTTCAGTGCCCTGAATCTCAGGGGTAAGGGACAGGCTTGTACTAAACGTAGTAAGACTCCTTCAGACCCCACACACCACTCGGCTGGACGTTTGGACTGTGATTACTGCTGGACGACTGCAAAGTCACACGCAGTAGACTGGTCACCTGAGGAGCAGAAGAATCCATGTGCCGTTCTTACCACAGAAGAAATTGGGAGGGAGTCAAAAGTCATTAAGAACACATATTCATCTCATCAGTCACCAGCAAAGCACAAGATATAACCTGTGCAAAAAACAATAAAAGTACTACTACTACTACTGCTGCTGCTGCTACTACTACTATTACTACTACTAATAATAATAATAATTAAGGAAAAAAGGTAGTGTAGCAGTACAGTACTGGACATTCCACAAACACACCAAAGCCAATTGCACAATGAGAAAAAGGCGACACATCTTCACATCTCTGGCTGAAGAACAAAAAGAGTACTTTCCCCAGGCAGAAGCCATAAAAAAGGGAAGAGGGGAGCACATGGTTTCTGGAGGCAGAGAGGATATGAGTTGGTGCATTGTACGTGAGCAGCTGGGGGACCCTGGGAGAGTGAGCGGGCCACGGGGAATTACAAATGACCAGCAACACTTGAATACACAAAAAAGCCCACATAGGTGCCCTCCTCACAAGTGTGCAAGAATTTCCATTAAGGTTTCAAAGTCATTGCTACAGAAATTTAAGTGGTCAAAGTGCCAAAGAGCATGTCCGGCAGCTTGACCATTTCATCCATCACTACTTAAACCACTGACAACTGCAAGTGCCTTAAAATGAACTGAAAGAAATCAACTTTATACACCCTGGGCTTTTTTGCCTTTTCTTAAAAAAGAAAAGAAAAGAAAAAACTATTGTTCTTTAGGAGCCTGAATCAGATTCTCAGACTGGGTTAGATGTCTGGTTCCTATAGACGTACGGTGTTGATCCGCAAAGGTTGCACATTTTTTCCGTTGGCATGGCTCTGGCCAGGGCTAAAGTATGGAAAGAGCTTTGCTGGGAACTTCTCTCGGTAGGTGTAGAGCCAGGACATGTCATCAGCATTGTAGAAAACCAGCAGGCCTTTGGGGTAGTCCAGATAGACACCCACTTTCTCCAGCTTGCTTTTGACATTGAGGCGTGTCCAGGGCTCAGTGCAGGCGCTGTATTGGTTGCCGTCATGCATTACGATGCAGTAGAAGCCACGGCTGGGCTGGATCTGGATGCTGCCCTTACGATTGACGGCCTCATTGGCCACGCCAATCATCCATTGAGTCTTTTCTGAGACCATGACCTCCCAGTAGTGGACGCCTGAGCAAAAACCTTCAGCTCCTAACACAGATACTTCCACGTCAAATCGGCGGGGCGAGTCCTGCAGTGGCTGTGGGTGCAGGTTCCCATATGCCACTATAGTGCAGTCATCAGATAGTATCAACCTCTGGTGGGCGGTCAGGGGATCCAGCGTCAAGGCGGCAGGCACTGTGGGAGTTGAAAAGATAACAGTATCATTAATATCTGTATTCCAGAAAGCACTACAGCTCATCCACCTGCTATTATCAGTGTGCCATCAGGCATTGATCTACTAAATGGTTTCAACCTCTGGAAAAATACAGGGCATTTAGTGGGAGTAGCAGAAAACAGCTCTTTGTTTGGTTTCCTGCTGCATGCCTTCTTTCAAAACACCGGCTTCAGCCACAGGCAGTCAGTAGAAGAGCTCCTTGCTGTCAGTCAGGTGTGCTGATACAGCTCCACAGCCCGCCTCCAAGCAAAAATAACATTACTCACTGCATGCACCTCCACCGCACAGTGCTCACGACAGTCATAGAGTGATAATTACTTCCATCTGACAAACTCAAACTCCCTCTCATTCCATCTTCGGCTCCCTTCAAATTCCAAGTACACTCCAGCAGGGAGAGGGCTGCTTTATATGCTTGTCTGTTTCTCCATAACAATGGCTACTGGTATTGTGATGGCTGGGGAACACAGTATGCAGGCAATTTTTTAAAAATTGCCCTTGAGGTGGAGATGAGCTCCTTTAAACACAGCTTGTGCATGCAAATAACCACTTTAAGGCCACTGACTGCATGTTAAATCAATACCAGCACATCCCTTGAAAAGACTTAGTGCATAATTTTTCAAAGAGCAGTGTTTGATACGTACAAATAACCAAAATAGACGCTATTGTACAGGTTAGGGACAGAAAGTCTTCTAAGTCTGCTAAGGTTTATAGAATTGAACCTGTGCTCTAGCAATGCTGACTTAGGAACAATACATAAAAACCTCATCCATCAGCCATCACCTGCCTGGCAAAGTCCAGAGGAGAATGCAGTGCTGCTTGTTCAGCTCAAACAGCCAGCAAAGTGCCAGCATACAAACTGGTCCAAGCAGGCAGCTGGTAGCAGAAAAGAACTGCAGGAGACACTGGCCAGAGAAAGGCCGAAGAAATCATCCTGCAGAAAGCCCGACTGCTTTACGCTCTGTAAACAGAAATGGGCGACAGCGCAGCCCAGTCCAAGTGGGCACGGGTTTGGCAACAGAGGCTTTGGGAAATGCAATTAAATTTTGAAATTCAATACTTTTAAGGCTAGTAAACGAATGATTTGGTACCACTGAGTAATAGAAACACTGTTATACAATATTTAACGTAGTCTATCTTAACAGTACAGAGGAATATATTACACTAATCATACTCCTGGAGTTAGGAGTCCAGGGCTCATATTGCACTGAAAAATGTTGCAGAACAGATCAGGATTAATTTCACAATTGCTAAAAGGAGTAGCAACACCAAAAATAGCCTTTTAAGACATAGGATAAGTAAAAGTCAGAATAAAGTTAAGAGCAGAAAGACAAGTAGACCCTAATTCCTATAAGTGAAAAATGTATCATTCAGGAATCAATACACACACACACACACACACACACACACACACACACACACACACACACACACACACACACACACACACACA
>JBBJLS010000134.1:10319231-10353975 GCA_037577275.1 Bryconaethiops microstoma | reverse complement strand
ATTTTGAGAGAATTTTTTATTTTTATTTAATACTATTTTCTACGTAGTACTTTGGCCTATTTTTATTTTATTTTATTTTATTCTAATAACTTTGTACAGTCCACTCTCTGCCGTTACTAAATCGAATTTTGAATCGAATTGTGACTAAAAAAGGTTTATCTTATCTTATCTTCATTTAGCCAAGCCCATCTCCACTTATTTTGTCCATGACCGACACAACCAAAGGCCGGTTAGCTCAGTTGGTTAGAGCGTGGTGCTAATAACGCCAAGGTCGTGGGTTCGATCCACGTACTGGTGAGCTCGAGGGCAGTTCTGCCTTTATACAGCAATTTCCTCCAGGATCAATAAACTTTTCTGATCTGTACCTTCCTTTCTCCTTACTGTGAAGTTTGGCATCTTAAACAAGCATCGGGAAACAGCTTGTAGCCTGTAGGCTACTCAGCAGTCATCAATATTTAAGCGAACTGCCAAAACCATAATGCTTATTTTTATTTTTAGGAAGAATAACTAAACCGTAATTAAACCAAGGAAAAAAGCAGCCTTACCAGAACTTTGTCTGCCGAAGCTTGTTTACCCCCTGCTTGTTTACCCCCTACCTGTTTACCCCCTCCCCCCCACCGAACAAAACTTTTTAGTGCCCTCCGTTGACAGAAACCCTCCATAGCGACTGAAAACTTTAAACCATGAATACAGCACCGTTCCCAGTGGAAAAGCACGTAATGGACAACACTAAGAGAGGTGACTAAACTGGTCATAAATTTATCACAGCATTTAGGCACTGCTTGTGATACCATTTAAGCAATGGGAGAATGCTTCCAAAAGCTTAATAAGCCATAGCGGGAATACGACCTTGTGTTGAGAAAGTTACCTTGGTCTCAGTAAGCTGCCTCTGCAGCAGCTGCAGAGCCTCCGTGTGACCCCTCTCGCTGTCCTGCAGAGCCGCCAGCTGCTCCTTCATCTCTCTCTGCAAAGGGGACAGTACAACAGTTACTGTCACTTTCTGCTGGTTAAACACACCTCCACTGATCCTACATCTTTTCATTCCATATAGCAACGGTCTTTGATGAAAACTGTCCTGAGAGAAACTGCTTCCCACCCTGTTCACCTTTAACCCACAGAATTAGCCTTCTTAACCACATTCTAATCTGAGCTATCAAGTCATTGTTTTAAATAGCACTATTCCAGAATGGTGGCTCTATGGATTGTCTGCCAGATGGCAATTTCTGTGAGACGGTTGCCCATTGTGCATTTAATGGACTGTAAATCTCAAAAAGGAACACTGTGATCACACCAATAAAGCTGTGGCTGAATAAAAGCAGAGGTTCTGATACTCATCTTTCTAAATGTCAATGAGATTGGCTTTGTTATGAGGTGTGTAGGGTTTTCTCCACTTATCCCAGAACAGCAACGAAAACAAAGTGTCCTAGAGTGTCGTTTTACTCCTTCCATTGACAGAAGGAAACGACATAAATCACAACATTTGGAAATGGACACATCTTGACTTATTATTTATTGCCAGAGTACATGGAGAGTACCCAAACTATCTTTACTGTGACCACAATAAAAAAAACAAAACAAAAAAAACTAAATTGGCGTTAAGTTGCCAACAATCCCAAAACACCACCATTAAGACCTGAATAATGGATCACCTTTGAGCATAATTCAGCCTGTTCAATTGTATAGAACACCACTTTTACAAGAGCAATTTACTTCCCAAAATCATGGAGATCAGTAAGCACCCTTGGCTAAAAGTCTTGTATGATTTATTGATTAAGGAACATTAGCTAAATTCATTCTCTTCATGCATGAGAAGCACCATGACATTTTAAAAAAAATTTTGCAGAGATTGGAGCTTTTAAAAATGGTGTGAACAAACAGAGCATGGTGATGTTTTGGTTTGAGGGTAGAAAAGGGAACCTCTAATGAATAAATAAGAAATAAAACGAGCCTCCAGAGATCTTCTAGCCAGAAAAAGTGGGCCTCAGCAGCAGTGGCCTTGGCAGATTCAGGACAACTGGTCTACCTCTGTGTGTCCACAGGCAGAATGAGGACATATTAGGAGACCCAGTCTGGATCGCATAAGCCCAATAGAGAGGGGATCACTGCACAGCACCATGTGCTTCTAGCTCATTGTTCAGCTCACCACAACTAATAATTTAGGATATAAAAACCAAGATGGGAAAGAGTTTAGGCTCAGATTCTGAAAACATACACTATATGGACAAAAGTGTTGGGATACAACTCTTAATAATTTAATTCAGGTGGCCCCTTACTTCCAGTGAAGGGCAATCTTAATGCTTCAGCATACCAAGAAATTTTGGACAACTCCATGCTTCCAACTCTGAGGACACAGTCGTGGGGAAAAACCTTTTCTATTCCAGCATGACTGTACCCCAGTGCACAAAGCAAAGACATGGCTGGATGAGTTCGGTGTGAAAGAACTTGACTGGGCCGTACACAGCCCTGACCTCAACCCCATCCAACACCTTTGGGAGGAACAAAGATTGTGAGCCAGGCCTTCTCGTCTTTCTCATCAGTGCCTGACCTCAAAAATGCTCTACAGAATGAATGGGCACACATTTCCCCACAGAAATGCCAAGATTTCTTGGAAATCCTTCCAAAAAGAGGGGAAGCTGATACAGCTGCAATGGGGGACCAACTCCATATTAAAGTCTATGTATTTGAAGTGTATGTAGCTTTTTTTTTTATATAACTACTACAATGTTCTAGAGTGTTGAGCACACACCACTCCAATAAACACAGTCCACTCAGTCAATGGAAAGTCATACTGCAGCCAAGCCAAGCAGTCTCCATGGTGACACACATCAGTATGCCTTGTGTTTGGAATGTGAAAGCAGCCAAAGAACTCAACAGTAAGTAATAAAAGTGGTTTACTGGTTTCCGTACACCACTGGTGAGATTCGCTTGGAAATGTGGTCTAAAATGTATTCAATTTGAATCAAATAAATAAAATATCTAGCTAGCTAACATTCTAATTTCAATTATTCATTGTGATCTAGTTATATATCTAAATATAAATATCTATTGCAGAAGTAACTGGGCACTAGATTTTGAAAGAGTAGATCACATAATGAAATAGGTGATTTAGTAATTTGGTTGCAGTCACTTTGACACATCTTTTCCTTCCTAAAAGATTGTTGATTTCTTGTGTTTGTCACTGAATGAAAGTTTGAAACTCTCATGTGATGTATATGACGTTACTTCACATTATAAGTATACTTATAAATGGCTACAGCCCTCAACACATTTAGTGTTTTTAAACATTCAAAAAACCACTTTTGGTTCCATTTTCCTGAATGCTATTTAAAAAGAATGTTCTTCTCTTTTTATAAATGTTATCTTAATAAAAGTTAAATAGGTTTAAAGATGTTTAAATTGCAAATATACTAGGCTTAATGAAGACCCAGATTCATTTGCAACAACTCAGTCAAAGGTATTGCTGTCAGCATGCAAAACCTGAACGTTTTTGTTCTTTCACATAAGTTGGGATAACAATGATGTAAAGTTAAGCGTTGTAAGAATGAAGCTTTCAACTACTAAAATGAATATGTTTTATAATTTATAATAATTACTCTATTTGTAATTCACAAAATGTACTATACTCAAGCATTTATTGGTTGATTATAAAACCTCCATGAATGGAAAGGCCGTTTTAAGGTGTATTGTTGGTATGTTTACATAAACAAAAATTACACAATAATACAGAAAAAAAATAAACATACCTAAGGTTCCACCAGTAAAACTTGACCATTTCCACTCTTCATTGTATCCAAGGACTGTGCAACTGTACCATAGGATCTACAGAAAACTTTCCAAGAACATTTAGCTTTGCAGTGAGAAAACACTATCTACAATAGTATCTTTTTATGGATTACAAAGAGTTAACAAAAGTGCTAGACTGCAATGAGTCACTAAGTCTAATGCAGGGTATGTATTTATACAGCTTTCAACACTACCCTTTCAAGGACAAGGACCAGAGAGAAAACAATTCCCCATTACTCTCGGGGAAGACGGTTATACATTTTAATGACCAGAGTGCAATGGGATCAGCAGGTTTCACTTCTCCCACTGTGAATTTTCTAGACATGCAGGACTACAGTGGGGTGAATGGGCTGAGAATAGGTCAGAAAAAGTGGCCGTGCTGGCTCTGCAGCGGTCCTCGGAGAACAGGACCGCCTACATACTCTTCTCCTGTCATCTCCGTTTCCAATTTTCAGGCAGCATACCTAAGAACTGCAGAAAAGTCAGCCAGATGAAAACACCCAGCACACTTGTTTGAGTTAAAAGCAAATGGTTATTGGATCATTCTACAATAAGAATTTTTAAGATCTCTTTTGTCAACAAGCCTTATTTCTTCTTCTCCCAGCAACAAACTAAAACATATTCGAAGGACACAGAGCAACCCAAAAGCAAACATCTGCAGTGATACCGCATGACGGAAGCTGTAAACAAGTTGTCCCTGCAATGTTCTGCACGCTCGTGCAGCCTGAGTGTCTGTGTAAGAGGCTCTGACTGCAGAGCAGGCACAAGGCTAGAGTGGAGAGGCAGCCCACGCCCCAATCCGTCCATGTTGGTCAACCCAAGTCTGACATGACATTTCCTCAGGACACCACACGGCAGGGGAAGAAAGTCACTGCAGGGCCATTATAAATCCAAAAACTCATTTCACCCCAGCCTCACTCGTCTCGTGCTTACTCCCGGGAACGGCTTGTGGGAAATAAAAGATTAAAAATAAAGATCAGCGCCACTCGAATGTAAAGCACACTTCGGGCTTTCAATTTTGCCACTTTCGTCAAGTTTCCGTACTCCTCATTAAACACAACAGCTTGCTGAAGAGGAGATCTAAGCCCTCTCGCTTGCCAGCGCTGATGAAGGCAAGCGAGATAAACAAGACAGCATAAATAATGAAAAGAGTCAGGCGTGCACACTTTCAGGCGGAGGACTTGAGTGCTCAGGTATGCTGTGTTTTGTCATTATTGCTGCTCCTGTACTGAGCTGCAGGAATTGAATTTTTTTTGTAGTCTGCTGTTATGAAAATTGCAAAACACCTTTTCTAATATGACCGCCCCCATAGTTCTCAATCATGTGAAATGTCCTTACTCACAAACAGTAACTCTTGAAGACAGCAGCATAATAATTGCTGGGGGAGGGTGAAATCGAACTCCCCAGGGCTAACCACACAACTGCATGGTCCTCATTAACAACAGGCGTAGTGTTGCAAGGACACTTTAGCATCACCTTGTCAGAGCCCTTGTCATAACTCTGTCAGGAGGCACAAACTGCAGCCCACAGCCTGAGAGCACTAAGGCCGCCTGTCCTCTCCCGTTTTGACTGCTGTGTAAATCACAGCTAAAGGGGCTCGAAAACAGTCATCTCCACCCGGCCTTCATCAAAGGACCCGTAAGTCTCGCTCTGACATGGGGGGGGGGGGGGGGGCTGCTCTGAATCAAAGGGGGAAAGTAGCAACACATGAGTCATGTGGCTATCAACACGCATTCTCCACCAGAACACAACACGACACCACTGGGAGACATCTCTGGTGCTAAGTGAAGATGCGAGTAGTCAAAGATTGGGAGAATTCTCCACGAATATTGGAACAATGTTCTGATGAGATGAAAGCTGTGGAGTAGCTGTGGCATTTATTGCCTTGAAAAATGTAAGGATAAACTTCGGAGCCTTCAGGATGCGTGAAATCTATTGGCAGTGATGAGCGCCTGTTTTGTAAACATTCAGTGTTTACGATCTGCCCATGCAAACAGTTTTTCCCCAACAAGTGGGCGACACTGATTACGGGAAAAGGCTTGGACTGCTTGCTACTGCTTGCTACTATGTTACTGCTTGCTGACGGAATATGCTAGGCACTTCACGCATTTGGGGCCACGTTGCAAAGTAACAAAGTAATGCAAATAAAATATGGTTCCAAAAAAACACATACATTTACCTTCAAAAGGCATGTACCAGGAAAATAAATAAAGCACACAGAAGTACCAGCTTGCAACAACATGATATTAGCTGTGTTATCCATATGACTTGTTCAGGCACAACCTGAACGATGCATTCATTAGTTTGCAAGGTACAGTCTCCTGTGTGCTGGGAGTCCGAGTCAGCAGATTGTGCTAAGATAAGGCAGGGTCCAGTGAAGCAGGACATTGCAAAGGGCAGTTATGCAAGGTGACCATGAAATGACACAGGAAGCAAAGCACAGGGTTCTCACATAACCAGGCACATCCTGCACATTTATTTGATGTTACTTAATGATACTGTTGACAATTAGTAGTGTATTGGTAACATTTATATCACGGTACACTTAAAAATGAACTGATTTAGTAAATATCAGGGTACTGTGAATTTACTGTTTTGCACCCTTAACAGAATGCTGTTAGAAAACAATAAGCCAGATTTGCTCAGTTTACATATTACAATTACAAATACATTACAAATGACCATATATAACAACTGAAATACACATCAAATGTTTACTGTACAAATAACTGAATTGGAAACTCTGTCATCACTACCGTCTTTTTAGAAAGCCCTTTGTTAATCATTTATGAACAAACATAATTAGGAAAAAAAAAACAAAAACAAAACTAAAACATGTTCCTTAAAATCTACCCTGAGGATGACAATAAAAACAAACACAAGTAACTACATGAAGACTGAGTAAAAGCTGCTTCATCATTAGAGGAAAGGTCTCCACAAAATTGACCCACTATTGCTGTTATTTTGAGCCTCATTTGCTTTTACGGTCAAACACAGAGCCTCATGAAGATGCCAATTCCAGCGAGGTCAGAGTGTGTGTCTGACCCTTCTGCGTTTTACAGACCCCTCTGGTTAACCACCTCGCCTCCAATGACTTGATTTCGTGCTTTCCTGCAGCATAACTCTAGTTTGTGAGACAAACTGTTGCTGCTAACAACACATCAGTGCAAACTGTTTGTGCTGTTTGTGATGTGTTTAAAAGCCAGTTCTTGGCTTATTTGTGGCACGACTGTATGTCGTGATTATGAAAGTCACACATTAATAAAAAATTTTAAACTGCAAACCACATGAACCAGTATATAGTCTACTACCATCGACAAAGCAACACAGATGTTGAATATTCCCATTGAACATTTTCCATTTACATCTTCAAAGCCACTAGTGAGTTCATGACTTCAAAAGGCCAGCAATTCACCAACAACGCTGTACACACGTAAGCACGAAGTAAAAGAAAAACAATTATGACTGGAAGCTCGAAAAGAAGACTGGGAGCATTTCCTGAAAGGATACAGTTGCCACATATGACAAGTCATAGCAAGTCTGACTGAGCTACCACCTAAAAAAAAAAAAAAAAAGAACACCCAAGTGTTGATTCAGCAGAAGCAGCAAAACCATATCTGAAGCAGCAAACAGTAGCTTTCCTTTCATTCTGGTGTTCTGACAAACCAAACAACTTCTCCAGCACCCACAGTTCACATTGTAAGTAATTTGTCAATACATTGATTTTTTGTAGATGAATTCAAAAAAAAAAAAAAAAAAAAAAAAATCATATGAAAAGAAATTCTGCATAATTTCCATTGATCATTGTGAAATATTAACAAAATGTAAAGGCTCACTGGTCTGTTTTATGAATGGTGTTAGACAAAAAAGCTGAAAAAAGTCATGAGGTTTTCTTAAAGCAGCCATGTGTGGGCAAATACTAATCCCATTATCTTTCTGCTTTTCCACGTATCAGGTAATTTATTTAGTAATTGACCAAAAAAAAAAAAAAAAAAGCAGATGACATGAAGTAACAGTGTCAGGTTTGGGGGGGTGGGTGTTCCTCACCATTTCTCGTGTGTCGTCTGATTTGTCATTCATTTACCACCACTGGCATTAAAATCCAGACCAGTGATGATGTGAGGAAAAAGAACATGCGCGTCCACACATCTGAACAGAAGTGCTGCATCAGCTGAAAAAAAATCTTACAGCTATCACCTCCCTCTTCAAAACATCAAACTGTGTTTGAGCTGTGCCTCAAATATCAACAGCTGCTTTTCCTCTATTCATCAGTAGAGGCTGCAGCTTGTGGGAGGGAGGCTGCTCCCTGCAGTCAGAGCACGTCTTTCCCTGCCACAGCCCACTGACACGGCTTGCGGCAGCAGCATGACGATGGGGCTGAGACCCAGGCAATCTATAGCCAATCCCGGGCACAGTATAGCATCCACATACCGAGGGGATCTGGAGGGAGACTCTTAATATCCAATTGCTCTGCCTTCAGAGAAGAATGCGGTTCAGTCACATTGGGTCCAAACACCACATTGCTCAGTAAAACCCATGTGATCAGAATTAATGTGCCAGAAAATCAAGTTACAGTAATGGGTAAAACCAGCGCTACAGGATATGAAAATAATACTGTATTGCAATTATTGTTCTGCTTATTGTGACTGTGATTTGCTCTTTATAATAAAATGACATTAGTGAATGTGCTGTATATGTACCAAATGTGGTTAAATCATTTTGGTCAAAACAATGCAGCACCGTATTTATGCTTGTTGGATGATGTGTACTGCAATTATATTTCTGCTTTCTGTGACAGTACATTTTATAATACAGAACATCCATTAATGTGATTTTATGTACCAAATACGGTTAATTCATTTGGTCAAAACAACGCAGGGCAGTACTTATGCTTGTTGGATAATGCAAGTGCCTTGATACATTCAAACCAGTCAAAGATGATCTGTGTGTGTGTTTAAGAATTCAATGCTTAGCTGTTATTTTGCATAATGCAGACTATAATAACAGTATAATGAAGGCCAATATCACAATAACAACTGACAAGAGTTATTGTGCAGCCCCTCCACTTACTGCTAAGGAAAGCAGAGTTCTTATGCAGACGCCCAAGCACTGAGGCAAAGAGGGGTGTGCTCCTAGTGTCAATCATCGTCACTGCATTCAGGCTCAGACAGGCTGCGCTGCATGTCAGATTGCTATAATGAACAAAGCTTCAGCCTTCATGACGACAGAACCAGTCTATCCTCTTGCCAGTCCTGACCTCCCTTCAATTGCCACTCTACTGCACTCTCGGAGCAAAGAAGACACAGGCTCACCAGCTTCCTAATTGATGGATGTCAGCTGGGAGATAAGGGGGGGGAGGGTTTAAAAAAAAAAAAGAGGCCATAGAGAAAGGCAGGCGGCAAGAGCAAATTGGTCAGGATCGTCAGCCCACAGTCAGAGCACTTGAAGACACTGGAGTCCCAACTGCAATGATGTGGTTAAAATCAGTTTTATTGCTGTTTAATAAGAGGATTACTTCAGGAACACCATATGTCTTCTGGGTTCTGTCTTTATTTTCCATGAGGGTTTGTTGGACATTTATACCTGACAACTTTGTTGGCTTTACTGACTTGTATAGGGTCTTCACATGTTCTAGAGGAAGGAAAAATTCTACAGATGTTTGAATGTAGAGCTTTCTGTTCTGTTCAAGAGTGTGCACACACCCAAAACAAACTCGGCTGCCATCTGGACCAAGTGAAGGGAGGGGAAAAAAAGCAATACATTAAAAACAAAAGATTTTGGATGGATTTGTTACAAAGGAAATCAAACTATCCTCCAGATTATCTTGAGCAAAAAATGAGCAGAAGGCTCTGCTAATTTAGACAAACTGGACCAGGAACTCACAGTATGAAATTTAATATATACAAACCCTGTTCTCATTAATTAGCACAGGAATGCCAACATGACAGTTATGAGAAGAATCTTGCTGCTTTGGCAGAGCGGAGTAAATTCTGGGGTGTTGGCAGACACTGTATGCATGGCCTGCTGCTCCTGCACAATGCTGCCAGGGAGGACCTGTTGGCACCCTTCAGAGTTCCACAACAAAGTGGAACAAAGAGCGTTTTCACTCTTTTAACACACTGTGCAATTTGCAGTACAACCAACACTACATTGATATATCAGTTGAGCACATATGATAAGTTACGACTGACCTGGTGCAAGATTGGAGCTATTTGGACCATAACTGTTGGCTGATGACTCATCTCTTAAACTCGAACACAACTGGAAGAGCCACAAGTTTTAGCCCCAACTGCTTACAGATGTTAATGCTTGGCCACTCTCCAGACCCACCCCCCTCTGATTCAAAGATCTTTTCTAAAACAAATCTGTGTATTTTTGTCCATTATGGGCATGTGTGTGTGACTCAATTTTTAAAACCCCTATAGTGGTTATTATTATTATTACTACATGTTTTTAAATTAAAATAACTTTGGTTCTACGGGACCCAGGAGCACCAAACGAAGCTCAGCATGACGTCCGACAGCTCGATCATTAATACAAACCAGGGGAACTTTCATATAAGGACCTGTTTTGCTGTCTGACGTTGATTTACCACTTATTCCACTACCGGCACAGCTGTGCAAGAAATGATAAATAATCAGTAAAAAAAAAAGCATCTAATCATCTGTCTGGATGATGAACAATGCGTGGGTAGGTGGAATGTGCACTTTGTGTGGCAACTGAAGCCCACCTCTAAGCAGAGGCAGCATTCTAATGGTGTCGAGAGCAGCACGGGGAAGTTCACCTCAAAGAGGCTAGGAAACGCCGGAAGAGGAGAAACAAAGCTTCAATGTCCAGTACATGGTTGCGCACAAGAGTGATATGTTATCACACCAACACTGGCACAACAAACAATGTCTTGTTTAACACAAATGTCTTCGCTGAGGGCATTTAGCTGGACTGCATATGTGACCAACCACTCATTCCAGCTTTCACTAACAAAAAAATGCATTACTGCTCACATTTCACTCTTAGTTCCAGATTATGAAACGTGTGCAGTCAAAGTGAGACATATTGACGGGGCTCACGACCACAGCGAGTGAATATTCAGTGTAAAGCTACATCAGCCGACATAACACAAACTAAAAATACCCTTTACTGGGGGGATTATGGCAAAACCCAATATAAAACCATGTCATCTTAAAAAAAGCTCCTTAGGATTAAATAAACTCTCCCGACACTCAATATGTTGTTCATTTAAAACCCAATGGTGACAAATGCAATTGCATGTAAAATCACTTACCGTGCACAGATTGTTTCTGTATTGTTTTTATATACAAATTAGAGGACTATCACCCAATCTAGTGCTTACTAGAGACGGTCAAAAACAGAAGGCTAAAAAGAAAAAAAATGATGACGCTGGGTGCACTAAGAAAGCTCTGAGCTAGTGTAGGGATTAAACTCTCTCATACACACACACTTGCACATGCTTATGCACATGTACAAAACATGCACAGATTTATCTGAGGCATGAACAGGGTTAACAAACATTAGTTTGTGGTTTGCATGTTCCATGTTTGCATGTTCCGTGGAAGCAGCAGTGCAATGCACTGCATAGTCTCGTTTACTATTTAATGGTTATGGATAGGCTGAAACTCTCCTATGAAGTAATGGTTATCATAGTCATATGGCTCTGTATTCAAGAGTCCCCTGCGAAAGAGTGTGTATGTGTGTTGCTCTCAAAGGGGAAAAAGAGCATGGGGCAGAACACTAGCATGCACAGCACTGAGTGAAAGAGAAATGGACAAGAAGGCTGCACTTACTGACTGACCAAAAGAGACAGAGTCTGATATGTTAAGTGACCCATGCAGAAGTCTAAAACAGCTCCACCTGAGGCTGACTGGGGCTGGACGGCAATGCGAGAGCACAGACAGGACTGTCCCTGTGCGTGCATTACCAATGGATTTTCTGTAGGAGTTTATAAGAGATTTGAATCATGTGGGGGTCAAAGATTGCCTGAGGAAATATGTTTAAAGGGAGAGAACATTCCATGGTTTCAAAAAAGCATGGGCAAAGACGAACATTCCAGCTGGCCCCCATGATATACTGTTTCTGTTAAAGAAGTTGCTTTCCTTGTTTTCACATGTCAGTGTTTCCTTCAATAGTCAACAGTGTGGTTATGTAGGACAGTAAAAATTAGTTGAATTTACAGTACACTTTGTTGATACCTGAGCGGCAACAAGTGGGAAATCCCACATGCACACAGATTAGCAAGTGTCTTACTCATGGTAGCTTGTGGGCTGTGTGTGGGCATGACAATTTGCACGTGGTGAATGTTTCATAGGAGATTTTTTCCATGTTCCTACTGTTACCTGTTAACATTCAGTGACCTGAAGATCTGTATGTTGTATAAATATCTAGAACAACAATAAAATTACAAATGAGAAGAAATAGAATCCGCATACTAGCAGTCTTGGCCAAGGACACTCCCTCTTCCCTTCTCATTTATCAGAACAAAGCTTAAAGCTTCTCTACTGGAATCAAATCATGATTCATGTTTAATGTGATAAGATATTGCTCCCCAAACTGGCATCACTTTAAGATAATTAGCCAAACATGCTCCCCCAGCTTGGTTGAGTCAGTGGCATCGCCAGCATAAGGAAGGCTGCATAGGACAATAGCTCTGGCAAAAATCCAACAGATACAGTAAAAAGTGTGTAAGGCTGAGAACATTACACTCAGTAACATTTCCCAAGGCATGTTATTTTTCACCATAGAATAAGCAGTAAGTTCCTATGAGAAAATGTTCCTCTGACATGGCAATTCCTGACCTTTACCATCTGAAGATGAACAAAATATAATGCGTCATCCTGCTAAAGTTTGCCTGATGCACCAATCTTATCAACTGTGCATCACTGAAAATAATATTGCAGCATATTATAGTAACATTTAGTGCTTTCACATTTCAAATCTGCCTGAACCATTTCTGAAAACTGCATTCACCTAAAGGGTGCAGACCAGTTTGTGACATTTAAGATGTGAGTGCTGTGGCCTGCCTGATGCTCTGCACAGAAGATGCTGTCATATCAGTTTTATCAAATAAACAGTCTCTATGTAATATTTTCTCCATTCAGCAGTCACTTTCAAATAGGATGTAAAATAAAACGTAGTTCTTTTTTTTAACCGATATTTTGAGAGCAATCAGTAACAGGCAGTAATGAACACACCATACACAACTGTACCTGCTCAGAATGCATTCTGAAACAAAAGTGATGAGTCTTTTGCCTTTGCCATGCCTTGTAAAATCAGTTTATGTCCTCTCAGCGCACAACAAAACATCTACATTTAAATTCTACTCATTTTATGATTACTGCAGCTTTAACTGAAAATACTGATTACAAAAATGTGTTAATTGCAGCACCTCGCAATTAACTAATTAGAAAGACCAAAAGCGCAGTTTACATCAGTTGACAGTTAACTGTGTGTCTGATCTTCAGTTTTTGAAGAACTGAAGAACTGAGACTGCACAAATGACAGGTGTTTTTTACTCTCTCTTTCTCAGGGTCACGTTTATAGAGGTGAAATACATTCCTCTAGAGGGTTCTGGAGCTACTCTCATCTCAATAATTCATATTGGACAAATTGCAGTGATGGTAAGAGTGGAAATAAACCCGGACTATGAACAGGTCAGGGGAAGCAGAGCACCCTCCTGGATAGAGATGCTGGGGCAACCAAAGTACAGATGAAACTCAGGCAAGGACCAAACTGGCCAAAGCTGTATTTTCCGGTGCCATAGCTGCAACAGGGAAGATATGCTACAACAGTGTGTCTTCCCAAGGGTAATGTATATGCAAATGATGGAACAGTGCGACATCTGGTCCTGTGGACACTCTCCACTGAAAGGCCCTGGGTTAGGAGGCAGGAAAGCTGCATGGCGATGCAAAGATGCTCTAGAGGAAGCCAGCAAAGAGTCCCTGTCTAATTGAATCATCTGGAGAAAATCACACACAGCCCCCTGCTCCTTTGCACAGAGGAATTAAAGGGGATTACATCCCAGTCTAGCCCAAGACTGAGAACAATGGTCAGTAATCTGTGCTAATTCCCCCACCTAATCAGGGGTGAGCAGCTCTCAGGCCAGGGGTTGGCAGGGGGTCCATGCCTGTCATCACTGCCTCCAGTCAAAGAGCATCAACAGGGTGGAATTAGCAGGGATGTTAACAATTCATTTATTCTCTTAAATGCACTGTGAATCATTCTTGCAGATTCACTGCATCAATGGTCCAATGACAAAGCACTGCATGTGATTTGTATGGATTACACTGTATATTTACAGAAATAGAATTAATCATTTCTAAGTGTTAAAATCACATTATATTAGAACTATACTGTTAAATGCCCAGATATCAGTCAGCCAGCTTTATAATGTAAATAAATTGATGCAGGTTAATGTAATCACTCTGTTTTTGGATGCTGATGATACACTTATACCATAATGTTGGGCATTTCATATTTTTGTGTGATAAATGTCAGCTGCCTCTTTCATTTAAGACTTTATCTGATTCAAAGTATTTAAATCGGCAACTGATTTTACATGTAAGAAGTTAAAATGTCAGTGTCACTTGTTAAAGAGGAAATTCTGTCATTTCCGAAGCAACCTCGGCTAGCAGAAAGTACTGCAAAGTGTCTTTCGTGTTCATTTACCCCACGTAAGCTGTGCTCCCAAAGCTAGGCAGCGGCTGAGAAAGCTATGAAAGATCCTCGTTTGTGTTAAATAATTCAGGACGGAATGGTCTACCAAGGCTGCCTTGTCACATCATTGGGAAAGACTGGGCGCGCAATTCAACTGAGAAAATACTGCTGATGTAAGTGAAAGTAAGCTGGCAAACTAAACGCTGATGTGAATGATGCAATGTGGCTAGTAAAACATCAATCTATTTGTAGTTAAATGCTCTGCTAAATGCCGTAAATGTAAATGTAAATACTTAAAACTGTAAGACACTGAAAACAGGTGCATTTTACAACCTGCACTCAATTTATACCCCCCTAAACAGACACATAACTAAAGGTCACTGTTAGTTTAGCTGTAAAAAATGAAAGCTCATAATTGATGTGTCTCTATAATTTACTTGCCTAAATAAATTAAACTGAGCTGCGTTTGAAATGAATCGCAAAACAATACAAATGAATCACTTGACTGATGCATTAAATGAACTCAAGCGTCAAAAGCAGAACAAAAGTTTTGCACATAGTGCAGAAAGTTCACTTCACCATACATTAATATTTGACAGGAAATTGCTTTTATTTGTTGTCACTGATAGACTGCATTAGCGTTAATCCACTCAGAGTGAGCAAGCAGCAAGAATCTGCATGCAAAAGACTAATTTGAATATACATAAGATTGGCCTGTTTTATATTCGGTGGGACAGGTAGCTCCTAGATAGTGGTAGATAATCACTGTCACAGCTGGCATGACAGGCAGAGCCACAGAGAATTCACTGACTCAATGCTAATAAGCAGTTTCTGCATGATAACACTTGCTCAATTTGTAAGTTCCAAGCAGCAGTCTACTTAAGGAGCACTTTGTCAGTTGGGCATTTCATTAATTTAGCCATATGTGAGAGAGTATATTTCTTAGCACAGTGTCAAAAGTCTCCTGTCATCGAATTAGGCTCATGATTAGTGAAGAGAACTAACAACGGAATGACTTAGCCCTTTTAAGCCGCTGCCTTTAGTAACGCTTCAGAACTGAGTATCCGTGGGTCACCCCGAGTTCGTTTTTAAAGTTTTGGGCATGAATTGACCACTTCCACTTTCTTTTCTTAAAATGACAAACAAATCCTTTTCCTCAGGGGGATCCAGTCAACACTAAAGCACTGTGCAGTCTCTCTTTTCACTCCAAACAAGGCACACTCTCGGCAACTACTTCCAGCTGACACTCTCACCAAACACCAATTCAACATGAAAGAACTCATTTCTATGGAAATATGTAACCTAGCAATAAACCTTCGGAAGTTTTCCAACTAAAAATACTTTAATCCTTTTACAACTTGGGAGTGCAGAGGCTCAAAGCCACTAATATATAGGTCAAGCGGTTCAAAAGAATTCTAATAATTCAAAGGGAAGAAAAAAGACAATACAGTTCTCTGAAAGTATCCAAAGTTCACCAATAAGCTGAATGCTGTCTGAACTATTTGAGATTCAATGCGATGCCTCTAAAAATTCAGACATCAATAAAGGTGACAAAGGTAAAACTGGCAATTTTCATGGTGAAGATGAGGTACAGCATCACTGGAATTATTTACTTGCTACTTGACCCCAACTCCCATCCCTGCCCATGCATACAAAGCACAGTTGTAGAGTGAAGGGCTGCTGGGTAGTGCATATAAAACTTGTGTAAACACAAGAACAGGGGATCGCTGAGACGAAATGGCATGTCTGGGTCCAACACTTTGGTGCAAAATGTTTTTTAGTCAATTTTCACACCAAACTTCACACTCATGAGTATCAGAACAGCTGGAACACATCTACACCCAACAGACCCCACTTCAGTTAAGATAAAAACAAGAAACTTACATTGAGGAAGGACTACTGGAAAAGCTCAGCAACCTCAGCTTACTGAGGGTACTAGGCCCTCAGACCATGGCATCGCCTGATGCCACTGGACAAAGGAGCGGACATCGCAACTGGTGTAAGTGGAAGCGCAGCATTCTATGTTGAAAGGCTGGCCATCCTACTCAACAATGTTTGCCCCCTGGCTAAGAAATGGTACAAAATCCGAACTACCACACGGCTACCCACATTACTGACAAGCTAATATTCCGCTCGGGCAGAAGTGCCGTGCTGACTGGTAAATTTCAAGGTGGGGGCCAGTGTGCCTACATCAGCACTGACAGATGTATGAACACTAGTGTCTAGTTACTGCTCACCTTTGCTGGAGTTTGTGACTGTTAGATGTGGATCACTTTATTCCGTTCTTCCAAACGTTTTTTTTCTCAGGGATGCATGATGGGTGTTAGATTTAGTCAACAGATAAGTGTATAAAAAAATTGTCTGCATCAGGACTTTTAAGAACAGCAGGGTCATACCATGTTTATGTCAAATAAGGGTGTTTCAGCACCATCTTAAATTTTGTTCAAATCTTGTCTATATCATGAATGGGCTCCCAAAACAAAGGCATGAAAAATATTTGTTTAAATCTAATGTCCCATAATTTTCAGCCCTTAATATTATTTCTTTATTTAGTCTCAAAATAACCTTATTTGAAAAGCCTGGTTTGGGCATAAGTATCCTAAAGTAGTGTTCCTAGTCCTGTCAAACTTTGGGGAATGATGGACAAACATGTTTTCTATCTCCCAAAACCATTAAACAGCATGCCATTTTGGTTTTACAAAGCTCCCAGACTTGGAAAAAATTTATAATTCATAGAGCGATACTGAAGGTACTACAAACCTTCAGTTTTAGGTTGGTAGTGGCCTAGAGAGTAAGACACTTGCCTGTGAACCTGATGACCACAAAGTGGCAGGTTCACATCCCCTGCGCGCACACTTTCTATCATTGTGTCTTTGAGCAAGACACATAACCCTCAGTTGCTTCAGGGGGACTGTCCCTGTAACTAATGATTGTAAGTCACTCTGGATAAGGGCACCTGCAAAATGCCACTTTACCTTTACAAAACCACATTTGTGCACCAATATGGCTTCAAACCATAAACTTTTTTTTAAATTACAACCTTGGTATGTGAGTAGCTAATAGCAACATAAAAGTGTACAAGGAAACTGCTTTGTTAGTGTGGTTAGTAAGAGTACAATGTGCTAATGTGCTTCTGTTTTTCATTCAAACAAAAATAGAAGAGATATTTTAACCATGGCACAGACATCCATTTAAGGATTGCATTCCTCATCTCCATAATTACTGAATTACTGTTTCTCAGGAATTGTAAGAAATAAGGATGTGTATGTTCACTGGAATACGAGGCATTCGAGATGCAAAATGTGTCTCCAGTAAAGTGAAAGTGAAATCTCTGGTATAAATAGAAATAAGTGTTATTCTAAATGGCCCTCTCAGGCTCCAGCGGGAGTCTCTAGATGTTTTTCCACATATAAGCCTGGATGTATTTATACATGTAATTTCACAGTGTGCATGTTAGAAAGCTATAAATGGAACTTTCAGGTGTGCTGACTTGCATGCTGAAACATGTCCACCCACAGAAATGATCAGTGTATGTCCTCACAAGTATTTTACAGTGAGAACACATTTGTAAGAGCGTAACACTGGCTTTGAGGCCTCCTGGTGCCATTTCTTGTCCCCACGTAAATGACGCATATACACCCAGAACTCCACAAGATGTAAAAGGAAACATGATTTATGAGATCAGACCACAATCTTCTATTGCTCCATTGCTCTGACTCAGCTTGACCAGTCTGCAGCTATGCATGCAAGGAGTGATGCACTGTGTGTTCCAACACCATTCTACAAGAGCCAGCATGAACTTTTTCAACCATTTGTGCTACAGCAGCTCTTCTGTGAGGACCAGATGGGCTAACCCTCACTCCCCATGTGCATCAATGAGACTTGGGATCATGTTGCTGATTCACCAGATGTCCTATTTTGGATCACTTTCAGTAGGTACTAACTACTACATATCACAAACATTCCACAAGACCTGCCGTTCTGGATATGTTCTGATCCAGTCCTCCAGCCATGACAATGTGGCACTTGTCAATGTTGCTCAGATCCTTACGCTCTTCCATCAACTTCAAGAGCTGACTGTTCACTTATATATATCCCACACCTTGACTGGTGGCGGTATAACAAGATAATTAGTTATACTCACTTCATCTGTCAGTGGTTTTAATGTTGTAGCTGATCAGTATTTATGGTATGTGGAGACCTAACTATTACACCTATATGAGTTCACTGGACATCCCATTCCAGAACTACGGGCACAGAGCCATAATGTATATGGTTAAAGAATAATACTTTATCACATTTCATTTCTAAAATGCATTATTCTTACTCTTGTTTTAATATAATATACACAACTATATAATAGTAACAATAATCATTAAGAGTCAATGTATTTTTGTATAATACAGCTTGAATGAATGACCTACTGTTTAAATAAAACCATGGTAAATGAACAAAAGTTTTACCAAACTTTTAACAAAATCTCAGACGGTGCTGTGCCATTGAATATTGGAAACAAAAGGTCCTAATCAACAAGGGACAATGCAGATACGTATGCAAACGGCAAATAAAAATGATGAAAAACTGCACTTTTTGATCTGCCAAGAAAACTCACTGTAATTTGCTGTTTCATGCACAGCAGGTGAGGAAACATCTGCCCAAAGACACAAAAGATGCTCCAGAGACAAGTGTCATTTTGTGACAGGATCATGACGGCTCTTAGCAGTCCTTTACTCTGTAACAAATGGGCACCACCATTTATTCCCCCGTGTGGATTTCCACCCAAATGAATGCCGGGCTCGTTTCTCTCTGCAAGGTTGCTGTTGGAAAAGTTTCGTTCGTTGCCTCATTAAACAGCGGGCTGCACGAAAAATGTTCTCAGTATGCTTTGTCACCCTGTATTAGGCACTCAGCCGAGCATGTAAAGCCTGTAATGTGTCTAATATAACATGACCACTCTTCCCTATGGCTGCTTCAGCGTGAGTATATGAGCAAAAGCACCCTGCCCAGTTCCCTACTGACCACCTGCACCAGCACACCTGGGAGAAATGGTTTATTAAAATAAATAAATAAATAAAAAATAAAAAAAATTCAATAACAGCATGCAGCCTGAAAATTTAATGAAAAATAAGAAGAAACATGAGGTGTCACAGTGAGCAGAAGGGGAGGGAGAGCGAGGCAGTGTGAGGCAGGCCAAGCGAGATACACTCACCACAGATGCCCTTGAAAGTGTCTGCCTCATTACTGCTGCAGAAACACTCAGGGCTGATGGGATGAAGATGTGCTCGTACAACAGACCTCCTCAGTCAACCCCAAGTGGACACTTACGGTGTCTAAATGTATCCAGACACATGTTCTAATTACTGAATTCAGGTGCATCTATTTTTGAAACAAGATTTTTCCACTTAAAAGCACTGTCAACAGAATGGGAAGCTCTGGAGAACCTGCACAGGAACGTAAGTCACCATATCTGAATGCTAAGCATCATCTACAGGGTATAAAGTCACCCTGTACTGGGATGTGAAGCAGTAAAACTGTGTTTTCTGGAGTGACGGAGCTCCGTCCAATACTTTTGGTATAAGCTGGAGTGGAGTTTGTGGTCTAGTACTAATCACCTGATCTCAATAATGAAATAAAATCCTCACAGCAATGTTCCAACACATAGTGCAAAACCATCCCAAAGGATTAGAGGCAGTTACTCCAGCAAAGAAGGGCCGATTCTCTTCTAATACTAGGGCTGGCCTGAATAATTCAAATCCTCAAAAGACCGTTTGTCACACTGGTATTCGTTTCTCTAATTAGTCCTAGTAATCTCCTTTTTAAGAAACAACAATCCCACTCCATCAGAGGGAAAAAAAAAACTTGGCAGCAAAAGCAGACCTGTTTTGGTGATGAAAATACAATTATCAACTTTTCCTGGATTTGGTGTCAAAGAAGAGGAGCCTTCACATTACTATAGCACAGGAACTGCAGGGCAGAAACATTTTAGTAAATTACTTGGGGGAAAAAAATCTAATTCTGCGAAACAGACTAGAAAACACTTAAATATACATAAAAATTGGCAGGACACAAGGGCTCACATTCTGACACATGTAAGGCAATGAGCAAAAAGTTTCTACACTGACTTACATAAAGTTTCCATTTTGAAGATTTTCCAGTCCAGATGTACCTCACAAATTAATTTAATTTGTTTCTAATCACATTTATTACATACAGTGCTCAGCATAAATGAGTACACCCCGCCAGATTTGTCAGAAAACCTTTAGTTTCCTTTCAGAATCAATTTCCTATGGGATACAATACTACAAAATACTCCGACAAATGAGGGCCATTGACTGTAAACATGATTTGTTCATTTGCACACAAAAAAGTGATATTCCAAACAAATTCAATCAAGTCCATGTTGCAAAAATGAGTACATCTCAAATAAAGTCTTATGAGAAAAGCCAAACTTAAGACTACAAAACTCTAATGAACAAGAACCACAGGTGAGTCATTTAAGAGGTGTCCAGCAGACAGGTGACTATAAAAGGGCATTACTTAAAGAAAAGTCCTTCCCATTTCATGGTGTTAGCAATGGCTCCACATGGAAGAGAAAGGTCACAAAACCTGAGAAAGGAAATCATTTCTTTACACAAAAAGGTGAGGGCTACAAGATGATAAGATAAGAAAGAACTTTATTCATCCCGAGGGAAATTCTTTTGTCATAAACATGCTCAATGCAGCAAAGGGAACAAGAGGAATAAAGATATACAATAAGAATTTAAAAGAACTGAATGGTGGAATAGTGCAAATATAATATCAAAATAACTTTAACAGAGTAACAATAACAATATCAGATCAAATAAAATGTCTATTAGTGCAAGTGATTCTGAATGGCAGTGATTAAAGTAAAAGGTGGTTCAACAAAATACTAACATGGACGGGTGATCCTTTGTCCATCTTAGTGATTTTTTTTCCTTCAGATCCTTCTTTTGGATGTTATACAGCTGGAAAACTTGTTTGTGTGTGTTTTCATTCAGGCTACAAAGCAACAAAATGTGAATACTGCGAAGGGGGTTTCTGTACCCTCAAGGAGAACTTTAGTCAAATACAATAAACACACATGAGTAAACACCACATGTAGACACATAGCAATCTCAGTTCGATCACATCCTGAAGCATAAAGCGGATCTGGGATGATGTCTTCCGCGCTTTGACAATATCCTCCATGTTTCCTCCATGTTTCCTCCATGTAGGCTATTTGAAGACAAAGCACATGCCAATCAAACCATGCTGGTACTGTTTATTTAAGACATTTCACACACACACACACACAAGTCATATAGGGAAAATCATCATGAATTAATTAAATAAAATCTTCACGCTCCTAAAAAAACACAAGTTACACAATGTTACTTAAAACTTAGATCCCTAAGTGCCTTTTCTGGTAATGTTTATGCCACCTTTGCTGCAGTAAGCTTTATTCTTTTGACTTATGAATCTCTCAGACATCTCTGAGATGAGTTGGAGCGGATCCAAAACTAACCAACCAACTTCAGTACCTAATCTCACTAATCTCCAATCTCACTAATATGTAAAGATTTACCTTTGCCTTCTCTAAGTCCAGATCCTTTCCATTGGTGGTGAGTAGCCTACAGAGACATTCCAGTTTTTCATCGTCATAGTTCATCAGTAGCTTGACCACAAACTCATAATGCACTCATACAGCTCGCCAATGAGCTTATTGTTTCCAGTGGAGCGGCGGGGGCTTTGTCCTTCGCCTCCTCCAGCTCCTTTTGCAGCTGCTCTTTACTCATATTAACTTCACTCATATTAACTTCCCATTCTCCATGAATTTAGTCGATATGCCAAGAGAGGCTTGTTTCTTCACTTTTTCACTAGAACTGCAAGGCCAAATGACTACAAGTAGTAGAAGTTTATAATCCAATAATTGGCAATCCAAGAAATGCAAGCCGAAATCACTGTACAGTTTCCTCAAACCCTGTTTAGTTAAAAAATAGGCTTATATGGATTTTCACAGTGTATGACATACTGTTGTCTGTCATATTGTCAAAAATAGCAAAACCAGCCATATAGAAGGATTAATTGGTTGCTTGTACATCTGTCCAAGAAACAAACTACAGAAATCAAACATATTTGAACTGTTTGACGCTAAAAGCATAATGTTAAATAATACTCCAAATGAAACTTACAGATGTTGCAGAGTCAAGCTCCTTCTGCTTTTTCTCAAATACAGCTTTGAGCATTTTATCCTTTTCAAATTCCTTCTGACAGCGGTTCAGCAGAAGCTTCCTGAAGTTCACTGTGCTGCCGGGTTTGACTGCCAAGGGGACTTTCAGCTGCAGACGTGTCAAAAGATAAAAGAAAAAAGTTAAGACCACCTGCTCCTGGTGACAGACTGTCAAAAGTCTGGGGACACCTATCAAAATGTTTTTAATACAAATGACAATGTTTTTTTTGTTGACCTTCAACATACAAAAATAATCCTGTTATATTAAAATAAAAAGCTTTTTTTGATTTCATGTTCTTTTGCAAAAGCTACCAAGTTTGAAGGGGCTGCCAAAAAAAGCCAAACTCACAAACCAATACAGCCCTCACAAACCAAACTGTCCTCAACTTTGGACAGGAAGTATATTATTTTAAACACTATTAAAGATAAAAAGGGATACAGTAGCCAGGCAGTGGCACATGTTGGCATAGGCCACAGAAAAGCTGGGCTCGTCAATGGCCTTCTCGAACACCAGGTCCGTTACCCCCTTAAATCGCTCCTCTGTGTCGAGGATGAGGTTCGTCACCTGCTTCATCAACCGAGTAAACGTCTGCGGAGTGAGTTTGTTCGGGAAGCTCCGAACCTTCCGCAAAAGCTCCTGAACAGTGAGACAAAAAACAGACAAATAACATCAGCAAATACAACATTTACAAGCAAAACAATCTCCAGAACTCTACACCTGGCATACAAGCAAAACATGGTGCACACACACACACACACATACACACAATGATAAATGTTTCCAATTTGGCCTTTGTGCAAATATAAAAAAAGCCAGAATCAAACAAAGAGCTTCCTTGTCAGCAACAAGAACAAGTAAATCCTCTGATGTGTAGAGTGCGACACTTTAGCCTTTGAGTGAAAAAAAAATCAGATAAAATAGGAGCAAGCCAGTATTTTATGTCTGTTTACCTTAGGCAGTCTTAGAACCACCAGTACTAAAACCATGTAATGAATTACTAATAGCAGCTCATTGCAAAAATAAATTAATCCACTCCACATTTCTGATGTAAAAGGGAAGATATCAGTTTGTTGTTGTTTGTTGAGAAAAAAGTCATTTAATGGAAAGAAAAGCCATCTTTTGCATGTTTAACAGGGTTTTGTCATCACTTGACAGAAACAGAAAAAGCTTGAAGGCCAATACAGCAGGCAATCATGTAACAGTATAATTAATAATTCAAAACAAAACAAATCATTTTCACTTTTTAAGGATAAATCCCAGAGGTTAAGTAACTAAATAAAGGCAGATTACTGTGATCTGTATATCAGTTTTTCCTTGTTTTCCTTAGCTAGAACTATATAGATACAATTCTAAATACTTTCACAGGAATGTAAAACTGAAGTTGGTTAAACTTGATTCTCACTATAGCTACACTATATGCTGACTGTGTTAGTGATGAATACACCAACCTTCTATGCACAATTAGTGTAATTATTGAGCAAAAGGATGATAATTTACTAAAGGCTATAGTTGACAGAATCAGAAGTGCTCTTTGTGTACATTTTTCAAGGTTAATCTTTGAAACCATTATGAAATATGTGAGTGTTTTACACTGAGTGTAAATCTGAGTTTTCACCGTCTCTGGGTCTTCTGTGACTGCCTCTCTCTTCAAGCCAGGATTCCACGCATTTTCAGCCTTTTTCAGCTGCACATCATTGTTCACTGAGACGTTCGTGATGATCTTCTTCAGCGGTGGCCTCCGAGCACCGAGAGTAAAGAACCAAGAATACACAGTTATGTTACTTTATCATGACAGTTTATAACTGCATTTATATTGTTTTTATGTGCTGTCCAAAAATGTCAGCTGTGTTTTTAATTGTATAAAAACTTTATGTAGATTAGACCAACAGGAATGATCCTAAATTACTTGGAAATGGCAAAGTATAGCCTGTATGAAGATATTAATCCTGATAAGTAACATCGTAATATGGTTGTCTAGGCATAGTGAGGATTTCATTAGGGGAATTAGTGTTAACATCATTTTTTTACTCTATTTTTCCTTTCATGCTTACTTTTCAATAAACATTACTTTGCAAATTTCAAAAGAGGGGAAACTGTCCAGACATTTCACAAGCAGCTTATGTGTGTAATGCTGTGTGTGTGCGCATGTGTGTGTGTGTGTGTGTGTGCGTGTAACTTTATCCCAGACCCGCTGGGCAATCAAATCCTGCAAATTACTAAACAAAAACTAATCTCACTTTAACAGAGCTTCAAATGTTTCCAAGTGAATGTTTGATCACTAAATAATCTGTGGTTTGATAAGAGGGACCCACCACGTCCAGAACGATATTGCTGATCGGGTGGAAACCCTCTGGCTTCTGCACACAAGCTGGCATGAACTGGAGGCGCAACAGGAATTCCCGGTCATACCGCCGTCTACCATTGGATTGTTCAAGCACTAAGACATAAACAAAAATACACAAAAAAGGAGTGAGGAAGAGGAACACTGCACTCCCACAGTTTCCAACAGTGTCTAAAAAGTTTGAAAAAGTCATGTCTTGCTTTGTGGAAAGAAAAAACACTGACATGAAATGAGCAAAATACAATTCATTATATAACTAAGATCCTCAAATACAAAGTGGTGACCAGACAAATGTTAAAAATATTAATAATAAAAAAATATTATCAAGAAAGTAAGCAATTATTTTTTTTCAGTCTTTGTCTTACTCTTTAAAGCCTTTCTCCTCAAAGTTAAAAAAGAAAACAGCCTTTATTCTTTCACAGAAAATTCTCCATAGGTCAAAAAAATGAGCCCATAGAAAAGATCAGTTTTACTCAGTCTGGGAAAGTGTGAATGCTGGAAACAGGCGGCTGCGTCCAATTAAAACTGAACATCTTTTATCTGCCTGGTTCTGCCAGCAACCATCTCCTACTTATTTTCACTCGTTTCACTTCGCTTTCCTGCCAATACAATTCAAAGTTCTGTACCACAAATTATTATTATTTTTTTTTATCTATAGTTGCATATAAAAGATACACACAACAAATGAAAGCTAACCCTTCAATGTTTCTGTGTATCCTTAGCAATGTAATATTTTCTTATTTGGATACTACAACACAGTTAAAAATGTTTATTTTAAAGTATTCAAATACCTTCTTGTATGAGTGAAGGTGTTCCAGTTGAACTTCACTCATACACTCTCTGTCTCTGACACACGTCTGGCTCCATTCCTCAGTGGCTCTGGCTCTGTCTCTCCATTCTCCTCTGGAACGGGGGTTCTCGGAGCTGATATGATTTTTGGTGAAACATCAAACTTATGGCACCTTCACACTAACCCCAAACGCAGTAAGCCAAGACATGTTTTGTGTCCGAGTTTGCTTCTTTAGTTTTACACTGGACTAAGAAGTAACAGAACGTTTTACCGTATAAGCCTAAAGTTCTGCCTGTCATCAGACTCTGGCTTTTTTTGCCGATCTTGTCAGGAAAATATCAAAATGACATAACCAGACACAGACTGCTGTTTTTGTGTGACTTGTAAAGCAGGTTAAAACTCAGCTGTTTTCACTGTAACAAATCCAAATGTAAAACACGTAACACTGCTTGTTATTATTTCATTTAATGCATTTACTGTTAATGTTGTTTTTTCATTGAGAGACAAAAAGACCTTCTTGAGCTTCTTTTGGTTGCATTTTGCTGAATGTACTGTCAGTGTGCAAACAGACAAAAAGAGATCATTATAATTTTGGAGGACATTATTTTAGGGACGTTATTGGCCAACTCTTGTTATCCTGTTGTGTGAAAGATGCCTTAGACCACTGTCTGGACCAAAGCACCAAAAACTGGTCTTACCAAAAGAGGTGGTCTTGGTCTGGACCCAACTGAGCCATAGTTTGCTTGGTTTGCAGTGTTAAAACACATGTTTTTGGATGATTAGCTGTTTTACTTGACCAACTATAGGAAACTGAGTCAGAGTACTGTCATCCCTTAAACAACATAAAAAGAGACATAAAAAATGAAGCAGTGTCTAAACAGCATGTGGGCAGAAGTATCTGATTGTGCTTTGTCCAAAGAAGAAATCAAGTTAACTTAAAGAAGTGCATAAAAATGCAGAAATGTATTACTTTTTATTAACAGTAAAATTAATAATAGTATAGTAGGACTGAAAATAATCTATTGATTATGAACATGCACAGGCATCTACAAACCAAGCAGAGTCAAATACACGGCCCACGTCAGTGATGACAATAGGATGTAGGTCTAAAGTTCTGTAGCGCAATGTGAAACCATAACGAACCAGATCAAATCTATACAGTATATCAAATACAGGCTCCACATTTACACACTCTTCATTTGGTCTATTCAAGCCCTTCGGTGCATCGGAGGCAGCTTGTGCTAACAGAGAGGAATTAATACGGTTATTCTGTGTTTATCTAATCTGAAAATGACTCAGAAAATCAAATTATGTGTGGCCAATGTGTGTGGAACAAATTATGGAACAGGTGCTCAGTAGGGTAATAGAGCAAAAAAATATCTATGAGAATAAACAGACTGAGAGAGAACAGCTTACCCAAGGCAGGTTTGCTGTGTGTAGACATAGGACTGAGTCTGTAAGGAGGGTCCATGTTGTCAGCTACCTGCTCTGGAGTATGACTGGCACTCTGCTGTGGACACACAAGCGGAATAATGCAACGCTGGACCTTTAAACTGGTTTATATGGAGATCCCACAAATTTATCAATACTGTCCACCATTCCATTAATAATGCATCAATATATATCCACTGTATATATTGTGGGGATTTTATTCTGGCCAAAAATGTAGTGAAAATATTATTATCAACTCTTACATTCCACAATTAGTCCAATTTCTACACCTATAAGGGCATTGTTTGGGCGGGGCTAGTTGTAATGGTTCCAGCGACCATGGTGAGGTGGAAAATTATTTATTTTGGTACGCACCAATTAATTCATATAGGTGCTCAGTAGAGTACTAGAGCAAAAAAAAAATCTATGAGAATAAACAGACTGAGAGAGAACAGATTACCCAAGGCAGGTTTGCTGTGTGTAGACACAGGACTGAGTCTGCAAGGAGGGTCCATGTTGTCAGCTACCTGCTCTGGAGTATGACTGGCACTCCGCTGTGGACACACAAGAGGAATAATGGAATAATGCAACGCTGGACATTTAAACTGGTTTATATGGAGATTATATGGAGATCCCAAAAATTGATCAATACTGTCCACCATTCCATTAATAATGCATCAATATATATCCACTGTATATATTGTGAGGATTTTATTCTTTCCAAAAATGTAGTGAAAATATTATTATCAACTCTTACATTCCACAATCAGTCCAATTTCTACACCTATAAGAATGTTGGTGTTTTGATCCTTCCTGAGGTGGTGTTGGGGTGGAGAAAGTGTGACCCACAGGGGGTGTGGGACTCCTGCTCCCAGACATGATCTCCTCTGTTATGTCTTTTCCTCCCTGGTTAGGATCCCGGATCCGGATCTTTGGGAACAAAGAGACAAAAAGCACAAAGGGCCTCATCAACACAGCAGAAACACTGAATTTAGTCTCGCAAGGCAAATCTCCAGAGAGCCTGGTAAGATTCTATGTCCAGTTTGGGGACAAACCACCTACATTTACAGCACAAGGGTCATTTTCAGACATGCCATGACATGCTTAAGGGCTATTTAGAAGGGATTACTTTTATATGAGGTGAAGTAACCTTTTTAATGTTTACAGTGGAAGCATATAAGATTTTATAATATCTGGGTATAAAGTACAGAGATGGGAGTGGCTACCTCGATTCCTGGATTGACATCACACTAAGGTTAAATACTCTTCACAAGTAGAAACACATGTTCAAACTTGTTATAGAAGATAGGGCTGTCACTATTCATTTAGGATAAGGTCCTTTATTAAAAACTTTAGTTTATAATATATCTTAGCCATATAGCCTTATTTGGTGCAATCATTGGCTTCTTCTCATGCTGGGCTGGCGGAGGCTGCTGTGGTATTGTAGGCACTATGATGGGGGCAGAGGACTGGTACACCATCTCTCCCGGAAAATACACTGAACCAGCAACTGCTGCAGCTGAAAGAGAGACAGACAAATGATTTTATAGATGTGTGATTCTTCATGTTCTCAGATGAATTCTGACTAATGGTCTAAACCCCTAGTGGCCAAATCGCGGCTCTTTGCCTGGTTTCATGTGGCTCTTACGTTGATACTGAAATTTGTGTTTGTGTTTGTTTAATGTGCCTGTTCGCTTCGCTTGAGTTCAATACTGGAGCTGTAATACTCGTGTTCTTTTTAGGATTCGGCTCCTTCTGAGTCACTCACTAAACTGATCCGGGTGTGTGAGTCACTTAAGTCACCTGAGTTAGTATTGCCAAATCGACAGCTGTGAGTAAACTGAAGTGTTTGAATCGTCTTTTAAAAGAAAGTAAAATGCCTTGTGATGAGAATGAATAACTTTAAAAAAAAACAAGACAATAAGACAAGGCGATTCAGATGCATTTGACTGGTGGATGTGTGCCCATGTGTATGATGTGGCTCTTTGCGGTAGCACAGTAAAAAATGTGGCTCTTGGTCTCTGACTAGTTGGCCACCCCTGGTCTAAACGTTGATTTAAATCTCCCGGCAAAACTGCACCTAAAAATGACAAAGCTTCTTGAATCTGAATTCGGGAAAAATGCATCTGAGTCCAGTGCACAAATGTGTGTGTGTGTGTGTGAGAGAGAGAGATAGTGAGAGAGAGTGAGAGAGAGAGCGAGAGAGCTAGATGTAGGCACACTTCACAGATACCTGTCCACATTCACAGTTCAATCATCAACACTCTCTGAAGCCTGAAACCATCTAACCATACTAACTTTGTCAGAACTGTATTAAAAATGCTCATCTGGTCACAAGATGTCAGTCTGAACTGTATGATAGATATTTGGAGGTTTACCCCTCTTGTGGCCACTCAAACCTTTGCATTAGTCTGTGAGCAGCCCACATTTACAGCAAAGTTCCAGAGACACTGCGCGTCTAACATAACAAACAGTGAATCACAATGTTGATGTGATCCATTTTGCACTGATCAAAACAGCTACTGAGAAAAACGCAGGTAGACAGATCAGGCAGATCAGGCAGCTATCAGACACGATACAAATAAGTATGAGTAAATGAAACCAGCCAGCTGGGAGACATGTTCAGCCTGAGGAATGCAGAGGAGTTTGTAATGCAGACTGAAGTGTGTGTACTGACCATAGGGTGTTGGGTATTCCCCATGTCCGACGTACTGTGCACCATGACCATACTGAGGATAGAGAGGATAAATTAGAGCATTAGAGAGCACCATCTCTGCTACATAAGTGAGGCCTCACCTGACCAAAACCATGTATTATTATATCTCTTTGTAACAGAAGGAAAAACCTTTCTAACTAAACGTGCCATAAAGAGAGATACATGGATGAGTACACGAGCAGCAAGGCTGCTTCTCACATGGCTCCCTATTCTCCTACATAATGCACTATGTAGGAATTACAGTATAGGCTCCTGCACACAAATAGCGTGCAATATGTCTAACAAGGAGCCACTGGTGATGCAGGATTCCAGAACTCTGCTCTTTATGGGCAATTTTATAACTTACATAGCACACCATAGAGAAAGTAGGGAGCCATTTCATGCTCTAGGTGCATCCAAACCAATGTATTATTATCAGCTTAGTTGTTTAAGAGGGGAAAAAGACAGATTGGTATCAGTATGGACTGAGGTTACGATATCAGTTTCAGACATGAAAAAGTGGTCTCTTGTCAGCCCTATTGTTTTCTTAAAAATAAACCTAGTTAGTCTTTCAGACTTCAAACTCAATGGAAACACTATATTTAAATATATTTTGAAATGCTAGATGTCTCTAAATTGGGCAGTGTAAGTACAACAGCAAAAAAATACTACATGACAGTAGTGTACAAGGCAGACAGCTGGAATTCTGTTCCTAAAGATGCTGCTGGACACTGAGTAAGTAGAGGTTACTCTCTCTTCCATACCTGCCAAAGTTCATCTGCTAGTGGCTGCTGAGTGTGAACCTGTGGGATGTAGAACTGGGCTGTCTGTGGAGAGGCGAAGGGTGTGGGGGTCATGGTCATCATGATGGTCTGATTTGGTGGGTAAACAGCAGCCAATGGAGTTTGAGAGATGTGCAGGAACGGGAGGGAGGGAGCGAGAGAGAGAGAGAGTGTGTGAAAGAGAGAGAGAGAGAGGGTAATTACTGATTAATTAAGAAATTCATTTCAAGTCAAGCTTATTTATAAAGCATTTAAACCAAAGCTCCTGACCACGTTTTCTGTACAGCAGAGTATAAAAAGTCTGGCAGTGTTCTTTTGTCTGCAAAAAGCTGAATCACGGTTCTCACTCCTATTACGCTTTTGATCTTTCGATACTTGACAGTCAAGTAAAAATGAATTACAATAATGAGAAACATTACAATAGGCAAAAAACTGATCAAACAAATAGCAACAGGCACAATCAGCCTCAAAATACAACTAACTAGAAATGATTAGTACTAGCAGTGTTTACCGTGTAGTTTAAGGGTGTACAGTAAACCCCCACAGCAGTCGCGGTTTCAGTCCAAAGCTGACTTTTTCTGAGAACTGAACTAATAATTGTTCACTGAAAACCCCGGAAACTGCAGATATCCTCCACATTATTTTTTTATTTTGTGACGTCCGGCCCTCGTCCGCCACAGCCCCTCGTCCTCATGCTGGGTTGCTAAGCACCGCCCAAACATAAACAACTAGCATGAGGACAAGGGGGCGTGGTGGACGAGACCCGGATGTCACAGCTTCTTTCATAGCAATATATACATTTTCATACATTTAAGTGCTAAATTATTAAGAAAAATGTAATTTACTAATTTTGTAACAAATAACGTAAATTCAGCCACATTTCCATATAAAAAATAAATAAATGTTTTGGTACTGTGGAGAAAAACTCAAAGAAAGGCGTCTGTACTCAGAGGCGGGAGGTTTGAAAGTAGCCAATCCGAGAAAACTATTTATTTCTCCTTGCTGCTGATTGGCTGCTGCCCTTTGACGCAGCAGCAGTCTAGAATTTCCCCTGTGGAGCGTCTCGACCATTCTCGTATTTTTCTAATTGTTTCTCTTAAAGCCCTGTATTTTTATTACTGTAAATTAAATGAATATTTATTGTATTTACCTGCTTAGACCAAAGAAAACACGCATGCCTGAATTACAGCACAGTCTGTACAGGGGTAACATCGGTATTTACATTCTAGCACTGCGTGAGTTCAGTGTGAACTGTACAGTACAAATACGTGTTTACCTTTACATTTTCTTTAAGGGAAATGTATTAAGCTGAATTTAAAATGAAATTAAAGTGTTTTGGGAGCATATTTGGGGGTATATTTAGGGTTTGCACTACAAAAATAGGCATTTTAGGCAATTTTTTTACCACATCACAACAACGCGGTTTTTCTGTATATGTGGGTGCTCGCGCGATAAGTGGGGGTTTACTGTATATAAGTTCTCGGCCTCATAATAAACAAGTTTACTGCAGTGCTTTACAAACATGTTAGCTACAATAGCCTCATAACATTAGAACCACTAAAGAAGCAATTTTCAGACATTACGAAATTAAACTGGCAAATTAGATTTTTGGCCAAAGTATGGCTTTGACTTTTTTTTGCTTTTGCAGTGTTAATTTAGCGAAAGTCATCCTTACCGGCCAGCTGGGAGTCTGTACATTCATTGGCTGCGTCTGTGGAAAGTATACGATGGGGGGAGGCTGCACACACAGCAAGGAGAGTAATTAAGGACACACATGTAAACACAGGACAAATAAGACAAAAATATATAAATTCGTCATTACCCAAAACGTAATCGAAAGAGAGAACATGGTAAAATGTCCAGATGCAAACACAGAGACAAACACGTGTGCTGCGAGACACAAAACAATCTTCACATAACGGTAAAATTCTTGTTGAGCGTTACAGTGACATTGGCCTTCTAGAATTATGACATCACAGAAGGCTGCAATATGTAATATTCTAGAACAGTCTTTCTGTGGAGTGCTTTGATGAATCGAGGTACTCGTGTGTTTCAAGAAATGTAAATCCATTTTGGGCCCAAGAGCATAATATCCCATCATCCTCACACTGAAAGAACTGGACCACGTTATCATTGTGTGTGTGTGTGTGTGTGTGTGTGTGTGTGTGTGTGTGTACGTACTATACAGAATGAGTGCGGAGGCTGGTATCTTCTATTATTAGACCTGCAGTGCTCCTTTAAGATGATGTTCTGAGCTCACAATCTCATAACTGCCCACTTTAAAGGGTTCTTACTCCCCGGAACCTGGATGTGGGTCTGCATGTGTATTTAAAGACTACTTAAAAGTCTCCTGCCCCCAAGTACAACTAACTCTATTAAAGGCGCAAATCAAACACATTCTCTTCATATCATGTATGAAGCAGCTGCATTTGAAGTAAAACTGATTACATACTCTGCTCAATTTAAAAGTTTGTGCAACTAGTGGAAATCAGTTAGCATAGATTTGCCATTTAAAGATGCACTCCGGTGCCAAACACTCGACTTAAGTGGCCGTGTGAGCTATGAACAGTGTAACATTATGCTAAGACTATTGTTTTACTATCCAGAAATCATAAAGTGGAGGGTGTCTTAAAATCTAGGGAAATCACTACAACATACGGAAATGTAAGCAGTGATAGTTAGTAGATGGTCCTGTGAGCTGGTTGCATGATTAACTGTAGTGGAATTTACATAGTAGAGATTTTCATTTGTCAAAAAATGTGCAATTTGGCTCCGAAATGGTGCAACTGTTTTCCTCCAAATGTGATGAGCTGTCCAACAACACTGCGTTAGCAGCACTTTAAAAAGTCCCAATGTCGGAAGTTTTGTGTAATTGGGGAGAGTCCTAGCTAGGAGGTGGAATCAGGGGTGGAATAACTTTTAATTAAAGGTTCATTTAAATCTTTTACACCCGTAGAAGAAACTGCGAATGAGCAAGGAGGGAGAGAGAAAGAGAGAGAGAGAGATATGAGTGCAACTGATGGGAAAACACACACTTACCCCTCCACCTGTTTCCAGTCCTTTATGTACCGGTATGGGGCGTGGAGGTGGATTTCTGAGACAGGGTGGGTGTCGCCCCCCAGGTTAGGATGAGCTTTCAGATCAGGATATGGAGGACCTGGATGCCGTAGAACCTGTAAGACACATATAAACACACACACTGGTTTATATACAGCATCATAACATGGAGTCTTACATATGTGGATGTGTGATAAGAATTGTGAAAGTCTAACAAAAATCTGAACCTCAGGAACCAAAAACAAATGCGTTTGCCCTGTCAGAATGAAAGGGAGGCCTGTTTTATTTCTGTAGCTTCTCATTACCTGTACACACGTCAACACTGACAGCTGTTCAAGTGTTAGACAATCATTATTTCTGAATGTAAAAAAAATCTTTATAATGGCCATAAACTGTGAGTAATACGCGTCAATATTCGGGGTCCCCACTTCCCTATTGTGCAATACTGATCTAAATTTTCTCAACATGCAGTAGGCCTGTAACTTTACAATAATTCATGGATGTAAACAATCAGTATATAGTCTACATGACAACACACACGCACACAATTAACATTTTTTATAATCCGATATAATCCTATAGTATTAGTAAAGCAACACTGACATAGGAGGTTGTATTGGCTAAAGTTGTATGGATGCACATTGTTTTATAACAAGGAGAGGCAAAGTTGTGCATTACAATGCAGACACGACTACAATTAGTACAAATCTGGCGCACTTACAAGAGCAATCCACTGAATAAATGTCAGGTACAGGTACAGCCTATCGGCACGAAATCGGTGCACTTGCAAATGAGAACCTGCAGCAGATCCGCTCTTATACGCAAAGTATTGGATAAAGTTAGCAAGTGTCCCCCAACAAGTATCCCGGTTTGAGACCGCAGTAAAGATAGTTTGCAGTTTGCGATTCACCACTCTTTTGAGAGTATCTCTACAGTTCAGTGTGGTAGACGGTTAAACACGGTGGC
>JBBJLS010000134.1:10240351-10280291 GCA_037577275.1 Bryconaethiops microstoma | reverse complement strand
CCCCCCCCCCCCCCCCCCCCCCCCCCCCCCCCCCCCCCCCCCCCCCCCCCCTTAACCAGGATGCAGCGGTGGAAAGATCAAACAAACGCTTGAGTGGCAGTGTAGGAACAGAGATGGATTCTGAATGCTTGGTCCAGTCAATAAGCAAAAAGAGGAAAAAAACAAATCTGGTTGCCTTGGATATTGATTAAGACTGTTATCTCTAATCACAGAGACTCTGATTCACAAAATATTCTTATCTGCCTTTGAAACTTTCTTGCTAGCCAATCTGTATAGGACCATAATGGCATGCACTGTTGTAGGAGATTCTTTGTATGAGTTGTGCTTGGACTAGAAGAAAAGAAAAACTCTGTTTTGCCTTGGAGCTGCAACCACTACAGATTTACTTTTAAAACATACAGTTTTACACGGCCTATAATGTGCACAGAAGTAGCTGAGTAGTCGTTGCAGCTGGCTGTTGAGTTGGCTGGAACAAGTTCTATGTGTGGAATAGAAGTTGTTCTAGGTTCTAACTTTGATTTCCATTTTTATATGGAATTGTAAAAGAATGTATTAAGAACTTTGTATTGAAAAATTAACTGGCCAGGGAAACAGTTGATGTGCTATTTTATATACACACATACATATACACACACACATACACACACATATATATATAAAAATATATGTTGCATGTATTACACATATTCATTGACAAGTACATCAGCATTCATGATATTAAAAAAAGTTATAAACACATTAATGTTAGGCAAAGTGTGAAATATACCATTTTTCTATGAGTGTTTCTTTAAAGATGGAGTGAGATGAATTCAAGAGGATTTCTGTGCTAAAGACTGTTAAAGGACAAGTCTTGGGAAAGCAGGTTTAAAAACAGGTGTTTTATAGATTGTGAATGTTTCAGAGTCACCTATTATTGTTATACATATATATATAATATACACAATATACATATATAAATAAAATATCTACTTCTTTGGATAAACGTACAAGTTTTACTTGTTGGACGCGTACGCCAAGTGTATGTACTGTTATGTAAGATTTTTGTGAATTTTCAGTGTCCTCTGTATGGAGATTTGTGCGTAATGAGCTAAATGATCTTGCCAGGTAAAAGTACGACATGCATGCCCAGTCATGCGTACCAGCTAAGTGCATTAAATGCCATTTTGAAATGCCAAGAATTCACAAGACAGTAATTCCTGATTTGGTTCATTGTAGTCAGTAATTCCAGTTTACAGAGGCTGCTATGTGAATACTTTTGTATCTCTCCACTTTCTGTCAACACTGTGCAGACTGCTGTCTTTCAACTTATATACATTGATGTAATAGCTATTCTATAAGGTCTCTTCTTTGGATTTATCAAGACCATGTACTTTCTTTACATATAAACTGAATATGTGCAATTATAATATTCTGCTTTTTTGCCATTGATGATACAAAGCCAAAATATATGGCTGAAATGAAACTTGAGTTCTAACCTTATTGTTATTTTAAGATGTAAAAGCCTCAGAATAAAGATTTAAAAGATATCACAATATTGCTCTACTGAGATTTTTTTTCTTTTTGGGTGTCAAACTTTTTTGTCTGCAGAGTTGATCCGAAAAGACCCGTTTTATTGACCTTGAGAAACATTTTCGTCATAATCTGTAGGTCCATGGCAATTTTCACAATAGAGGGTAAAAAAAAAAAATAAAAAAAAATGGTAAAATGGTAAAAAAAAACAATTTATTATAAAGCTTGAATGACATTTGGTACCAAATATGAATAAATAAAGTTGATATGAAACCAGACAAAAAAAATCAGCTACTGTCTATCAGTTTGTCTGTTGGAACAAAAAATATTGAAAGCGAAAACATAAATAGCTTTCAGCTGACTACAATCAAGTGTGAATACTTCAGTAGAAATCTACTTAGATCTGTTTAATGGCCCCAAACCAAGTGTGTAGACGGAATTAGTGTTCAGTATAAACTTGATTCATTATTAGTTGACAGTATTAGTTTCAATGAACATAGTAAATGGCCCAAATGAAATATCAGTTGTATTTTGCAGTAAATTTTGCAGTATACATATTCATACCACATGTAAAAGCAAGGGGAATAAATTGCCCCAAATTAATTGAAATCAGCAAACAACATGATTCAATTCCATTTAAAATGGAAACAGTGATTAGTGTCACAATTAGGGCAAAGAACATATTAGTTGGTAGTTAAATTAAGATACGGTGCAGAAACTGCTAGCAAGAAAAAGGTCCTCAGGTCTGAACAGCAGTTCTTCATCTTGTACAGACATCATCATTGCACTACAAAAAGGAAAAGGAAATGTAAATGAAGAGAAGGTTCCTTAAATGTCTAAAATGAAATTTGACATTGGAAAGTGAATCATTTCTACATATACCTGTCACAGGAGCCAGAACTTCCAACGAAATCTGAATTTTCAATCAATCTAATGCTTTATTCAAATGTTTTGAAAATATTTCCTATAAAAGATGCAGTATCCACAAGCTACACTGACAGTTTCACCAAAAGGGACTTTAATGACATTGCTTTCAAATTCACAAGACTTTACTATGGAGTCGGTCTCCCTTTGCAATTATAATGGCTTCCACTCTTCTTGGAAGGCTTTCCAAAAGATTTTGGAGAGTTTCTTGGAATCTCTGGTCCAGTTCATCCCAAAGGTGTTGGATGGGGTTGAGGTCAGGGCTCTGTGTGGGCCAGTCAAGTTCTTCCACACTGAACTGATCCAGTCATGTCCTTATGGACATTGCTTTGTGCACTGGGACACAGTCATGCTGGAATAGTAACGATTTTTCCCTAAACTGTGTCCACAAAGTTGGAAGCATGGTGTTGTCCAGAATATCTTGATATGCTGAAGAACTTCACTGGAAGTAAGGGGCCTAGCCCAAACTTTTATCCATGTAGTGTATTTGTAGTGGGTAGTCACAGGGTTATTTATTACTACTCGCATTTGTCGGATATGTGAGAGTAACTACTGCACGTCCTTCCATGACCAAATCCAGCAGAGAGGAAGTGAAGCGTCAGAAGCAGTGAAATAGTGGGAAGTTTACTTTTATAAGCAAATAACGCCAAAGTCACGTCCTGTTTTTCACATGCTGCTCATGCAGTGATGGCTGCTGTGTAATCTTGGTGAACTAAAAATGTAGATTTAATAATTGTGAGTGTGGATTGTATAGAATGTATTATGCATGAAGCAACCAAAAGAGGAACAACTGTACCTTTCCATACTTCCAATGATAGCCATTCATGTCAGTACAAATGTTCAACATATAATCAGAGATGCAACAAGGGATTTGGGTTGAACTGCCATTTTCCTACTACCCTGAGGGAGCGGACCCTTTTTCCCCCCACTGTATTAGCTGGACTTATGTAATCCTTCAGAATGAATGCTAATGTGGAGCTTTAGCGCTATGGTTCTTTACAAAAGCTTATTCAAAATAAAACCAAATGTGACCCATTTGCAAGAGGTAGCAGAACAAACAAAAGCTAAATGTGAGATTCCATGCTGAGCAGTTTAATTTGCTCACTTGCACATTTGGGTTTAACACATGCTGGTTTGAAGCCCCTGGGCTCCGCTCACAGCCAGGCTCTCATTTTCGAAAATGATGAAATGCAACTCTTCAGAAATTGTCTAAGGAATGTCTCCACATAGGCCAACATCTCTGCACAACTCTCTCACTGAACAATGTAGCTGTATTGGCCTGAGCTGTGGTCTTAATGCTCTTGCCTCAGGGCTAGCCTCCTCAACTACAGTCAAGCCCTGCTCTAACACAGTAATTCTCAATGTAGGGAGCGCACTATACATTTGGGAGTGAAAAAATGCTGCCAAACAAAAAAAGCACATATTGTTGAGAATGAGAAAAACACTCTTGAGAACACCAACAGAATTTTGTCTTTTAAAGATTTTGTCTTTAAAAGCTATACTATATGGACAAAAGTATTGGGACGCCTGACCACTGCAGCAGTAGAGACCTTAATGTGATTGCATTCAAATACAGACTTTAATATAGAGTTGTTACCCACTTTGCAGCTACAACACTCTTCTTGGAAAGATTTCCACAAGATTTTGGAGTTTCTCTGGGAATTTATGCCCATTCATTCTGCAGAGCATTTATGAGGTCAGGCACTGACGAGAAGGCCTGGCTCGCAATCTCTGTTCCAGTTCATCCCAAAAGTGTTGGATAGGGTTGAGGTCAGGGCTCTGTGCGGGCCAGTCAAGTTCTCTCCACTTTCAGCTCATTCAACCATGTCTTTACGGACTTCATTAACTTGTTTAGTGTGCTTCCCCAAACTGTATCCACAAAGCTGGAAGCATGGTGTTGTCCAAATGTTTTGTATGCTGAAGCATTAAGATTACGCTTCACTGGAAGTAAAACGGGAAGGTTTGGGATCTAGCCCACGCCCTGAAAAATACTTTTGTCCATATAATGTACCTCACAGTTATTATTATTTCATTACATTAACTGTACTGTAGACACTTTACCTGATGCCCAAGACACTGTTTTATGCTAGTTCTACAAGAAGCTTTTGGCCTATAATATTTTTAAGTAATAGTGGAGAGGTACATTCAGGGAGTCATAAGCCAAAATAGTCCACAAAGAATATACATATAAAGGGTCAGACGACACTTGCTGGTTTGTATCACCATCACTGTAAAGAAACCTGAATTTAGCTTCTCTAGAATGAAGAATTTCAGAGCAAACCTCTCTGAACGGCTTTGTTTAAATCTTAATCATTTAAATGGGTACGATTCCACTTTATTAGGCTACATTTGCTACAAAGAGTTCCCACAGAGGAGAAGATGGAGGGAAAGCAAACCAAGCAATTACTTAAGCTTCCCAATCAAGGGGATTCAGGCATCAAGCTGGCAATGTTATACAAAGTTCCAACAGGCTTTAATCTTTTTAGATCTATTGGTAATATCAGCGCAATCCCTCTATGTAATTAACGCCCCCCTCCTGGGTGAAACCTCGCCACATCCACATCTTTTGGAGGGTGACAGCTCAGACAGCTGGGGGAAACACTGCTCTAACACACCTTATTTAACGTATCTGTTAATTACCAGGTTTAATGTGTGTTAGAGCAGGGAAATCACCAAAGTCTGCTGAACTGAGTCTCCTGGTCTAGACTGTGTGTACTGGGCCCTTTCCTTCCTGCAGGATAGGGTGGAAAAATGCTGAACATCCCCAGGGAAGGCGCGAGTGTCTGACCAGGGTCAGGGGGAGATCCGTTACTTTTGATCTGCCCTAAGATAAGGTTTTCTGTGTGACATCATGTTTACACAAAACGGAGCGCCCAGTTCGTCAACATGCGGATGTGGTCACACACACAAGAGCTTCATGGGTCCACATCATAGGTCATTACTCCACATGTAATCTAATAATGTCCAGGTCTGAAACACATTAAGAACTTAGGTCGCAGCTTTCCACATCCTAGTTTTCCAGTATTTCATGAAGCCTTCAGTAAACCACTGACATCCTTGTAGTTCACTGAAAAGTCATTTCTGGCAAGGCTGTCATTTTAAACTCTGTTAGCTTATATTGTTCATGTGATAAATTGCTAGAAATACTACTTATAAAAAAATTCCAGCAGGAAAAAGTATACATCGTGTCACCAAGGCAACTTTTTCAAAAGCTGTTTAACTGCTTAATGTGAGTGAGTGAGGGAAGTACAAGTCAGTTCTATGAGATGGTTCATATTTATAAATCAAGCTTAAATTCTTTTATTTGTTCTAACCACTTAAGCCCAACAAACATGTACGTATATCTACTACTATCAGTGACTCCAGAAATAGACTACAAATTTCTTACAAAAATCATTCTTAGCAGCTCTCAAACAACTGTATTGGATCAAAGGTGTGGTCAATGTTCTATTGAGCTGTCAACCTCATCCACCAGAAAAATAAACCAGAGTGTTCCTCTGATTGTTACAAAAAAACCCATTCATTACTGTGTATACATCTGACAGCCATAAGGGAACATGTAAGTCTTGATGTGGGCACTCATGGAATGTACTTGGAATTTACTTGAAAACTGAAAAAAGATCTACCACATGTGATGTGAGTCACATGCAGTGATGATTCATAAATGTAGTTGATCAGCCACAACATTTGGTGACCAAAGTTTGCTTCTCACTTTACTGGAACTATAAAGCTAATAATAAGCTACAACAAGTAATAGAAGCGTATAGCCTTTGGTTCAGCACTGTGCATGTCAAAACTGCCCCAACTCATGTGAGGTTCGTCTCAAATTGGCCTGCTTATGCGGTTTCAAGCATTCTATGACATATTGGTGTCTTTGACAATTGACAGTAACAAGCCGTTTTTTATACGGACCTGAATACATTTAATGACCCTGCACTGTATCTTTGAATTCAACTGTATTGTATGACTGCACATGCTTAACTGAAATACAAAGAAGAAAAAAACTTCTGCAGCCCAGCTAGCTTGTGCAAGGTATGTCACCTTGGACAAAATGGATATAATAAGCTGGAGGACCATTTATGCTTTTCCTGCCGGCCATGGCTGTAACATTACCTCACATCAAACGTGGTGTGAAGTGATGAATTGCACATCCATAACAAAAGACCCAACGGTAACTGACGCACGAGACAGAAATAGCTGCCCAGGGAAAAGCAGAGATAGTTTCAGGAGTATTTGATTGTTCACTTGAGCCTCGTTGATGTCCAGATCCACAAGTATCAAAAAGACTTTTAAAGCTAGAAGAGACGCATTTGGTATCCACAGACAGACAATTCATTAAGCTTAAATTGCAAGCAAATGCTGCAAGATACATTGTCTAAGCGCATCTTCTGGAAACTAAATCCAGTCCACGCAGCTGTTCTCTGCAACTGCATTGGTTTAACAGAGACCAAATGGTCTTTCCTTGGTTTATTTCAGCAAAATGTTATTCATCAGCAACAAGAATTCTACATAAAAAGGCTGAATTGTTTAGGGGCTTTTCATCTCATGCTGTACATAAGATGGAATCCATATAGATCACTGAACACAAGGTCAAAACTTTTTGGAACAATGAAATCCCCACTTAAATGTTTCCTGCATTGCATCTCATTGGCTCATGGTGTTTAAGATTTTGACTGAAGCTCTTCTCAAAGGACTATTTATGTAGTGTGGCCTAGGTCAATATTCCCATATCGAGTTTTTAATATCAAATATCTTGAAATTAAATATTAACCTGCTATTAAATGTCTTCATGTATCCTGGTCTTATGTCAAAAATAATGACATTTTGCACCTATTCAGAATATAAGTGTTACTTTAAAATAAGGAATCAAGTCAATGAGGAGGAATCAATACTAATGAATCAACAAGTAATAGCTGATATCAGACCTTATTCCCACTGAAACCAATAAAAGTTTTTTTTTTGTTCCTGATGTTCATCAGAAATGTCTAACGGTTAGCAATGGGGTTTTGTTGGTTGATATCACAATGTCAAAAATTCTAATGATTTAGCAAGTAACCTGTGGCTGTTTTCATTTGCATTTGATGATTTTCTAATGAAATCCACAGGGATTCTTCAATAAATTAATGATTTTTCAATTTTAATGCATTCAATAGTCTTGTTCAGCAAGATTATTTTCAATATTTGTTCTTTTTCTTTCACTCTTTGCTAATATGAACTGCTGCCCTCTTCAGGTTATATTATTAACTCATTATTTATGCTGCCTAACTCGCTCTTTCGGGGGGTACTTTGAAAATCTAACATTATTGATCATTGATATATGCTTTCCCTCTAGAAGGACATTTACAATGTTAAGATGTACCAATAAGTCCACACACAAGTTCAATCAGGAGTTTTCAGCTCTTTCCAGTTGGGACAGAGTCCAACAGATTGCTGACTTCCCAGCTCAGACACACCGGACACACAACTTCACAATTAAATTGCAGGTTCGTTGGTAGGACAATTATCAAACTGTCCTGAAGTAAATGAATGACAAAGGCTATCTCCTCAATTTAAGGCGTCATTCATCTGATCTCACCTGTGGTTTCACCCCCGTTTGGACAGTGGCAGTGATGCCCAGGGCTTTGGTGATGTCCTCAAGTGGCACATTGTCTCCCGGTGTGTCTTGGATAAAATGCAGCAGGACCTTCTCGCCACCTTGGAAGTGTAATACAGTGATACAAATGAAGCCACACTGCCCTCTAGTGACAGATTTATTAAACCCAGTACAGTCTCTTTAATACAGACAATATATTAATTGTAACTAATGCTGAAATTAAATCAATGACCACTTAAACATATGATTTATTAGACCACGCAAAATTTTGTGACAAAACCTGCCCTACTCTGTATTATTATTTGGGTCTGTGTGCTGTTTTTACCTTTGGCTACAATCAGCATGCCGCCACTCTGCAAAAGGTCACCACTGAAGTTGCCCTGAATTCCTTCAGCACTGGCCTGTATGAAGTGAAGGCAGTGAGACGCATTTTTAACATTATGTTTTGTGATTTAAAGCCACAGGCGACCAGGATCTTTTCCAAAAATGCTAATCAAAAACATGACTGACTACCTTTGAGGCAATTTCTCGTACTTTTTTGCCCATAGCAGCAGGGACCACACTGATGGCATTGTACCTGCAAGGGAAAGCAATAGAACGTCAATAATTTCATTTAAAACAAAGACTTGGATCTGAAACAAAAGTCATGTATACTCTCTGCCACTAATTATTACAACAGCTATATGACATTTTACTTAACATGAGCAATTCTACAAACACTGCATGGACAAAAGTATTGGGACATGCCTGTTTTTCATGGTTTCGGCTAGGCCCCTAACTTCCAGTGAAGGGCAATCTTAATGTTTTACCCAAACGAGACCATGCTTCCAACTTTGTGGACACAGTTTGGGGAAGAACCTTTTCTATTCTAGCATGACTGTGCCCCAGTGTACAAAGCAAGATTCATAAAGACATGGTTGGACGAGTTCACTTTGGAAGAACTTGACTGGCCCACACAGTGTTCTGACCTACCCCATCCAACACCTTTGGGATGAACTGGAACAGAGATTGCGAGCCAGGCCTTGTCATCCAACATGATTGTCTGACTTCATAAACGCTTTACAGAATGAATGGACACAAATTCCCACAGAAACGCCAAAATCTTGTGGAAAGCTTTTCAAGAAGGGTGGAAATTGTTTTCAAGTAGTTGTATGAAGAAAAACTACACTTATTTACACACATTTTCTGTTATGCCAAATATAAAAAGCCAAAACATGTTTCATTAGTTTTGCCTCGAAGCTTCAGGCTAATGTAGCTAACAAGTAATAAAAGCCGCACTAATTTGCACTGCAGTAACTGCGCAATTAATCTGCATGCCTATCATCACACACTCACCTCAAACAAGACAAAAGTCTGCTTCACAGCTCTAAAAGTAATAATAATAATCTAGCGCAACTTACAATCATTAGTTACTGGGTCAGTCCCCCTGGAGCAACTGAGGGTTAAGTGTTTTGCTCAAGAACACAATGGTAGAAACTGAGGGGTTTGAACCTGCAACTTTGTGGTCATTGAGTTCAGAGGCAAGTGTTTCATCCACCAGGCTACTACAGCAACAGTAGCTACAACCTATCTTTTGTGTTCTTTGGTCCTTTGTAAATGGCAGTCAGTATGCACTGCCAGAAACCATATAAGCAAGTCTGCATGAGATTACTCAACCGTGTGATGATTCAGACATGCAGTTTGCATGTTGCTAATCGGTGGGTCATAAGCTTCCATAACTTCTTTGCTACATTTGTCTTTTCCCTAAGATGGAGCCAACGCTCGAACAGTTACACCAATCAGAAGCCCCCTAAACAAAACTGGCCTCACTCATTATATTCAAAGTAAGTTATTTGATGTATTATTTATTTATGCTAGTTAGCACTTTTAGTTTGTCTTTTATGTTTTTTTCATGCGTTTCTGCTTTGATACCTTTTAAATCCCAGGTTCTTGTAGCACTGTTTCTTTTCATCAATGTAAATATCTGAAATAAAGAGATTAAAAAAAAAAGAGTCAAGTAGAGCGGCCCTTTATAAACCACAGCACAGCACACAGTGTGAACAGTGTGAACTTCTTTCTCTACATTTTACCCATTTCACCAAGTGAAGCGGTGGGCAGCCAGCAAGCTCAAGGGCAACTCAGTGGTGCCACTACCAGCCCTGGGATTCAAACCCATGACCTTCTAAACACAGGGTCAACTCCCTAACCACTAGGCCACCAGCCATCATCAAGTGTTTTTAAACCTAACCTGTATCTGCTGCGTTTGCAGCACAATATTAATAACTGTAGACAATGTATAAAGACAAAGTCTATTATTAAAGAATAGATAAGTGATGAAGCCTCTTCCTATTGGCCTATAAGTTCTTAAAAAGTCAACCAGTTTTCTGTTCTTTTCTAAGCACAGGAAAGTGTGACAAAATTATTTCCCATGGTGATTGACCGTATGCTACAGATACAGCAGAGATTAGGTTGGAAAAGAAACAGCCATTCGATTTCCTTTAGGTCTCCTAGCAGAATGTCCCAAGGATGTTAATTCTTAACATCAGGGGTGGGTGTGTAGGTCCAGCATAGTTTTGTAGTTCCCCTACTCAAACACACCCACTAAACCAGTGGTTCTCAAACTTATTTTATCATTGCCCACTTGGCAGAGAGAAATATTTCACACCCCAATGACAGATGACCCAATGACTAGGTGTAACTTTTCAGAAAACATCAAACTCATTAACATTCATTTCTTCAGTAACTTTTGTTGAGCACAAAAAAAAAACAAACAAAAAAAATAACTTTCACTTCAAACAACTTCCTGTGATATGTATCACTGAAATGTTTCGTTAGTTGGCACTTTTTCAAAATATAAAAATAAAAAAATAGTATGCTACCGTGTGTGGTTTCCTGCACTGGGCAATTCTGTATACGACTTTGTATGATGGCATTAGTGCTTTGCTGTTTACTGATGCAGATTTTCCAAAGCATTTTTCCTGCTGATGGTATTCTACAGGTTTTCTTTGAAAGGACTTGAATGACTGCGGTGGAATGTCTCTAACTGTCTTCTTAATTTGTTGGGTCTCATACTGTCTGCTGCCAGTTTTCAAATATAAAATACACACAGCTCTCTCCTCATCTCCTACCACAATAACTGTGAAACCTAGAGCAAGATATGTTTCGTCATGTTTCCTTTTCGGCTTGTTTTCTGCCAGTTATCGGCACTTCCCTCGTTTCTCACAGAAGAACCTCCTGTTATTGATTTCGTACCGGCTAAATATCTATTCATTTTCACGACCCTCTAAGGCTATGACAGCAGTGAATGAGCAGGTGCTATCCCACCTGTCATGACTGCAACACACTTTGAGAATCACTGCGTTAAACTATTTAACAGGTGAGTGGAATAAGGTGTGTCTGAGCAGGGAAATCGCCAAACCGGGCTGGACACAGTTGGCCCCTGCTATCTATCTATCTATACATCAGATGGATGTTTCACAATCCTTTTATTGCTTCCAAAGGTTGCATAAGCATGGTAACGGGTCATAAAACACCACAAACCAAATGTAAAGTTACAAAACGAGAAGATTCCTGGAATATGAAAAACAAGTGTGCCCAATAGGCCTACAGTACATTGGATGAACTCACCTCCTTTAAAGAAACCTCCATCCTTAAACTCTTTCAGCCCCGTCTCCTCAGGGCCCACACCGACAAGGGCCACTCCATTAGCCTTCAGGTCCTTTTCCAGCTTGCTGACTTCAGCTGCGGTCCAGCGGCAGATCTGGCAGCCGAATCGCCGGAGGAAGAAGAGCACCACTGTCTGATCTCGCCACAGAGAGCCAAGCTCCACATTCTGATGAGGAAAACATAAGCAGTGGCATCATTCTGGAAAGAAACATTCATGTGTCACTGATTTTGCTTTACCAAATAGTATCAGTTCCCTTGATATCACATGGTATAGTTGTGTTCGGAATAATAGCAGTGTGTTTAAAAAAGTGAATAAATCTCAAAATCCTTATACCTTTTACTTTCATACATGCAAATGCATTGGGAACACTACATATTCTATTCCAAATCAAAACATGAAGAAAAATGTATCAAAAATGTATTTCTATTATTCCTTTACAGAAAGTGAAGAAAAAGGAATACTAGAGTGTTAAGAAAATAGCACTGTCCGCATTCTTCTTTACAAGCTCAAACATTCACTGTATAAACTGAAAACTGTTTCAAATGTTTTGCTTTCTTTTAAATCACTGAACTAATTGAACTTAGTTGTATAACCACTGTTTCTGAGAACTGCTACATCTGTATGGAGTCGACCAACTTCTGGCACCTGTGAACAGGTATTGTAGCCCAGGATAATTGGACTACATTCAACAGTTCTTCTGTATTTCTTGGTTTTGCCTCAGAAATCGCATTTTTGATGTCACCCCATAAGTTTTCTATTGGATTAAGGACCTGGGATTGGGCAGGCCACTCCATTAAATCTATCTTGTCAGTCTGAAACCAAGATGTTGCTGGTTTACTGGTGTGTTTGGGGTCGTCTTGGTAAAACACCCGATTCAAGGGGATTTCGTCTTCGGCATAAGGCAACATGACCTCTTCAAGTAATCTGATGTATTCAAACTGATGCATGATCCCTGGTATGCGAAAAATAGGCCCGACACTGTAGTATTAGAAACATCCCCATATCATGTTGCTTGCGCCACCATGCCTCCCTGTCTTCACACTGTACTGTGGCTTGAATTCAGTGTTTGGGGTCATCTGACAAACTGTCTGCAGCCACCAGACCTAATCAGTGCACAAAATGTTGCGCCATTTCTCTTTAGGCCAGTCAGTGTGCTCTTTGGCAAATTGTAACGTCTTTAGCAGACAGCACGTCTTTTTTTCTACAGTGGGACTTTGCGGGGGCTTCTTGCCGATAGCTTGGCTTCTAATTGTAACAGTACTCACAGGTAACTTTAGACCTTCTTTGATCTTCCTGAGCCGATCATTGGCTGAGTCTTTGCCATTTTGGCTATTCTTTGATCCATTCGAATGGTAGTCTTTCGTTTTCTTCTGAGTTTTTCAGGTTTTGGTTGCCATTTTAAAGCATTTGCTGAGCAGCCTATCATTTTGTGCACTTCTTTATATGTTTTCCCCTTTCCAATCAACTTTTTAATCAAGGTACACTGTTCTTCTGAACGGCCCATTTTACTCAGAATTTCAGAGAGAACTGCACTATAAACAGCTTGTACAACATTTGCTGCCTTCCTTCCTTAAATAAGTACTCGTCCTTATGAATTTTAAGGCTCATTTATGCTTCCTTTAGGTATTAAATAAATACGTCTGTATCCAAAGATGTAACCTTCACTGTCCGCATCCTTTACATTGACATGGATGTTAAGCAATGTATCCGCTACAGCAAGGGTGTTGAACTGTGCTAGACCAGAGTTTGACACCCCTGCACTAGAGGGTCCAAAGTTTCCAACAACAACAAATGGTAGAGGAGGTCGTAAAAATGTACCTGTTAAGAAAAAGGCAAAAGTGAAGGCAGCACTGAAGACATAGTAGGTGTTTAAAACTCCTTACTGACTCACAATCTCTTCTCAAAAAGTTTATTCGTCATGTCTTGATTATTGACTTCAATATCCCCATTATTTTCAGCAGTACTGCTCAGCTCAATTAATTTAAAAAAGGTTAATGTATAATAAGCCTACGGTTTAAGTGATTAAGATACTGTGTGGGCTTACATGACTGTCCTTGTTTGTACATCACAGGTAAAACTACGTATGTTTTCACCTATCACCATTACAAACTGAGGTGAAGAAAATCATTCATAACGAAGACAAAATGCATTTAATACAAACAACGCATTGTGTCAAATGTCCTAAGGATTTAATAATACAACATACTGTATTGTACTGAAAGGTATTAGTCCTCATATTAGCTAGGGGTTAACGTATTACACTACATGGACAAAAAGATTGGGACACACCTGCTTTCCAGGGTTTGGGCTAGGCCCCTTAAATCCAGTGAATCTTAAAACTTCGGCATACCAAGACAATGCCATGATTCCAACTTTGTGGACACAGTTTGGAGAAGGTCCTCTTTCTATTCCACCATCACTGTGCCCCAGTGCACAAAGCAAGCTCTATGAATACGTGGTTGGATGAGTTCAGTGTGGAAGAACTTGACTGGCCCACACAGAGTCCTGACCTCAACCTCATCCAACACCTTTCGGATGAACTGGAACGGAGATTGTGATCCAGGCCTTCTCGCCCAACATCAGTTCCTGACTTCATAAATGCTCTCACTACAGAATGAATAGGCACAAATTCCCCACAGAAGAGATGAAGCTGTTATAGCTGCAAAGGGGGGGGCAGACTCCACTTTAAAGTCTATGGATTTGAATGTAATATAATTAAAGTCGCTGTTGGTGTAATGGTGAGGCATCCCAATACATTTGTCTATATAGTGTTCCTTGTGGCTATTATGTCAGGGCACTGTAAAGCACTTTATTGCTTCTATGCAAACAAAAAAAACAGGCTGAAAAGATCAGGAAAAGTCCTTTCTGTTGTCAAAAGGTGTCATATATAATTTCACATATGGTGTACCATTTTACAATAAAAAGCTGCAATAAACTGAAACAGAAACATTATTACATTAAAATGAGCAACTTATGATTTTTATTTTCGAGCATATTGGAAAGTGTATTGAACACAAGCACCACTGTATCGAATTGGAGTATTTCGTTACAACCCAATAAACCCTACAGAGGGAACATAAATGTGCTGTGAAGGAAAGTCAGCATGCAGTTAACTCACCTAGCATGAAGTTTAACCAAAGACACTCACATGAGGAACCACAGAGAGACAAAAACATGTCTAACATGGATTGATTTAGACACTTTTTAACTCGTTCCATTTAGCAGCTACTCAGAATAACAGACAGGACATGTGACATCAGCTGTCAGAGTACAATAAAGGTTTTGAAGTACAGTGACATTTTTTCATGTACACTACGTGGACAAAAGAATATGGACACACCTGTTTTTCAGGGTTTGGGAATACCAAGACATTTTGTACAAACTTCCAACTTTGTGGACACAGTTTGGGGAAGGCCATTTTGGTGTCCCTTTTAGTGTAATTGTCAGGCGTCCCAATACTTTTGTCCAAGTAGTGTACATGAATGAGCTTTAAAGGTAGTTTTGCTCCCTCTAGTTCCTGAAAACTGGCCTCAGTCGCAGGTTTAGACCCCGCACCCGTGTCAAAACTTCTTACCTCGCCAGACGTGGCACTTTTCAGCAAGTTTGAGCCTAATTTGGCCAAATCCAGGGTGGACATGTCTTTGTAGTCTGCAGGTTTTGAGGCGTTTGTTCCAGGGCAGCTCCGCACACTGCAACTACAGCCCCGCCCACTTGTGAAACAACTGCGTTGAGTAACGACCAACAACCAATCAGAACGCAGAGACGGGTAACCACATGGCTTGGAGGCGGGGCTTATTACATAAATCTACAATTTACATGTTTATTTTACTTTTTATCAATTAAGCAAAATGATATTTGTGAAATATGTTCACAAGTGTCTTTCTCTCTCTCTCTCAATACAGTTCAATTCACTATCACACTCACACACATCTCTCTCTGTCTTTTACATTCTATCTCTCACACGCTCACTTCTTTAACATTCTGTCTCACTCTCTCACACACTCTACTACACATACACACTACCTCTCTCTCTCACACACACACACACTATCTCTATCTCTTACTCTGTCGCTCTTTCTCCGCCTCTCTCTGTGTCTCAGTAGTGTCAGTACTGTCAATTATCATTTTTATCATTAAAATTACAATTACGACATTTGGCAGACGCTGTTATCCAGAGCGACGTACACCAGCGCTTAAGTAGTCCACACCTGTTCTTCAAACCTGCGAAGCTAAACTCAAATCAACATCTGCTTTTGTCCAAGTTACCAGCTAAACTGGGCACGTTAGCAAACCCAGATGAAGAAGAAAATTGTGCAGGCTTTTTAAGACAAAGGCTTTTTAAGACAATTCAATTTTGAGGTCAGGCACTGATGTTGAACGAAACACCCTGGCTCACAATCTCCGTTCCAGTTCATCCCAAAGGTGTTGGATGGGGTTGAGGTCAGGTTCTTCCACATGCTTGCTTGCTTTGTGCACTGGGACACAGTCATGCTGGAATAGAAACGTGTCCACAAAGTTAGAAGCAACGTGCATTAACGTGTGCAGTGGTGTGCTCTCTACAGAGGACATTGAGGAGGAGCAATGCATGTCATGGGGTGCACAGACTTTTGCACGCGGTTGCAACGGTCGGTCCTCGCGCTGGTGCTGATGCTGCAAGTCTCGGGCGCGCGAGGGGCGGGGCTGTGACGTCAGAGAGCGGAAAGCCTGGGAGAGCCGAGGAGGAGGAGGCGGAGGAGGGCAGGGGGAGAACAGAGGAGGACGAGGAGACGCTGAGACATGACTGCACCAAAGACAGAGACGAAAGAGAAAGAGCAAGCGTTCCGTCCAGACTCTCAGACTGCTGGGCAGGAGCTGTCAGGCTGATGGGGCTACAGTGAGCTGGAGATTCGGAGCTGAATGGACACAATCCTCACGAAGGTAAAAATATCTGCTCTTTCTCTTTTTCCCTGACCTCCTATACCCATCCTTGCATCTCATTGTGCTCTTACAACCCTCATCTTACAGACACAGCAGCTCTACCATCCTCTAGGTGCTTTATAAATAATAGTAATGATAATAAATGTTTAAGATACATATTTCTGGTGCTGGTGGTTTTTCAAGGGCATTTCTGCATGCGCCTGTAAAACAAAAAAGCATAATAAGCTTTCAGAAATGAAGAAAAGGAGGATAAAGGGCTCCCTGAAAAGGGAGCATCATTGCATTGTGGTAAAGGCACATGGGCACTGCGTATCCCCCCCACAACTCTCTGCAGTGCATCGTGTACTGGAGGCCACAGCACATCCTTGGACCACCAGCACTCACATTGTAGAGCATCTTCTTGCTGATGTTGCTCTTTTTTGCTCAAATTTGCCACCTGGTTCCCTGCTAAAGCCACGTTTCAGAGTCGTCCTAGCTCAATGTCGCTGTACTCATGGTGCCCTGTAAGGGGGACACTGTATACAGTGCACTGGGTGTGCAAGAGTGACAAGACAAAAACATTCACTTCATATGTTGTAACATTAATCCATTTCAAATATGACTAAATAAAAGTTCAATATACATGACATCTCTCCAAGATATGCAAGGTCAATGTCCTACATTTTTCTTGTTTTTCCCCTCTTATGACATTTATGGGAGACTTGTATTTGTATGTTTATGTACCAAAATCATTTTTAACAATGTACATACTACGTTTAACTATGTAATACTCACATTTAATTCTTTCACATTGAGTTTTTCCTTGATATGGGCCCTTTAACCCAACATAGCAGAACAGAAAATCATTTAATAGAAACCATAGAATACAAAACAAAAGTGAAAGGACAAAAACATTCAGTTTTAGTGTAAGTTTGCATTTCAAGGGGGTAAATATACTATTGAATTTAATCCATCTCAAACATGACCAAATAAAAGTTACATTTATATCAAACCTTGCTACATATCTTACATTTTTCTTGCATTTCCCCCCTCCTTTGACATTTATGGGAGATTTTTATTTTTATGTTTATGTAGAAAAAGCCGAGCTCCTTAATTTTTTTATCTCTTTGGTTTGGAGAGCATTCTGAACAATGTACATACTATATTTAACTCTTTTATTTCTGACAAAGCAATTAAAATGGGATTATTTTCAGAATATGGGGCCTTTAGTTTAACCCAGCATTTAATTCCTCTCAAACATGCCTAAATAAAAGTCAAAAGTTGCTATGTTCAAGGTATGCAAGGCCTATATCTGACAGTATTCCCTTCTTATGACATTTAGGGGAGATTTGCTTGCTTGTTTACCAAACCAAGCCTTTTTTTACCTCCACGTGTGGAGTGTATAAACTGGGTAGCATTTTGCAAAATGTATATACTACATTTAACTCCGTTATTTCGAACAAAGCAATGAAAATTGGATTATTTTCAAAATATGGGCCCTTTAACCCAGCATGTATCAGCTGAATAAGAAAAATCTGAAATTAGAAATTTCACTAGCAAATAGCAAAAAAACAGAATAGAAACAGAAAACAAAAGACAAACAAATTCAGTTTAAATCCATCTCAGATGTGAGCATGTTAGATTTACACCAAACCATGCTGTGTTATGACATTTATGGAATATTTGTATTTGTATGATTATGTACCTAAACCAGGGCTTCCTTGATTTCCATAAATGTGGATGTATATGGACTGGGAAGCAGATGGCACATTTTGAACAATGTACATGTTACATTTAACTCTTTTATTTCAAATAAAGCAATGAAAATGGATTTTTTCCGTGTGCCCTTTATGTGAGTCCTTTCCCCCTCACACCAGCAGCCAAAATAATGATGATGAGAAGGAAATGACATTGTCAAAGATTTCCAAATTAGTAATCTAGCAAGAGAAAATATATCAAAATAGACAGGGAAAATCATTTTTTATAATAAAAACCTTAGACAGTTATTAACCTAGCGAGATTGTTAGATTATGTACATGACTGGAGTGTTCCTGCTGAGATAATGACAGAGAAGCAACACTAGTAAAGCTTGAGTAGAATAAACTGAACTGTACATGTTATCTTTTGTTGTTGTATGCAGAACTCACCGACCAAAGCATGATATCCTCTCCTGGAATGGGCACCCCCAGTGACCCCCTCCTGGCAAGCCCAGGAGGGGACCGGCTTGGGACGTCCCAGGATGGCGCCTGGAGACCGACCCTGTCCAAGACGTCCAGCTTCCCCTCGTCCACCACGCGCCACCTCAGCCACCGAGCCAACAACTTCCAGAGGCACCCCAAACGGAGAAAACTGATCCGGCCTTCGCCACCTCCGCCGCCTAACACGCCCTGCCCGCTGGACCAGTTGGATCTGACCAAGCTGCCACCCCGCCGCACCTTCCCTGAACTTCTCTTTAATGGCTGCATTCTGTTCGGCATCGAGTTCAGCTACGCCATGGAGACGGCCTACGTCACTCCAGTTCTGCTTCAGATGGGCCTTCCAGATCAGTTCTACAGCCTCGTGTGGTTCATCAGTCCAATATTAGGTACTGATGGATGCTTCAGAATCTACGGTATTATGAAAAAATGTAAAAAAAAAATTTAAAAAGCGGGAATTATCAGTAAAATAATTAGGATTTATGAATTAGGATTTATGCTAATATGCTGCATCTGTGCAACACATTTACAGCATCGCAAAAGTTAGGGCACATTTATTATCCTGAAAGTCCCATATTTAAAACTGGTACCTTTCAGGCATAATAAAATGGTGGTAATTTGATAATTACTGTATGTTGTCATTTTAACAACCCATTGAGGTGCCATAAATATTAACATTGGATGAATCATCATAAATGAATCATTACAGTCATTAAGCAAGATTTGTCAAGTCATTTCTAAAGCATGCCCATCCTGCCAGTGATGTGTTAAAGTCTGGTTAAATGTCAGCTCCTCTCACAGTGGCTCAGCAGTGTTCAGGGCATTTATCTTACTTTATACTCTCTCCCTCTCTATTCTGTCATTTATAGGGTTCCTGCTTCAGCCAATCCTCGGAGCGTGGAGTGATCGGTGTACATCACGCTTTGGACGCCGGAGGCCTTTTATCTTTGCCCTGGCAGTTGGTAAGCACCGGTATCAATTGGAGATGGGCATGAGTTTTCAATTAGCCAACGCATTTGACCAATAAAATACTACTTCAAATCGGTCTATTGATTTACAATTGTGTGAGGACAAATAAAAAATCTCACTTCAGAGTTGCAGTTGAAGCTGTGGTGGTGCCCGCTAGTCTACGAGGGATTAGCTGCGGTGCAGCTGTTCCACTTTCAGGTGAAGCTTTGAAAATGAAGAGGGTCCTGTGTGCAAGCTTTGTCAAATGTTTACAGCCCAGCCCAGCTTCACACGTATTTCATTTTGGGCTGCACAACATATTGTTTGCTAATCAGTGTCACAATACTGATATCACAAAAGGCTGCAATATTACATTACATTACATTCATCTGGCAGACGCTTTTATCCAAAGTGACTTACATTACGAGGAAACACTCAGTTTCAGGACAGTGTGAGAACCAGAGGAGAGTGCTAAAATCTTTATGTTGAAGTAGTGCAAGAAGAAAGATTAGGACAGGAAATGCTCTCTCCTAAAGACTGATGAGTCTTTAGGAGGTTTTTGAGAGGGATTCCTCTGCTCTTGTTGGCTTAGGCAGCTCGTTCCACCAGCGAGGAACCAGAATGAGACCAGTCTGTACTGGGTTTGCCTTGTGTGTAGGGATGGCAGAGCCTGACGATGTTCCTAGGAGGAGTGGAAGGAGTGAATAGGAACATAAGAACTGAATGATAGCATTTAGGTAGCTGGGTGCAGACCCAGATGTCACTCTGTAGGCAAGAGTAAGTGACTTGAATTTAATTCGGGCAGCCATGGGTAGCCAGTGTAAGTCAATCAACAATGGGGTGACATGCGACCTTTTGGGTTGGTTGAAGATCAGACAAGCCAGTATGCAAATGAGCTTCTAACCAATCACAATGTTTCTGACAGTGTGACCAGTCACAGCTCTATGTTAGTTACTGGGTGCTCTGATGAGTCAAAGTCTTCATGTAAGTCAACAAAAGTCTAATTATTTTAATCTTTAACCATTAAAGGTGAAGGCAAATCTGTGCATAAATGGGCGGGGCTAAACTGCTGCAGCCAGAAAAAGGAGATAATATTTAAATGTGTTGACTTTGTGACATCACAAAAACTAGGATTTGAAAACAGGTCATTTTTTGTAGCTTGTTCTTCATACATGGACTGTAGGCGGGGGCCATAAATGTACCATTTGAAACAATATTTATGGACTTTAAGCCTTTTTAATGGCAGAAAAGTGATAATATGAGCCCTTTAATATATTGAAAGGCATCACAATTGCATTATGTAGCAGTAAAATTGTAATACTGATATTTTGTCTATATTGTGCAGCTCTAATTTCATTGCTTAACCAAAAAATTACTCTCAGTGGTTTAGAATACTGTTTTCTCGTGCATTACTGTTTCGTTGTGCAGAGGCATGAAGCAAATTAATCTCTCTTTTAAAAGAAGTGTGACTAAGTAGGAAGGGCATGTGTGACCTTGCTGAGAGGAAGTAGCACAGCAAGTTTTTCATTTTTGAAAAAAATTGCTTGTCCTTAAATATTTTGTGGCATTTGCGTTCATATAGTTATGTAAGTGAGTTTTGCTTGTAAATTTGCACCATCTCTCCATGCGTGTTCTACACTGTGGGAAGAAACAATTATTTCATCTAATGGGGCACTGTAAGCCTTTGCTTTTATCACCATGCTACCTTTAAAAGAATGGTTAGATAAAAAAGAATGGTTAGATAGTTTTCTATATCTCCCATAAATAGTAGATCAGTCAAGCATGGAGTCCAAATGTTGCTTCTTTAGTTTAATGCTGGATCTACAAGGCTAATGATGTTAAACAGCAGAAGTCAGTTGTCAACCAACTGTTTTTCAATTAACCCTTTCATTTCACATCCAGCTCTTCTTTAGGGTAGTGTAGACTTGATGATGTGGTTTAGGACACGTTATGACTTACTGTGAGCTATAAAAATGAACAAACTGTTCATGTGTACCCAAACACTGTGGATATCCATTTTGGACAACAGGGTCTGTGTTCACAAACCACCTCAGTAGTCAGAATGCTGATCTGGAATCAGTTTTCTGTAACAATGACAGTCATAAATACAGAGTAATCTGATCCAAGATCAGTCCTCTCCAGCCCTGGTGCTGCTGAAATGTCTTTAGTGGCCCACCCTAAGCCATACTATGTCGTAAACCATATCGGCAAGTCTGTACCAGCTTCACGAAGAGCTGGATGCTTTTTAAGCAGGTTGAGAGTTTTACACACCAAAAAGGAATAGTTTGGAGGCTATACTCTTAAAAATTGCCAGAAAGGATTGTTTGGACCCAAATAGCCAGTTGTGGTCCATTAAATAATCTTTTCTTCATGCTGTTTCAAAGGATATGATTAAAACACTTGACTGAAAGTAGTTCTTCTGTGATATCGCTCCGAAGAACCCCTTTTTCACCTTTTTTTATGAGTTTAGATCTTTGACCCTAGGAAGCACAGCTTAGCAGCTTGCCAAAAATTTAAGCAGCCAGACATTTACTGTAGCCTTGACTAATTTCTTATCAAACAGGTACATTCACTTTCACTTTCTCTTGATGTTGATTATTTCCCATCATTCATCATCCGCCTTTTGCCCTTTCTGTTTTTCACATTCAAGTGACAGATCAATATGCTTCCTATTGTTTATTCCCGCCATGTGTGTTTTAACGTCCAGTGCTGGAATGATACTTACTTACTCAAGTACTTAGTGATCTTACACCTGTCTTAAAGTCATGTATAGGAACTCTGGCTTTTCTCATTCATATCCATCCATACACATGCTTTTAAAGAGAAGATTTCCTGCTGCACTATATGGACAAAAGTATTGGGACCCACATATTTTTCAGGGTTTGGGCTAGACCCCCTTACTTCCAGTGCAATCTTAATGCTTCAGCATACCTTTTTCAGCAAGACATTTTGGACAACTCCATGCTTCCAACTTTGTGGACACAGTTTGGGGAAGAACCTTTTCAATTCCAGCAGGACTGTGTCCCAGTGCACAAAGCAAGCTCCATAAAGACGTGGCTGGATCAGTTCGGTGTGGAAGAACTTGACTGGCCCACACAGAGCCCTGACTTCAACCCCATCCAACACCTTTGGAATCAACTGGAACGGAGATTGTGAGCTAGGCTTTCTCGTCCAACATCAGTGTCTGACCTCATAAATGTTCTACAGATTGAATGGACATAAATTCCCACAGAAACTCCAAAATCTTGTGGAAAGCCTTTCAAGAAGAGCGGAAGCTGTTACAGCTGCAAAGGTGGACCAACTCCGTATTAAAGTCTATGTGTTTGAATGCAATGTCATTAAAGTCCCTGTTGGTGCAAAGATCATCCCAATACTTTTGTCCATAAAGTGTTTCACAAGTAAAACACTCTCTGTTGTGTCCCTAGGTGCTTTGCTGGGCCTGACATTGGTGCTAAATGGGCGGGACATCGGATCAGCGCTGGCAGACACTGCTGTTAATCACAAGTGGGGCATTGTGCTGACAGTGTGTGGGGTGGTCCTGATGGACTTCAGTGCAGACTCAGCTGATAACCCCAGCCATGCCTACATGATGGATGTCTGTAGCCCAGAAGATCAGGACAGAGGGCTTAACATTCATGCGCTGTTGGCAGGTCAGATTCCACCATTTTTGTTCAAATATTACTATTAAACTCTAGACAAATGGTTAGACAAAAAATCAAATGTACACAGTGTTCCCCAGAAATGCTTGATCAACCAGAACATGCATAGTCCAAATTTTGTTTCTTTTTTTAAGTTTAATGCTGGAGCTACAAGGCTAATAATGTTAACAAACAGCTGAAGTCAGTTGTCAGCTAAATTGTTTTGCAAAAGTACATCACCTAAACTTTACTTGACCTTCTCATATTGCATCCAGCTCTTCATTAAGGTAGTGTAAACTGGTTGATGTGGTTTAGGACACATTATGACTTGCTGTGAGCTATAAAAATGAAATAAACATCTACATGTAGCCAAAACACTGCAGACAGCCAAGTTCAATTAAATTTAAAATCCATTAATTCACCATTAAATGCTATTATTACATATAATTTTTCTTAAAGTTGGCTAATCCAAAAACAGAGCTGATAAAGGCAATTTCACAGAGAGTAACTCAAATTTCTGTAAGGTGGCAGTGATAGAAACCAGGGGTCCCAATATATACACCGTAATTATTTTCTTTATTATTATAAATGAATAGTAGGTCTGCACATAATAGTGTAAAATAGCAACTTTACAATGCAATGCATGTATCCACCATTAATGAAGTTTAAAACACATTTTTAGGCCAAAACCTTCTCAAAACTATTTTTCACACATCAGGCAGTGCCATTTTGCCATTTTCACTTAATATCTGTGAGGGAGCTTTTAGAGGCATCTAACTCTTCAGATGTCTGATTAGACTGCTGTGACACACTAAGTTTATCTAGTGGAGCATTTCTCATCAAAGCACTCTGACTGACTTATCTGAGCCTTTGTTATACCTGGCTGCGCTCCATTTACACCACTGTTTTAGAGGTGACATTAATGGACATTGTCCAAAGCAGCACAGCAGTGAGGCGCTTTTAAGAGCAAATTAAATGTATGCAGTAGGGAATTATTATTTCGAAGGCAAACAGCCAAAAAGCCACTTGTTATATCTGCAGTGCTACAGTTTTGACTGTGATTAAGCTCGCTGCCTTTTGTCAAAACACTGAATTCTTTTGACAAAAACCACAATTTAAGTGTGCATCTATGATTATATTGAGTTAGCATATACAATTACAGGTAAGAGTAAGAGCACAATCATAGACATGAGAAAGGAGTCGGCTAGTAGTTTATGTTTAGAGCAGCTTGAAATGGTAAAGTAGGGCATTCAAGACACTAACTGAGTTCCCCCATTAATGATAACTCATTTACTGCCAGCATTAAGTCTTGATTGAGTTTTCTTTATTAAGTATGTGATCATTCATAGTCTAATCAAAGTACTCCGTGCAGGTCTTGGTGGTGGATTTGGCTACGTCGTGGGCGGCATCAACTGGGACCACACAGAGTTCGGGAGGTTGATGGGAGGTCAGCTCCGGGTCATTTATCTGTTCACCAGCATAACCCTTATAGCCGCCACAGCCATGACCCTCACTAGTATCCCTGAGCGACCTCTTGTACAGAGCCAGTCTCAGAGCAGAAGCTCTAGGAACCTGAAGAGCCCTAACCTCCCCCTGCCTCCGTCCCCTCCACCACCTGCTGGAGCTGCCGGCCTCCAAGAGGAGGAGGAGGAGGATGGTTTGTACGGCTACCAGTTCTCTGGCCACAGATACCCAGACTCCATGGGTCACTCATGCAGTGCCAATGCAAGGCTCTGCGCGGGCCTACGAAGCCCCATCTCCCCCCTCAGCCCATTAACGCCCAAATATGGCAGCTTCATCAGTCGGGACAATACTTTAACTGGCCTCAACGAGTTTGCATCATCCCTGGGGACCTCATATATAGACAGTGTGCTGATTGACTGCTACACTGGACAGCAAACCCCTCAGCCACTGGAGGCCGAGAGTGTAGCCCCACCCCTTCCTCCAGGAGACACGCCCCCCACTCAGGTGTCACAGCCAGTACAAGCACCCACACCGACACCGACACAATTAAATGGAGACTTGCAAGGAACTGAGTGCTTGCAAGTAGCTGAAGAAGTTCAAGCCATTGAATGTTTGGAGACCACCGAAGCCCTTGAGCCCACTGAGGCTCTGCAACAGGGCAGCAACTCAGGGATCCTGAAACGTCCCCAGAGCCTCAGCTTAATGGACGACTCGCTGATCACCCCCAGCACTGGCCTGGAAAATGGGCGCAGACGCACCGTAACTTTCAGCCAACAGGTAAATCTGTCAAATGCTTTGAGAACATTTGAAGCAATGGTTTGGCCATAAATCAAATTTTCATATAGTCAATCAGCCAAAACATTTTTGTTTCAAGGCTAGTGTAATGCAGCTAATGTAGACTGTTATGCGTTGTCTGACACTGGATGGCACGCTATTATAAATAAAAATGATTTTGCATGACTAAAAACAATAGAAGTGGCCATTTAAATGTTTTTCCAAATGTTTAGATAACAGTGTGTCATAAAGCAGGAGGCAGTTTATGTTATGCTCACTTGAAGTATAATGTACATTTTTGGTCATTTTATGTACATTTTTGCTTGAAGGAAATTTAACCATATTGTATTGCCACTGGGTCTGTGGAACTGAATGATAATTGTGACCAAGTTTCTTCTGATGTAGTGTAGTAAGTGTGGTGTGTATGGCACTTTTGGCTCTATGTTGGTCCTTACCAGCGTTTTTGGCTGATTGAGTGTGATGAAACAGCCTCGGTGGTCAACTGTGAGAGAGAGGGAACGAGGTGAGAAATGAAAGCAAGAAAAGGAGGTATGCTTTCACCTGAAGGGATGGTCTTAAGGCAACTAGGCGATGAACCACTAAAGGGGGAAAGGGAAGACATTTTCTTATCACGTTGTACAACACTGTGGTACAACGTGATAAGAAAATTTCTTCCCTTTCCCCCCTTTAGTGGTTCATCGCCTAGTTGCCTTAAGACCATCCCTTCAACTTGAGTCAAGATTCAATATTCAAGATTCTTTATTTGTCACATACATAGTTATGAAAGTATAACATGTATTGGAGTTATCAAGTGATATAAATTAAAGAGAAATTTGGAAAGGCTAATAAAAATATACAGAAAATCAGTGTCAGTTGTGTTGCATGGAGTACCAGCCCTTTCAGTTGATTTCGGTTTGGTTGAAAATCAGCCAGATTGCTATGTTAGAGTCCCATATTCAAGCCATGCATTCACTGCAATACAATCTGTATGGGATCCAATTGGGATTGCGCTAACGTGCGTTCCTCATCAGAGCCGGGTGGCCCTGTAAGCCCTGCAAATCACCCCACCTCCCCCTCAAATCAAAATGGGGTCAAAATAAAGCAGAACTATCCTTCTGGTCATGAAAAGAGAACAAAAAACAGAATGAGAATGATGAGAGCAGGTTCAGTAATCAGATAAACTTGTTCTCTCCTCTCCAGATGTCAGCAAATAACAGTAAGGTTCAGCTGATGTGCCAGCATGCAGGGCGCTACAGTCTGTCTGTCTTGCTGACCAGGCTGGGCAGCGCATCTCCTGGTCTATCTGTGTTTTGCTGGCTTGCCAGTCCTTTCCAGGGCTGAATTCTGTGATTTTGTTCAGATACACATTAACATAAATGATGGAAAGCATGGCATATTCACTCATTTCAATATTTTTGTTGTAGAATTGTGAATATGAGTCACCCATTATTAAATATACATTCATTTTTAAGTGGCACTTTTAACCATACACCAAGATAATGATAGCTTATGAACAATTTCACAGCCTGGGTTTAGCTTAAACACGAATGTTTAACAAATGGTAAATCATTGTCATATGGCAAAACAACTCCTTATATGGAAGTTTTGCAGGTTTGTGTTGATGCTCAAGGTGTCAAAGTTATTGTAATTTTAAAAAGATGTAATAATAATAACTGCTACTGGGGTTTTAAAAATGGTGTCACACGCAACTGGATATAAAGGACAACAATGCCCAAATTTCTTTTATTTCAGGTCTTAGAAACAAATGGGAGAAAACATTTTAGATACTTAAGAATAGTTTCTGCGCACAAGTGGGTGGGGAAAACCTGAGGTGGGGACCAGAGAGCGGCCGAGCAACAGGGCGCCTCGTGAAAGAGCAGCAAATGGGAAGCGTGTAAGAGAACAAACACTGGTTTTAGACTGTTTTACACCATTTTTTCTGTTGAAATCTGTTGAAATTTTCAAGGGTCAAAGCTTTGTTCACTGCAGCTCCTGCCTTAGAGGGTGTTTCTTTTCAGTGAGCACTATGTGTTGGCCATCAGCTGTGATCTGTGCAGTGTGTTCTGCAAATTTTCGCAGGAGATGAAAGGCAATGGTGAACTGACTAAAGATGATCATCAGTAGGATAGGTTGGTGCAATTATAATGCAACACACTGGCAGCTCAGCATCACAACATGGTGTCATTTTTTTACTTGTTTTCTATAGTGTTTATTGAAAGAAAATCAAAGTTTCAGGTTATTATTGGAGCGTCACAGCGACCAGTTTATTCTCTGCAAGTCAGTGCAATCAATGCTACATCCCTCTTTTGGCTTAAAGTTGGTCTAGAGCGTCAGGGTGGTAGTAGTCTAGTGGCTAAAAGATTTGCATGTGAACCTGATGACCACAAAGTTGTGGGTTCAAACTCCACTTTCTACCATTCTGTCCTTGAGCAAGACACTTAACCCTCAGGAGGGACTGTCCCTGTAACTAATGATTGTAAGTCGCTCTGGATAGGAGCAACAGCCAAATGCCCCGTTTAGTTAGTTTAATTTTCAACTGGGTAGTTGATGAAACTGCCATTTAAGTCAAATAAACATGTGATACAGCTCCATGACTATGTCCAAAATTCCCCATAAGTACTTTAAGTAGCTGACATTATTGTAGACAGCCTTTGCTTTGGATGGTGGTTGTTCCAGCTTCATGTAGACATGTGTCTGTTAAATACCCAACACCTTAACCGTGGCAATTTCCTACCACTTCACACCTCCCACCTCCGAAATCTGTTGCGTATGCTTTTATGACATCACAGGTATGAAATGCATGAACCATTGAAATGTGAAGGTCATCTTCCCAGCTCAACAAGTGAAATTTCTCAGACCTTCATAGACATCATTTAATCTCTTAAAGAAGAAGAAGAAGCACTTGCACTTGTCTGAATTGGACATGTTTGATTCTGAGGGTAACATTAGTGCAATAAATGAACCCACTCAGGCAAATGCCTTCTGTTTTTTCTGTCTGCTTAGGTGGCAAACATCCTCCTGAACGGTATGCGCTACGACAGTAACCTCAGCGACAGCACTGAAACCATAGACACTCAGATGTCCATGAAGCTGCTGTGCATCGCCATCTACAGGATGCCCCCGTCACTGCGCAGCCTGTGCACAAACCACTTTCTTGGTAAGGAATTCGGATCTTACAGAGCACATGTGCACTTGCGCTATGTATGTCCAAAGGTATCCAGACATCACTTCTTATTAGTGATGCACCCATAGCTCACGCTGGCATTTAGTTACAGATATAAAGCTTGATTTAATCTCCATAAAAAACATTGGCATAGAATAAGACACCGGAGCAGCCTTACATGAGCCTGAGCTTACCATGCCCATTACCAAGTACTGACTATTTACAGTACTATAGAAAATCTTAGGCACCTACAAAATGGTTTAAAGCCATTTTTCTTTCTGCCAACAAAGTTAACGTTAGAATAAATGCAAACAAACAAGAAACCTGTAAAAAAGTATCATGGTGTGTTTTGTTTGTAAAAAGTAGTTGGTATTTTGTGAGCTGGTGAGGAGAACACAGGTTCGGTTCCAGATCTCTCCTCGGTTCTGCCAGCCGTTGTTTGGATTTGTGAAACTCCATCAGCAGTTCCTGATTTAATTTAATGAAAGATTGATCGAGTCAAACAATTAATACTGGACTTCCAAAAGAACACACTGATATACTGAACATAAAATCAGTATTTACAGTATAGTGTTATTCATGTTTATTAGTTTTTGTTTTATTTAGTATATTTTTTCATATTAAAGTGAAAAAACACTCACTGCTCATCTAAACAATTTGGAAATATTTTCACAGTTGCCTAATACTTTCGTATAGTACTGTATAAATGTAAAAAGCATCTCAGAACTGTGCTGTGGAGCAGTGGAGCAGCTCTGGAGTGATAACGTTCTATCCGATACCTTTGGGATGAGTTTTATGCGCTAAACTAATAATTCAACATCAATACCAGACCTCACTAATGTTCTTGTGGCTGAATGCAGTCAAATCTTGACAGCAGTGTTCCAGTATGTAGTGTAAAGCCTTACCAGAAGAGTAGAGACTGTAACTGGAGAATAGGCAGTGAGCATGAAAATGAAATATAGTGTTAAATGTTTCCAGTATATTCCAATATATTTTCAGCACATTGAGTTTCTTGAGGATGCATCGCCAGCCCTGATCTAACCCTGGTGTAAGCATTTATAGGCATCTTTTTGTCTGGCCAATCGTGAACCATGTGTGTTGGTGCTTTTGTCAGGCTGGCTGTCGTTCGAGGGGATGCTGCTTTTCTACACGGATTTCATGGGGGAGGTGGTGTTTAAGGGAGACCCCAAAGCGCCCCACGAATCCGAGGCCTACAAACGCTACAACGCGGGGGTCAGCATGGGCTGCTGGGGCATGTGCATCTATGCATTTAGCGCTGCTTTCTATTCAGGTTAGTATGCCGCACCTGACACCTGCGCTCAGCAGGTTCTTTCTTCATTTCGGTTTTTGGTGCAGAACCAAAGGTTTCTTCCCATGCAAAACAGATAAATACATGAATAATGTTTTAAACCTTGGAGCGTGTGTATGTTTCATCAGTCAGTGGATATACAAAGTGACAGGGAAACCAAAAAAATGACAGATGACATAGAAAGTAGAGGGTGTTCACAGCATTTAGTGTTTACAGCATTTGGTAATTACGTTCCAGGCCAGATCTAAGGTAGGTGTGGCACACGGTTATTGAAATACATATTTCTAAATGGCTGCTGTATGTAATAGAAATCCCCCCCCCCCCTTTCCTCTCAAAGAGTGTGTTAATGTGTAAAAATAATCACAAAATCAGATTTTACTAGCATGAGCCAGTCTACATGAGCCAGTAATCAGATTTCTCTCCAAATACACTGAAAGTTCACTATGTACTGGTAAAGATATATTTAAATTTAATGTTAATTGCATATAATTCAGTTATTCATTGGCTGTTGTGTTGAAATAGGTGTTTACTGTTTCCCATGAGGCTCTTTGACCAGAAAAGATAAAGATCTGGTTCTGTTATCATCCTTGTGCAGATGTAGGAAAATAAATCTCGTTTTTTCCTTCCATCTGTGCATGTCTCTGTAGCCATTCTGGAGAAGTTGGAGGAGCGTTTCTCATTGCGTTCGTTATATTTCTTCGCTTACCTGGCGTTCGGCCTGGGCACGGGACTGGCCACACTCTCCACCAACCTGTACGTGGTGCTGTCCCTGTGTGTGACCTACGGAGTGCTCTTCTCCTCTCTCTGCACGCTGCCTTACTCACTGCTCTGTGAATACTACCAGAGCCCACAGGTAGGAGAGCATTCTGTGGAGTGAGAAATGTGTGTGTGAGGGTCCGGTTGCAATTATTCGACTGCTATTATTTACGCAGAATGGATTTATTTCACACAGTTATTCGATTTTACAAATATATCATGTTACAACAAGCATTAAAATGGGGTGCTTTTTCATCAGCTGGGTTAGTGTAAATAAAAATTTGTTAAAAGAAAGTAAAAAACACCTTCATTAAGATACGTCTTTTAACTTGGTGCTATAATACGTTTAGAAAGTCGCTTCACGTAATGTTTATTTCTTTTTAAGCTATTTAGGTAATACTAACTTCTCTCCAAGAAATTCTATGGCTGGCTACACATGACATTTGAGTGTGTGCACATACACAACAGTATATCTTTCTATGTTATCACAAAGTGGTGTTATTTACAATGTAAAGCTAGCTAGTGGCAAGTCAGCAAGTCAGTCAATGGGGCCACTACAGGCTTGTGTGATAAATATTGGCATAAAAAATGAAATAAAATTGTTTATTGCAATTCTTTAAATGGCAGTGATGTCAGCTAAACTTTCATCACAAGGTTCATATTTTATATGTACACTCATTGACCATTTTATTAAAAAGTCTTTGAATAAATCACACCAATTAGCAAAAAAACACTCTCTCAGAAATTAAGAAACCTTGGTAGTATTTTACCACAGCTGCACTGCTAAGAATGCAAATGCCAGTAAGAGAAGGCCTTCATTTGACTTCAATTAGTTCATAGTTTATATAGTTAGTAGGTTGACTCTATGTATTGTGTGTCAGTTGGTAAAAATAGGAAGATGATGAAAATGTAAGCATTCTCAAACAGGCTGAAATGAGTAGCTCTGACCGTAAACAGCTCTGAGATTGTGAAATGCGTCTTTTAATTTGATGTAAAAATAGAAGTGTCACCAGCACACTAACAAACAAAACATCAACTGCGTAAAAATTCTGGGTCACATTCCCTTTGAAGAATAAAAAGCCAGATTCCACTACGATCTGCGTCATATTAAAAATGCAGCTCTGCCATGCAAGTGTTCCTCAAGCAGCACCTCTGGATATCATGCCTTTATAACCCAGCCTCTAATGAGACCCCCCCACAAGACACTGCTGCATTTCATTTCTGGGATTTGGAGCATGTTTTTGTGTTCCATGATTCCGTGAAAGCTTCAGAAGGTCTGATGAGCTCCGGGGGAAATGTGCTGTTGACAGAGCTTAAAATGGAAAATGATTTAGCTGTGTGTAGGCTGTGTGTCCTCCTTGCTCCTGAGATGAGTTACATGTATCCAACAGTGCTGAGCATTACAGCAGCTTTTAAACATATAAATGAGATCATCTGATCATATACACACACAGTGCCCATGTCACATTATACGATATAACTCGTATTAAAAATGCGCACTTTGTATCCCACTGGCCACTTTATCGGAAACACCTACCATGCACACTATGTGGACAAATGTATTGGAACACACCTCTTAATTGTTGAATTCAGGTGGTCCCTGACTTCCAGTGAAGGGCTTAATTTTAATGTTTCAGCATACAAAGACATTTTTCCGTCGTGCTTCCAACTTTGTGGACACAGTTTGGGGAAGAACCTTTTCTATTCTAGCATGACTGTGTCCCAGGGCACAGAGCAATGTCCATGAGTTCTGGATGAGTTCGGTTTGGAAGAACATGATTGGTCTACACAGAGCCCTGACCTCAACACCTTTGGGATGAACTAGATCAGAGATCGTGATCCAGGCCTTCTCGTCCAACATCAGTGCCTGACTTCATAAATACTCTACAGAATGAACGGGCACAAATTCCCACAGGAGCTCCAAAATCTTGTGGAAAGGCTTCCAGGAAGAGTGGAAGCTGTTATAGCTGCAAAGGGGGAACCAACTCCATGTTGGTGTAATGGTCAAGCGTCCCAATACTTTTGTCCATGTAGTGTAGGTCCCCTGTTTAAGTGTACTGCAGATTGTAGCCCATCTGTTGTCCTGTGCAGCGTCTTAGCTCTCCTTTGCCCTTTTCATCACAGGGCTATGGGATTCTCAGCACAGCAGTGATGCTGAGATATTAGTGGCTTGGAAATGTGTATGTGTGTGGTGCTGATGCGAGTGTATCAGTTTCTACATGTCAATGTCACTGCTAGGTTGATAGTGTGCATAATCAATTACCCATGACCGTCCTTAAGAGTGTAAATGTAATGTAGTCCGAGGGGTAAAAAGCGGGGAGGACGAACCAAATGATTGTGCTGTAATGGTTGGGGGGGGTGGCCTAGTGGGTAGGAAACTTGCCTCTGGATCAAGAGGTCATGGGTTCAAATCCTACCTTCAGCACCACCACTGGGTTCCTGAGCAAGACCCTTAATCCCCAGTTGCTTCAGGGAGACTGTCCCCTGTAGTTAGGGATTGGAAGTCGCTTTGGATAAAAGCGTCTGCTAAATGCCATAAATGTAATGGTTCCTGCGCCCATGATACAATTATATAATTAGCATAATCAATTATCCAGTAGCTTCCTTATACAGGGTATAAAGTTTTGTATATAATTTGCATAATCAGTTACTTGATGTATTTCTTAGTATTAATATATAGCATACAATTATATAATTTGCATAGGCATTTACCCATGATCTGCCTTGTACTGTAGTGCGTATGCAATTATATAATGAGTATAATTAATTACCCATAACTGTCCTTACGGTATACATGTAATATACGATACCTTCCTAATACAGTGTATTGTGCTTATATAATTTGCATAATCAGTTACTCAGAGTGTATTTCTTAGAACGAATATACAGTATACAGTGTTATAATTTTCATAGGCGTTATACTGTAGGGTGTATACAGTTATGCAGTCATATAATGAGCATTAATAATTACCCCTGTCCATCCTTAGGGTTTATATGACATTCAGTTATATAATTACTGTAATTAATTAGTGTATGAAGTATACTTAGATCGTTTGCATAATCGATGGATTTATAAGAATCAACATATAGGATCCAATTATATAATTTGCAATGGCATTTACCCATGATCTGCCTTATAATGTAGGGTGGATACAGTTATGCAATTATATAATGAGTTTAATTAGGTAGCCATGACCGCCCTTAGAGTGTATGTGCAATTTACATTTATATAATTAGCATAATCAACTATCCAATACCTTCCTAATACAGGGCATAAAGTAATGTACTTACTTGATGTGCATGATCAGTTACTCAGAGTGTATTTCCTAGAGTGTATATATATATATTTTACAATTATTTGCATAGGCATTTTCCCATGGAGCTGCCTTGTACTGTAGGGTGGATACAGTTATGCAATTATATGAGTATAATTTATTATCCATGACCATCCTTGTGTATCTGTAATATACAACTATATAATTAGTATGATCAGTGTATGAAGTTACACTACATGGACAAAAATATTGGGGTGCCTGACCATTACACCAAAAAGGGACTTTAATGACTGTGCATTCAAATCCATAGACCTGTTCCCCCTTGGCAGATATAAGAGCTTTCACTCTTCTTGGAAGCGTGGATTAGCATTAAGGTTGCCCTTCACTGGAAGTAAGAGGTCTAGCCCAAACTCTGAAAAACAGGTGTGTCCCAATACTATTGTCCATGTACCTACAGGCATGTACTTATATCATCCGCATAATGAATTACTCAATGTATTTCTTGGAGATATAGTATATAACTGTAGCATTTTCACAGGTATTGCCTAATGATCTGCCTTGTACTATAAGGTGTTCACAGTTGTGCATGAGTATATGACCTACCTTACAGGGCATTTACAGTTATAGAGTGAAACAACAATCTGTGATCTCTCAATTGTGTGTGTGTGTGTGTGTTTGATATCCCCTAGTTCTGTGGCTCGTCAGAGGATGGGACCAAGCGAGGCATGGGGGTGGACATCTCTCTCCTCAGCTGCCAGTACTTCTTGGCGCAGATTCTGGTCTCCGTAGCGATGGGCCCTCTTACCTCGCTGGTGGGCGGGGCGCAGGGTGTGATGTACTTTGCCAGTCTGATGTCATTTGTAGGCTGCCTGTACTCCTCGCTGTGTGTGGTGTACCAGCTGCCACCTCCGGAGGGTGAGCACCCGCAGAGTGAGAGCCAGCCACTACTGGTGCACATTTAAATTTAACGCTCGTCTTATTCTGCATACACACATACTCACTCTCACATACACACGGAACACAGACACATCGTTTTTTTTATCAGTCCTAATAACTGACACCGTACCACTGACACCATTCACTGAGATTTAGTTTTACACACTGTAGGCAAACACACACACACATGCACACACACACACAAACTTCATTAGCCTGTGTTTCCTCTCCCAGTTCTGTTCAGCCAAACATCATGCAATGTTTGAGATATGTGAGAGTGTGTGTCTCACTTTCAGCACTTTTCAAAACATTAGTGTGTGAGGTTCTGTTAGTGGTGTGTGGTATGGATCTCTTTTTTTTTCACCTGAACTGTGGGGGACGACTACATTTTGAATCCAAAGAGTTTTATAGCGCCCATTTATGTGAGAACCGAAAAATTGATAAATCGAAAAGAAATCGAAAAGGTAAAACCACTCTCACATATCTAAATGCAAGGGCATCCTCTGTTGTAGTGAATTTGCCAATGGACTGTTTGAAGATGTCAGCTGTATATTTGCATGTGAATCAGCACTAATGCCTTATTGTAGGCCTCTGTTTCTGACTGTGTAACAGTAAAACAGAGAACATGCGTGTGTGTCTTTAACGATTTCTTGTGCACACTAGCATTAGGCTGGTTATGCTGCCACATAACACACACACATACACACACCCACACACCCAGCTACACTAGCATTAGGCTGCTTATGCTGTAGATGTACCACATTACACACACACACACACACACACACACACACACACACACACACACACACACACACACACACACATCACCCAGTTAAACTCATAAACACACCACTAGCATCACACCTTGTCTTAACAGCAGGCGACCTGAGAGAGTGACAGTGACGAAACCTAAACGCCCAGTTATAACTGATGAAGCTGCCTTCGCCAGCCACGACCCCAGAGAGCGGTGCATGGTGCTGTTTTTGGCAGATGCCATTTTTGTACATTGTTTTATTCTATATTTTTTAATTGATTTTCAAATACAGTAAACAAAAGGACACACACGGAGGGAAAAGGAGCATAGACAGTCCTTATGGCATAAAAAAAATGCTTCTGATAGGATACTGCCTGCACAGTATCAGTAACAGCAATTAGCCCTTCCCAAAAACCCCCCACCAACTATAATGCCCATTCCTGATCACCTCAGTAACACCTCAGTGTAACAAAGGACAGAAAACCACTTAATACAAAGAAGTACATATGTGAATACCCTTTTAAAAAAATGACAACACACAGTTACCCACGTATATACATGCATATACAGCACTGTGCAAAAGTCTTAGGCCCCTGTGCAAACTGTTTAAAGCGTGTGATAATTAAATGTGTCTTTCTGCCAGCAATGTAAACATTAGAATAAATGCAATTAAAAGAGTAAAAATCAAGATTTGTTTTGTTTGTAAAATGTAGTTGATATTTTGGCGAGGAGAACACAGGTTCGGTTCCAGATCTCTCCTCGGTTCCTCCAGCCATTGTTTGGGTTTGTGAAACTCCATCAGCAGCTCCTGGTTTAATTCAATAAAGGGCTGACTGAGTCAAACCAGGTTTCTGATAGAAACTACAAGTAAAACTGGACTTCCACAAGAAACACACTGTACATAAAATTACTATTTACTGTATAGTTTTGTTTGTATTTATTTTTAGTTTTATTTTGTATATATAATAATATTGATGTGAAAAAAAACACTAACTGCTCATCTAAAGTTTTTAAATTTGAGACTTTTGAACAGTACTGCATATATATATTAAAAATTTTAAAAAACACACACACACACACATCTTCCATTTTACTTTATCTGTAAAGAACGACACCACTCTAACCTCTACCTTTAAAAACATTCCTCCCCGCATGCTGTGAGGCAGATAAATCAGCAATGGGGCCCAAACCTTTTCAAAGAAAACGTCATTTCCCTTCAACCCCGCATGTTTCTATTTTTGACGCTGTGACACATCATGTGAAATTCCACTCGTGGCCTGCAGCTGTAAGCCCCGCCTCAAAACACGATTCAAATAGACAAAAACTTAAGAAATTAATTCATGAGGTGGAGAAAAAAAGCTGTGTAATTAACCAAACTATTAAAGTGCTGAAAGTTTCAGGTTGTTAGACCAGCACATATTTATGCTGCATGCTGTAGCATAAAGTGTCACCCGTAATTTAAAATGTAAAAAATATACACCACCAGACAAAAGTTTTGGCACACACACAGATTTTGCATGTTACTCACTTAATATTTACTAGAAGAAAACTGAATAATCTCTGCTAACATAAATTTACAGTATCTTCAACATTCGAGTTCCTTTATTAGCCAGAAATGGCATATTTTTTGATTAATCACTACTGACTCGCAAAAGGCCACCTAATATAATTAATTATAATTTTAATGTGGATCACCAGACAAGTGATATTTAAAGAGCTATAAAGTGATAAGGGTTATCGATTGCATTTAAAGTTAAAGGACAGTCTAGAATTTGACTCACCACACAACCCGGTTAATAGGATGTCAGACATGCATGGTTAGATGTTCTTTCCGTGTTATAAAAGAAATTTGTTTTACTTGACATAGTTTCATTTATAGTTGTTCACTCAACAACTTTCCTAAGCTTAACAGGAATAAAAATCTGCAGTTTATGAAATAAATGAATAAGTGGTAAAACCGTGTGGTGTGTAAAACCTTAATGACTGGTAATGTAATTACTGATTCCAGTTTTAGTTGGAGCTGGATCTCTTATCATGTATGTCCGATGTCTTTACGTGGAGACTTGACATGTCCAGTGTTGACACTGTAAAGACTTTGTGATGCGATGCACTACTGCATTTAAACGCTTGCTGTTAGGACGAGGTGTAACTGGTCTTGGCTGAAGGCCCACTGCTGTTCACGTGTTAGTGTTTTCCTCCAACACACCTGATCTGAACAGGTCACTAACAACTCCTTACTGAGTTAACTGGGTGTATTAAAGGAGGAGAAACTGTCAAATATGCAGAGGAGTGGGCATTCAGGATCAGGGCTGGGATATACTTACACACACACACACACACACACACACACACATACACTCACCCCTCCCCCATTGCATTAGGCTGATTATGTGAAACAGTAGTCACCTCCACTCATATACACACCATGCCATTAACCTAGCATTAGACTGGTTACTCTACATCAGGGGTGTTAAGCTCCGGTCCTGGGGTGCCGGTGTCCAGCACAGCTTGATGGTTCTCCTCCTCAAACACATTCACTAAACCTGACAATTAACTGGCGAGGTGTTTCTGAGCAGGGAAATCACCAAAACGTGATGGACCACGGCCCTCCAGGACTGGAGTTTAAAACCCCTGATCTAGACTGAACATTAGTCTCTCTCTCACACACAGACACTCACACACTATGTGGGATAGACTAACTATTAGTCAAAGACACAAAATTACACACAAACACTCTGACCCTTACACTGTCCAGACTAAAAATTAGTCGAACACACACAATCACAGATATACAGTACTACACTAACAAACACACACACACACACACACCACACCTACTCCACATGCATGTTTAGCACTCTGTTACAGCATAACGCAGACGGACACACATGAAAAACAGAATCAGAATCATAAACTCTGGATTTATGATGGGTTGGCCTTTTTCCACTGACATCTTGCTTTTGATTTGGCCCTCTACCGGAGTCGAAGGGGCTGAGCAGCGCGGCTGATTCGACTGCATGCGCCCTCATCTGTCCATTGGTTGTGTGAGACGGTCACAAACATTGTCGTGCACCCCCACCCTCCTATAGTGAGCCATTGTAGCCGCACGCTCCACCTGCTGCCCTGTGACCTGGCATGATGGTTGTAATGACAGTCGTTCTTGTCATCATCAGGCAGAGCGGACGTTGAGACTCGGGTGTGAGTGACTACAGCTCAGCAGGCGTCCAAAAACGGAAGAAACGAGCCAAACCCTTTTTCGGTTTGGCGGCCTGCAAGAGGTCAGGAAGACACATTGCGAACAGGGACTGGCCTGGACTGAGATGTGCTTTCAAGCTTGGTAATAATGAGCAGGGGAGACTTTCTCCTTGGCCACTAGGAGGCAGAACTTCATGCTTTATTTTTTGTTGTTGCTTGGAATAAATCAAGATGTCCAGCTCTCCTGCACTCCATGATCAGCAAGAGCAAAATTTTCTTTAGCTATAAAGTCGAGTTTTGATTCCTGAACTGAGTTTGGCCCCGAAACCCAACTTTTTACAAAAGATCATGTAGGAAATCGATGGGAAATTCCATTTATTTTTCCCCATTTCAATCTAATTCAACGTACACTACATGGACAAAAGTATTGTTACACCGGACCATTACACCAACAGGGACTTTAATGACATTGCATTCAAATACATAGACTTTAATATGGAACTGGCCCCCTTTTGCAGCTATAACAGCTTCTTGGAAGGCTTTCCACAAGATCTTGGAGTTCCAGTGGGAATCTGTGTCCATTCATTCTGTGAAACATTTATTAGGTCAGACACCGATACTGGACAAGAAGGCCTGGATCACAATCTCCGTTCCAGTTCATCCCAAAGGTGTTGGATGGGGTTGAGGTCAGGACTGTACGGGCCAGTCAAGTTCTTTCACACTGAACTCATCCAATCATGTTTCTATGGAGCTTGCTTTGTGCACTGGGACACAGTCATGCTGGAGTAGAAAAGGTTCTTCCCCAAACTGTGTCAACAAAGTTGGAAGCTTGGCGTTCTCCAAAATGTCTTTGTACAGTGGGGCAAAAAAAAAAAAAAAAAAGTAATTAGTCAGCCACCAATTGTGCAAGTTCTCCCACTTAAAAAGATGAGAGAGGCTGTAATTTTCATCATAGGTAAACC
>JBBJLS010000134.1:10213469-10224231 GCA_037577275.1 Bryconaethiops microstoma | reverse complement strand
ATCTGAGGAGTCCAGTGTGGGTTTCTTCAGAATTGGTGTGACCACTGCAGACTTGAAAGCAGATGGGACATGGCCAGCTGTTAAAGAGCCACTGATGATGTAGGCGATATGCGGGATTAGATCTGAAGACAATCTCGAGTGTACTTGACAGGATAGAGTCGAGCGGAGATGTGGTGGGTTTGCTGGACATCAGAAGCAATGCCACATCCTCAAGGGAGAGATGAGAGAAGCCAAGAAACTGGGCAGCACTGGCTGGTCTCTGGCTGACGGTCGGCTTGATGATTGGGGGGAAGGATCTAATAATGTCAACAATCTTCTCATCAAAGAACACAGCGAAGTCTCCTGGTGAAAGAGCTGGAAAAATGGAGAGATTGAGATTTAAGAAGAGACGAAAAGGTGGCAAACTGTTTGCGTTTTCCTCCATTTTCTTTCGGCTGCTCTCAGTTCCCTTCTGTTACTCCGCAGGACCTAAGACAGCCATGGAGCATGCTTGCGTGTGTATGTGTGTGTATAAGACTTCCAGTATTGCCCAGATAGGGGTCATTGTGCAGGCAAAAGCCAATACTGCCTTAAATAAAGCAACAGGGCTCTTCAGCAGGGGGAACAGGTCTAAATGAGGGATTGAGAGTGAGTCACACTTTATAAGTCCCCACTTTCTCCACTCATTTCAAGGAAGACTCTTATCAGTGTGACGACTGAGAGAGCACAGAGCACTGGGAACGTAATTAATCAGATCGCTCCCACACCTGAACAAGTCTTCACCCATGCAACTCAAGCACAGGTGATATTCAGCACAGGCAGACAGATGTGGGGCAATGCACTACATGTGACTCGCAAAACTAACCACTTCTGAAAAATACCAGGAAATTTTTTTTTTTAAAAAGGGCTGAGCGACAAAAACTTTCATCTACAATTAATCATATAAAATCAAAATGCTACACGTTTTCATTTCTTAACTATTCTTCACTTTACTGACAATTCAGGGCTTAAGAGGATTCAGTTGAAGACAATTCATCTTCATACAAACTTCCAGTCATAACAGGTAATTAAGAATGCACTGATACAAGAATCTTAAGACAACACCGATATTAATTTTTTTCCACATATCTGCATTAATTCACATATTTCATATATATCTTCCCCATGTTCTTTCACACAGTTTGTAGAGGGTTACACGTGTATATATACATATATTTCCATTATGTACATATACACATACATATATAGGTTAAATATACACATTTTTGCATACACATACAAATGTCTATATATATTTTTGTATTAGTTGTAAAGTGTACTGTTATTTTATCTTGTGTTGTATAGCTTTTAATATATTGTTTTGCTGCTCTTACCTCTGTACTGTCCACTTTTTGCTGTAGCAATGCAAATTTTCTGCTTACAGAACTAATAAAGGTTTATCTTATCTTACCTTAAGAATGCTTGACAACGGTCAGAACACACTGAACACACCTTTTCCCTGAACTTACACCATATTATGCATCCAAGCAATCAAGTCTAATATAAAATATTCACATGCTGACAAAAATACAGGAGAAATGCCATGATGTGAGATGACAATTTCTCACAGTGTAGCACAAACTACATTATTACGACCAAAATTTTAATATTGATATTTATTATTAGATTTTGAGATAATGAGGAGACAATGTGATACAATTCTCCCTATGCACTCCTGGGCAGTTTAACTGTGGTTTTGAAGACATGCAACATCCAACAGTATAGCTATTTCCTTATAAATGATCTTATTCTGGTTAACTTCTTTATAAAAACAGGAAGGCTCATACAGCTCACTTTAATCCATTTCATGAATTAGTTTCTCCTGTCTCTTTAAAAAAAAATGCAACGCATCAAACTAGAAACAGTGTGTCAAAAACGTTGCTGTGCCACTCATTGCATTGACAAGCTGAATACAGTAAAAATGTACTGGAGTCGTCGTCACACATTTGCATCTCTTGCTGTTGGGACAAGATGTTATTCACAACAGTTATTTTATGGAGGCTTGTAAGTTAATTGTGGTTGTAAACAGGTTACAGGTAAGTAAGGCAAAATGACACCTAAAGAGAGTCGGTCTGCGTGATGTGAATGTGAATCACAGTGGAAAGTCAGAAATACTAGTGCAAAGGTAAATAAGGATTAATTAATGTGTTCAAATCTAAAATACATCAAAACCTCTGAGGACTCTAAGGAAATAAACTGCCTAAAGCCTTACGACAGGAACTGAAATTAAACCCAAATTTGAAAATCTCTTTATGTTTATTTCTTGCTCATGCACACACATAAAAGAGAAACATTTGGAGATTAGATTACAGTTCAATATTTGCTTAACCTTCGATGAATAGGTACACTCCCCGTTTATTTAGTATCTTCCCCTGGGCCAGTATGACTGTCTGAGGTCAACTCCCCATGGTTTTCCTGAGACTGTTGCCTGTCATAAAAGGCATAATGAGGATAGAGGTTAAGATGAAGGATGGCTTATGCTGACAGATCTATCCCACCAGCTCCCTCAATCGTGAAGAATTGATAAGAAGAGACATTTATAGCTTAAAAGTGAATACATCAACACAGCCTGTTTATCAGATGTTTTATGATTTCAAATGTACATCACAATTACGCACAATATTAAGGCAAATGTATTGATAGTTCTAGTCAGTTTTGGTCTTTTGGAATATACCCCCCCCCATTTTTGAGCACTCACTAGAAAGGGCTAAGTCTCACTTTTTCTTTTACAGTGAATGTTGTATGTTGCAGAATATGCTAATCAAGACATATATAATCACAGAACTTGCTTGAAACAGCAATGTGCGGACGAATCACAAACAGCACAAACCCTCAACACTGATGTGTTGCTAGCAACAGTAGACTAACACACACGTACCCACCCAGACACAGCAAGAGACACTACAAGAAAGCTACAAACATAAAATGAGTCAGAGGTGCAGTCATCAACCAGGAGGGTCTATGAGACCAGAAGCATCAGACAAATGTCCAGACCTTAACATTTTCACAAAACACTGCACACGGCTGTAAAAGTAAACACTGGCTTGAAATTACAACTGCAATAACAGTTATGCAAGGAGCGATCCTCTACAGAAGAAGCAGCTTACTCAGTCTAGGTGGAATTTAGCATACTTTGAAGTGATATGTGAATAAGTTGGTAGCAATGATTATTTACAGAAAAATAAGCCTGTTAACCTACTACTTACTGTTTTAAAATAGTTTTTAGTTTGGGGGGGAAAAAGTAAATTCACCGTACAGTAAACCCCTGAAATTAGCGGGGGTTACGTTCCAAGAGCATCCGCGAAGTGTGAAAAAACGCGAATTAGTGATGTGGGGAAAAAAAAAAAGCTTCTTTATATAGTGTAAACCCTAAGTATGCTCCCAAAACACTTTAATTTCATTTTAAACTCAGCTTAATACATCGCCCTTAAAAAAAATATGTAAAGGTAAACCCGTATCCATACTGCACAGTGTACACTGAACTGCTGTCTCCCACAGCGCTAGAACGTAAATACCGATGTTCCCCCTATATAGACAGTACTGTAGTTCATGCAAGCGTGTTTTCTTTTGTATAAGCTGGGTAAATACAGTAATAAATTAATTTAATTTACAGTAATAAAAATACAGGGCTTTAAGAAGAACAAAATGAAAAACACGAGAACACTCAGAGAAACAATAGCGATCCACACATGGGAAACTGTTATGATGCAGGAATGCTGGACTGCATCTGTCAGAGTAGCAAGGAGAAAGGAACAATGCTCTCGAATGGGCTCCTTTTAAACCTTTCGCTTCTGAGTACAGGGGTATTTCATCATCTCAAGACTCGCTTTCTTTCTGTGCTCTCGACAGTACCAAAAAAAGGTATAGTTATATTTTATAAAAAAATTTAGCTGAATTTACATTAATATTTACATTACAAAATTAGAAAATTATATTTTTCTTAATAATTCAGCACAAAAATGCATGATAAATTATATATTGCCAAAATAAAAGCAAAAAGTGTTTTTTTCCCACAAATTTGCAGGGGTTTCAGCGAACAATTATTAGTTCGGTTCAGAAAAAATCTGCGAAAGATTGAAGCCTCAAATGCGCGAGTGTTTACTGTATAGTGATGTATACCAAAACCAATTTTTTTTTTAATACCATGAACAAAATTTTTGCCCATACCACCCACTACTACATAATACATTTACACATCAAGTATAACTTAAGGCTGAAATTAGAAACCATTACATTATGCTCACTTATCTGAACATCCCTGGACCCCTTGACTTGTAACGCATTAGCGAAATAAAGTACTATGAGTATTTACCTGCTGACTGACACTTCACTGAGGGTGGGACTTGGGGACCTTGATGTAATTTCTACAACTGAGACATTCTTGTGATTGGCCACTTCCAACGATGGGGAAACAGATGTCTGGGTAGGTATCTGGACTGTTGTATGATCAGCTTTAAAAAAAAAAAAAAAAAAGAACAATTCATAATCATGTATAAAATGACCATTAATTTCATCTTACAAGCTTTTTCCAAACTTGTAGACAGAGTGTACAGCACAAAACATGAACACGATGTTTCAGTCAGGGCACATGAAGAACATAGCATATTAACAGAATATTTCACATTACAATTTAAGTATTTAGAACCTCTTGTGTTTATTAAATGTTCGTGTCAAAAATTAAAATAAATAAATACAAAATCAAAAAATAAAATAAAACCCAAACACTGGTTTATTTCATTGGACATGGTAATTCCTCATCACTAAATTATCACGAAAACTCACCTCATCAGTGAGATTTGGTCACCACGTTTCAAATGATGAGGTATTCTCAATACGAATTTAGATTTAATAAAATTATGGCCTGTGCGAAAGTTACGGCACACTTTACATCACACCTGCGAAATACATAGAATCTGCATTAAAATTTGTATAAAAGAATATACTAATATGTTATCAGTTACTGGACTATGAAAGGACATTTCGGTTTAGAGATATTTATAAATGAAACCCCCCCACCCCCCGACAAGTCTGATTCAATCATGACTATGTTGGGTGATTCAAAGTCAAATGACGGTGACAATTCATACCGAAGATTTTGGAGAGTTAATTATTGTTACTTTTCTACACTGAACATTCTCACTGGAAGTGCTGAAATAATTTGGTCTGAAATCACTGTCTCTGCTAACATGCTGGCTCTGAGATCTTCAGGCGATTCGACATGAATTGCCGTGTGCTTTGACTGAATGGGAAGGATGTCCAACCATGCAGACAACAAATAACCATTCCAAGCAGGCACACAAACAGCCATCATAAGCGCCAGTGCCGATTTCTGCTCTGAAAATTGCTTATTGACTTGAGTCCACCTGGACGAGCAAAGAGTTTCCAGTTCACATTATTATAAAGCGAAAGCCTATCTCAGATGCAGATAATGAAGTTGTTACCTCCTGAACATGATGCCTCCACTGACTTTCCGTCTTCCTGCTTAATCTGTGCCTTCCTCGAGGTCTCCATGCGACCTCTCACCTGGGCGATGAGACGAGAAAATTCACTGCTGTGTTGTTTCCCTAAGACATTAAGAAACAGATGGAGAAATAAAGACCAAATATTTAAAGTCAAAGCAATGTGATCAGTTCAAGGCTGAAAAATCACATCAGAAGCAGATGGACTGATCTAATACAAAAAAAACCAAAAAAAAAAAACACATGCACCACTTACAATTAAACTGGTATTATTTCCAAATGACATCATACTGATCCCATAATGATGGGATCAATATGAACATCTAGGTTTACAAACAAAAATAGCATTTTAAGTCATAACAAAGCAGACAGAATAAAACATGCACATTTTATTCATATTTCATTATGAATGTATAATTTATACATTTTACAACATGAGCACAACAGTCAAGTGAAAACCCAATAGGATGTATATTGATTGCCCCTGTACATTATATCGGTTCAATCCTAACATTCCAGATACCTCTGGAAGTGCTCAGAAGAAATTGGAACTCTTCTCTATTCCAAGTGTTAGAAACCACAAATATTTGAGTGCAACAACTGAATTAGTTTCTGAATAAACTGGGGAAAAGTGGATCACTGGAAGTCATCAAACAAACAAAAGGCAAATAAATAGATTTTTGTTTATTACAAGCTAAACAGTTCATTGCCTTAAGACAGAAAGATCAACATCTACAATAAACACAAGATAACCTGACATATCTAGTTGGAAAATGAGAGTTTCAGAAAATATGGGCACTAGGGAATTAACAACTTCAAGCCGAGTCGACACACACGCAGCAGAGGAACACAGGTGTCCAACAATGAGCGACTTTTATTAAAGTTCTCTGTAACATTAACAGTCAACATGACACCAGAGTGGGGTGGTTACACAGGCCCCTGTGTATAATTTCATATTTATAAACAACAACTTCAAGAAATAAAACTAAAGAAGTTATTTTCCATGAATGAAACCCGTTTAGATGCTGTGTGTTTCATATAAATTGCTGCAATATAATCGTTGCCAGTTTCTAAAATGGGAGTAAATGAGCATGTAAATGAATGCCTGAGAATGAGAGAATTCTGAAAAGAGTGTCTTTTGCATATATTTAAAACCATGCAGTAACTGGCCAGTTATCACTAGCGTGTTACAAACAAAATGTGAGGGTTTTAACCCTAAAAAGTGTATTATTCGGTGTGGTGGTCAGAGCATGTAATGCAAGATTGCCTAGCAACAGCAGGTTCAAAGCCAGCTGAACTACTCTTACTACCATCTAGCGGTGTGAGGACGGCTGGGAGCCGTTACTTTGAGAGGAAGTTTGTCGAAGACTTTGAAGAGCAACATCAGAAACTGGCATGATGGTGTACAGGACAAATGTTTAACTCAGATAACATAAGCTAGATGTCTAAAAGTCTCTGGACAGGCCTTTAAATGAGTGAATTCACCTGCTTGAAGTTGCTCCAATTGCTGACACATGTTCGACTGAGCGCACACACACAGCTTGTCTAATCACAACAGAAAAGCACTGACCAGTAGAATGGGGAACTAAAGTCGTCATGCTCAGTGCCAGGCCTTGGCTAGGGGGTTATTGAATTATACTGGTCTGTGCAGAAATTTCACTCTCTGGAGTGATGGAGCTCCATGCAGGAACTTTATGATCCTTTAATGTCAAGGAAAATGTGGGATGAAAAGGTGTCTGTAGACGTTTGGACATGTAATGTAATATTCCATGATCACTCACTCAAAAATGAAAGAAACAAACAAAGAAAGAAAAAAACAAGGAAAGAAAAACACATACTGGTCCGGTCAGTGCTTGGCCCCCAAAGATCAGACATCCGACATTTCCTAAAGAGCACATTAAAATTGCCGGGCCTGAGGGAAAATACCGGGAGAAAAATAGCTGGCAGTTAGCCAACTAAAATAAACAGGAGGGCTAGAGAGGTGGGACTGGAGGAGGGAGAGAGAGAGACAGAGAGAAAGAGAGCTCATGAAGTTGTCCAGAAAGCACGCCCAACTATACACAGAAAAAAAAACTTGGCTCATCCAAAGCACCATAAGTGTCTAACGGAGAGGCGGAATGCACTTAGGTGTTTATCTTTTGTATGCATCATGCAAATATCACCTCTTACTAGAAGACAGAATGAATGCAACGTTTGAACACTGGTAACAAAACATTTTAGTTTAAGTTTAACGCCTTGCTGGGAGGCTGTGCTCTATTGACTGTTCAGCAAAGGTTCATTATGAACTATTGCGCTTTAATTCTTTCTTTAAACATGTTTTGATGTCCGGAATCAGCGTGAGGGAAAAATGAATGACACAGAACTCTGATAAAAAGCCCAACAGGATCTGTCTGTGTGAGCGTGTGTGAGGATAAGACTGTGGAGCAGTTGAGATAAACAGAAAACAAATGAGCAGGATATAGAGCTGTTTGGAGAGCTGAGATAAGGCTGTCTGGGTGAATGAGCATGTGTGTGTGTGTGTGTGTGTGTGTGTGTATGCTTGTGCAAGGACCAAAATGTGCTTGTCTGAGTGAAAGTGTGTCTCAGGAACACAAAGGCAAAGGGAATTAACAGTTTACAACTTTACACTTGTCATAAGATGTTTGTAGCGCTGCTGGCTGGAAGGCTCTCTTAAAATAAGGGAAAAAATAAAGACAAGAAGAAAGTCGTGGTCTGCATTAGAGAGAGAGAGAGAGAGAGAGAGAGAGAGAGAGAGAGAGAGAGAAAACAAAGAAAAGAAGGAAAGCATGGGCTGCTTGAGAGAGCAAAGAAAGGAAAGCATGGCCTGCATTAGAGAGAGAAAGAGAAAAAGAGATAGAGAGGAGAAAGAGAAGAAGAAAAGCACGGACTGCAGTAGAGAGAGTGAAAGGTGAAAGTCGTGGTAGGCAGAGGCAGCTGTCACTCCAGACTAGCGAGCTCTCTGATTGGCTGAGCCACGGCAGCGTGGGCGGACTCGATAAGTCGAGCTCTCTGATTGGTGAGCCGGTCCATAGTGGGCGACTTGGCGCCGTTGTCAGGATGAGAAAATATGCCTGTGTTGTGATAAAAGGGAGGTTTGCCCAGGCAACCACGTGGAACCGTGTGCAGAGGAGCCCGCGTGTGGAAGCGGTGGGGGTGAAGAGAGGGGTCAGAATTCACAGCCAGAAACACATCAGCTCTCTCAATCTTAATGCTTCAGCTTACCAAGACATTTTGGACAACTCCATGCTTCCAACTTTGTGGACACAGTTTGGAGAAGAAACATTTCTATTCCAGCATGACTGTATCCCAGTGCACAAAGCGAGCTCCATAAAAGACACGGTTGGATCAGTTCGGTGTGGAAGAACTTGACTGGCCTGTACAGAGCCCTGACCTGAACCTCATCCAACACCTTTGGGAGGAACTGGAACGGAGATTGTGAGCCAGGCCTTCTTGTCCAACATCAGTGCCTGAGCTCATAAATGCTCTACAGAATGAACGGGCACAAATTCCCACAGAAACGCCAAGATCTTGTGGAAAGCCTTCCAAGAAGAGTGAAAGTTGTTACAGCTGCAAAGGGGCACCAACTCTATATGAAATTCTGTGTATTTGAATGCATTGTCATTAAAGTCCCTGTTGGTGTAATGGCCAGGTTACCCAATACTTTTGTCCATATAGTGTAACAGCAGGGTGACATTGATGTTTATCTAAGGGTTTAGTTGAGGTGACAATTCTGGCATTTCCGTAGCTGTGCTAAGCTACAGGACATTACAGCAAACACCAAAAACAGTTAACAGTTAAACAAAAGCAGTAGTCTGATGTAAAATTGTCTGTTCTGGAGAACCTTGCTCAATCAGGATTGTTCACAGTAATGGTGAATGGAACCAAACATCCAAAGCCTTTAATGCACTTCACAGGAAGCTGTTGCATGTAGTAGAGATAAACAGACCTACATTGTCTGATGCCAGTGCTTTACAGTGGTTTTAAGAGATGGTTTGCCCCAAAATTTATTTTTGTAAAAGTTATTCAGAAGATGGTGCTCACAGGAAACCTTTTATTCATATTTATCACTATTTTGCCATTATAAACATTGAATATAAATCTACGGGATAGTAATTGAATTGTAAACCTTGCACCCCCTGAATCTATCACCACCACTGGAAGATAAAAATGAGTTTGCAAGTTTTTCTACAACACACCATTTCACACCAGCCAGAATGACTTTATTTACTTCTCAGTGACTGAATTATACTGAAAAGAATCAGAAAAATCAGCGAACCTTTACTTGAACGACCTATATATGTTAATAATGGCTAAAATTGTATAGTAAAAAATAAACCCATTTAAGTAATGATTTTCACTTCTCTATTGTCATATTTAAAAATAACTAGAATTCCACCTTTACTACACCGTCTCTATTGTCCTCTGTCCAGCCATGTTCTTTGAATAGCCGCCTTAAAATAGTCAAGGGTATGCAAGTTTTGTGATACAGAAATACACATTCAAAAATAAGTCATTGTTTGGAAAAGCATTGAATGTATTTAGGAGAACAATAACTGGAAAGAACCATATTAACTTGCAGCTATTTATATATTTTGTAAACACTGAAAAAAGTAAGAAGTATGATTTGCTCAACTGCATTTATTGTATATATGAGTAACAGAGACATGTCCATACACTTCGATAAGCTGCAGTGACAGATCTGTACCTTGACATTAGAAATGACTACTAAAGGATATGTTGCCCTCTTGAGTTATGTTGCTGCACTGCAAAATCACTGATGAGTGATTATGGGCCAGCGGTTAGGACTGAGTAAGGTTTGTGTAGGTTTATACTGATTTAAGACCATTTTCTATTAAGTGGGCTGGATTCTCAGCTCTCTAGAGCACGCTGTCTTTGGTTGGCTTAGTAAACTTGGTCTCTTTGCCCCTCCCAGCATGCAACCCTCCTCCTTTACGAACAACCTGCAGAAAAACACACATGAAAAACTGCTGTACTGTGTAGCCAAGTGTCAGTACAGTGAATTCAATGGTCTTAAACTAAACTGTTTTACTCACTGATATGAGTGTCAGTTAGTTGTCAACATTTTTTTAAATCAGTTGTCTTCCTAGAAAGTTTTTTGTGGTGTTACATGCTATTTCGGAGCTTATCCCCGAACATACTTTTTTTTTTTTTTTTAAACTATGATGGTGTTTTGCAGTTAGAAAAGTAAGAAGGTAATGACTGTCAGTTTAGCATCTATAGAAATGATCCTCACATCAGCATTAATTTCATTTCATTACAATGTA
>JBBJLS010000134.1:10161072-10197600 GCA_037577275.1 Bryconaethiops microstoma | reverse complement strand
TTGGGGATATGCTGGGGGTTGGAGTTGGAGTTGGGGTTGGGTTTGGGGTTGGGGTTGGAGTTGGTGTTTGGGTTGAGGTCGGGGTTAGAGTTTGGGTTGGGGTAGGTGGTGGGGTTGGGGTTGGGGTTGGGGTTGAGGTTAAGTTTGGGGTTGGGGTTAAGGTTGGGCTTGGGGTTGGGGTTGTGGTTAATGTTCGGGTTGGCGTTGGGGTTGGGGTTGGAGTTAGGGTTGGGGTTAAGGTTGGGGGTAAGTTTGGGGTACAGGTTAATGTTGGAGTTGGGATTGGAGTTGGAGTTGGAGTTAGGGTTGGAGTTGGGGTTGGGGTTAAGGTTGGGGTTGGGGTTAAGGTTGGGGTTGCTGTTGGGGTTAAGGTGGGGGTTAAGGTTGGGGTTGGGGTTGGGATTGGGGTTGGGGTTGGAGTTGGGGTTGGGGTTAAGGATGGGGTTGGGGTTGGAGTTAAGGTTGGGGTTGGAGTTGGGGTTAAGGTTGGGGTTGGGATTAAGGTTGGGGTTGGTGTTAAGTTTGGCATTGGGGTTAAGGTTGGGGTTGGAGTTGGGGTTGGGATTAAGGTTGGGATTGTGGTTAAGGTTGGGGTAGGAGTTGGGGTTGGGGTAGGATTTGGGGTAGAACTTGGGGTTGGTGTTGGTTTTGGGGTTGGGGTTAAGGTTGGGGTTGGGGTAGGAGTTGGGGTTTGGGTTGGGGTTAAGGTTGGGGTTGGGGTTAAGGTTGGGGTAGGAGTTGGGGTTGGGGTAGGATTTGGGGTAGATGTTGGGGTTGGGGTTAAGTTTGGGGTTGGGTAGGAGTTGGGGTTGTGGTTAGGGTTGGGGTTGGGGTAGGAGTTGGGGTTGGGGTAGGATTTGGTTTAGAAGTTGGGGTTGGGGTTAAGGTTGAGTTTGGGGTTAAGGTTGGGGTTGGGGTTAGGGTTGGGGTTGAGGTAGGTGTTGGGGTTGCTGTAGGAGTTGGGGTAGGGGCAATCTCCTAACATTTAGGTAATTTCCTAAGAACCCCAGCCTTAAACCCAGTTTGGACTTAGTCGTTTTTCGCTAAAAACTTTCGCGTGGGTGGCACATCCAGGGTCTTCGAGCCTCTGGCTTACCCGACCAGAGTGCACCCAAGGCGGACTCCTTTTGGATTTCTCCCTTCCTGGAGGGTGCGTTGCGCCCCTATTGTGCAGAGGGGTCCCATCGGGTATATAGTAACCTCCATAGAACAGCAGGGGGTGAATGGGGAAACCTTATCCGATTGAAAGATCCTTTTCGGTGGACACACTTTTACTCAATGTCCCCTAATGACTGATGGATCTCTTGAGAACCAGGGGGCTCACCCTGGTTTTGCACCCCAGAGAAGGTGCTTCATGTTGGGCTACAGTTATGACAAAAACCCCTTGGGTCAGTTGAGATCCAGGCCTTGGCACCCTGGTTCTGCACCCCGAGAAGGTGCTTCATGTTGGGCTACAGTTATGGCAAAGACCCTCTGGGTCATTTGAGAACCAGGCCTTGGCACCCTGGTTCTGCACCCCGAGAAGGTGCTTCATGTTGGTCTACAGTTATGACAAAGAACCCCTGGGTCATTTGAGAACCAGGCCTCGGCACCCTGATTCTGCACCTCAAGAAAGTGCTTCATGTTCGGTTACGGTGATGAGAATGACCCCCTGGGTCATTTGAGAACCAGGACTGCTCACCCTGGTTCTCCACACCCTCTGGGGTGGGTGGCAGTCCCGGGCTCTTTGAGCCTGCACCCTGGATAAGATGCTTCTGGGGTGGGTGGCAGACCCAGGCTCTTTGAGCCTGCACCCAGAGAAGGTGCTTCATGTTCGGTTACGGTGATGAGAATGACCCCCTGGGTCATTTGAGAACCAGGAGTGGTGACCCTGGTTCTGCACCCCGAAAGGGGTTACATTCAGGTAGCTGGATGTGCTTACCCAGGGTTTCCCCGTCGCTGGGTAAACAGGGGCCAGGACCCTGTCATTGCACCCCGAGCAGGTGCCTTGTGGTTGGTCATGGCTTTGGTCCTATGGGCCAGCTATAAGTCATGCTTAGGACCATGGTGGGTTTCGGGGGGCCTCCAGGGCTTCCAAAACAAGGGAATAAATACAACCAGCTTGGATGTGCTTCTGGGGTGGGAAGCCCAGATAAGGTGCATCATGTTGGGTCACCCCGAGAGGGGTTACATCCAGGGAACTGGATGAGTTTACCCAGGGTTTCCCCATTCCTGGGTAAGCAGGGAACACAAACATTTGGGGGGCCTTTGTGCTTCCAAAACAAGGGGATAAAGCAACCAACCTGGTGGTTTCCAGTCCACCTCTGGAGCAGGGGGATTGAGGTCCTGGGGCCTAAGTGGAGCTTTCTGCCGGGTCTGTCTTGGCTGTACCCATCGATTGGACTTGTCGTTCGCCTAGAGTTGCAACTGGGTGACGGCTTGACCAGGGTTGGAGGTTGGCAGGCACCCACCAGGGTGCATTCATCCTCTTAAATGCAGATTGTCCCCTGGCTTAGTGGGGGACAAGCCTGTTTTTGTGCCAGTCTCCCCTGGGAGCGGCACATCCCCGCAGCCAAGTGGGCCTTTGAATGGCTTCATGGATGGTCTCATGGGTCAACATGTCCCCCTCTCGTCTGGTACCTGTGACTTACCATGTTACGTGACACCTTTCCTTCCTAGGGGGAATGGCAGGGCGGGCATGGGGGTGAGGTTTGATGACCCCGTGATTACACCTTATGGATGTACCGGGGCGCCAGGCATTTAGGGCTTGACGGTACAGAAAGGAGAACTGGAAATGCTCCTATGCTGGGCACTGTGCATCAGGTCGACGCGCCTGCACCCGAAGCCTTGGACTACCCCAGCTATGGGCGATAACGGTGCATGCAACTCGGCCTTTGTCGGGTATCGGATCTGGTCGAGCCAGAGCCCTGTCCACCCTGGTTCGCTGGTGAAGGTACCATCCGTTCGGTTCAGGTGATGCCTGTGTTTGGGTTTCAATACTCAGCCTCTCGCCCCGCTTAAATCCGTACATCTCACTGGTCTGCTGGCCCCGCTAGTGCAAGCTAGTGGAGGTCAGTGGAACACGGTGTGTGGAGCAACGCATCTCACTGGTCCGTTGGCCCCACAACTAGTTTGTGGAGGGTGGTGGACCACGATGCGTTGATTTAAGTGCCTATACATTTCCAGGTCTACCAGCGGCCAGTACCCGGGATAAGGTGCTTCATTTTGGGCTACAGTGATGACAATGACCAGGGTTCTCAAAAGACCCAGGGGGGCTCACCCTGGTTCAGCACCCTGGAGAAGGTGCTTGGTTGTTGGCTACGTTTTTGTCTTAAGTACCAGTGGTCACTGGTAGACCCAGGGCAGCCCACCCTGGGTCAGCACCCCGAAGAAGGTGCTTGGTTATCAGCTACATTTTGTCTCAAGTACCAGTGGTTACTGGTAGACCCAGGTCAGCCCACCCTTGGGGGGACTGGAGCTCTGATTCTCCAGGGACCGGAGCTCTGGTTCTCTAATCGTCTGGAAATCTTTCTGGTCTACCAGTGGCCAGAAAAGCCGAAATGTTTAGTGGTCTACCAGTGGCCAAGAGTTCCAGCGGGGCGGTTGATTTGAGTGTAGCCAGGGGGGGAGTGCTTAAGTGTGGGTGCGCAGGACCCAACGGTGCGCCTGGTAACCAGGAGAACCGGGGGGGGGGTAATATGGCAGGTTGAGTTCCACAGGGAAGGGTGCTCTCCCCTGGGGTTGGTGGGTATAGCATTGGGCCCCTTTGGAAGTCTCCATTGAGAAATATGACTAAGTCCTGACTCATGGAGGTTTCCCAGGGACTGGAGGTCTGGTTCCCTGGGGACTGGAGCTTTGGTTCCACAGGGGCTGGAGCTCTGCTTCCCTGGAAGTCTGGAGCTCTGCTTCCCTGGAGCTCTGGTTCCCTGGGATTGGGGTTGGGGTTGGGGTTAAGGTTGGGGTTAAGGTTGGGGTTGGGGTTGGGGTTAAGGTTGGGGTTAAGGTTGGGGTTAGGGTTGGGGTTGGGGTAGGAGTTGGGGTTGGGGTAAGAGTTGGGGTTGGAGTTGGGGTTGGGGTTGGAGTTGGGGTTGGGGTTGGGGGTGTGAGGGGCTGGCTTGTCTTGGACACAGGCCGGGGGGGTTGGGAACCGCTGGCCTGTGGAACTCTAAGGGTTAAACAGAGATTGGAAAACGGTAATGTAAGGATAACAAAATATATTTCTATTCAGAAACAAAGAAAAGGAAACAAGAAACAGATGAAAAATGTAGAATGTGGGCTCATCAAAAACACTGCAGTGAACCTTCAATATTGACCAAAAAAAAACTTGAGTATTGACCAAAATAATCGTATTTCTGTGAGACTTTATGAATATCTCATAATGTGACTGTTAGTATATAATTTGCAGACTGTAGACTGCAGGCTTCAGCGACAGCAATATTGCAGGGATAAAAATCATGACGGAGTTAACAGATGGCATAATGTGCAACACTAGACATGAATATGCTGTTGTTTGATGCATGTGACAATGTTAGAGATCAGGTTGTTCTATACTGTAATAGACCAGGGACTGAAGGGTACATGCAGAGTGTACTGGGGAAAACTTATACGCAAACATTTTTTGTATTCATCACTATTTTATCATAAATTTTATACATATTTAGATGAAATAAGAGTAAAGACATAAGACCTGGTTAATTTCTCTACGAGGAACTGTTACACATGAAATCACTCTGCATGACTTTTTACCACTTTACCAACTATTCATTATTTATTAATGATTGTGCTGCCAACATACGAGTAAAACCCCCGTCTTATCATTTCAGTTGGTTTAATGACCTGTTTGTGCTTTAGGTAAATGTGATTCACTAGCAGATGATCTACAACAGGACGATTTTTCTATTCAGCTGCACTTAGATTAGAGTCCCACACTTTTGTGTGGCTCTTGGAAACATACAATGAACACAAAAATCACAAAAAGGCAACGGACTGTGGGGGATCTGTCTTTACTCTCATGACATATTTGCAAGTGACAATGCATAATAACAAGTAATTGTATTTTATAATAAATTAGGGCTGTAACGATGCATGTATTGGTACTGAACCGTCACGGTACATGGGTCACGGTTCGGTACATGATGTCTTTTGGAGAATACGCGGTACGACGGAGAAGACGTGACTGAAGTAATACGGAATCACAGAGGGACCAAAAAGCTCAAGTAAATCATAAACCTGGGTCGGAGTGTGGTGCAATAGTGCCACCTACTGGCGTAACACTTACACACACATGAAAACATAAGCAAGAGTGTGTGTTTACTGGTTAATACACTGCTGTTTATTTAAAATAAACCAAAACAAACCAAGCCTCATTCTTTAGAACTGTTTGTTGCTTAACTTCGCTGTATCGTGAACCGTACCGAACCGTGATGTCAGAACTATAGTGTGAACCGAACCGTGACCTTTCTGTACCGTTATACCCCTAGAAAACCAATATTGATATCATGACTTGCTTAAAATGGGTATGGCTTAACCAACACCTTAAACTGGCTTAAACTGACCACAGCAAACTGCAGACTAAAGAAGAATCTCTGACATTAACAGCATGCATAGAAATTATATATTAATTCACAAAATTTTCATTATTCATTAATTTCTAATTTTATTCATTATATAGATGTGGAATGTAATTTAGACTGCCAGTCAGCAGCTTGGATTTTGGAACAAGCATTCTTATTGGTTCACAGACATTGAAGTTTAGTAATGAATAACCTGAAATTGTTCATAAAAATGTTCAGGTACCTGAAAATACTTCCGTAAAAGGTTTGGATATCAATACCCAGCCCAGCTCTTTTGTGTTGTTTCTGACACTGCATGACCTCCTATTAGCCATAACAATGGACAAAAGTATCTTGCTTCGTTAGTAGTCATCTTGAAACTGGATTTTTCTCTCTTTTATCATGAGATTAAACCTCACGTTGAAGACGGGATCACTTGGTTCACGTGAGCTTTTAAGGCTGTGAGTGTGTTTGGGAAAAAGAGAGAGAAGAGACAAGGAGAAGAGAGAGAGAGAGAGAGAGAGAGAGAGAGAGATGAGAGAGACAGAGAGAGAGAGAGAAGAGACAGAGTGAGAGAGAGAGAGAAGAGAAAGAGACTGAGAGAGAGAGAGAGATGAGAGAGACAGAGTGACACAGAGAGAGAGAGAGAGAAAGAGAAGAGAGAGCGAGGGATTGTAATAAGTCTTTTCGTCCTCTTGTTGGAATCTATTGATAGAGTACAGATGTGTGAAGTGCTGTGGTACTTAAGTGTTCCTGCCATAATTCCTCTCAAACTAAATCTCTCACCCAAAAGACATCCGCGGCACTCGGCAAACTGTTTGGAGCAGAAACAGAGAGCGAAAGAGCGCGGAACCTGCTCGGCCTTTCTTCGCGCCACGCTGGAGCACGGCTCTCTGTACTTACTGCTGAACTTTTGGGCGGGGGTGACAAGACGGTTGCCATGGTAGCCTGTTGTCGAGCCAGGGATTTCCATGGTGAGCAGCAGTGATGTCAACACAGTGAGACAGAGAGATTACATTCCTCCCTCCATGAGAGGCTCCGACTTGCCCTTTACTTCCACAAATCACTTAAAGCGATGGTTTTGCTTTAGAATAAAATCTACACACTAGTCCTCTTAATCCAAATACGGTCGATCGGCCAAGACTTGTTTGGTGTCTGAGGTTTGTTCCTTCAGTTTTCCAGAGATGCCACGAGGCACACTTAAGTCTTAAACCATGTCAAAAGTCTTGATTCTACTTAGCCCTGACAGTAATTTCCAAACAATGATATCAGTAGTTTTTAATTTCAATACACTATTAGGAAATGTCTTTTCCCTTTCAATATCGTGTTGAAAATGTTACACATTCAACATTTATGGAACGGTAGAATCGTAAAAACAATTAACACAACATTATTAACAGCATGTTTTTACTGATAACATATTTCACCTTACACCATGATAGACTGTAATTCAAATTTAGCTTTATTGTAGAGACGTTAGAGACGTAATTTGTTCAGGGGGGTGTTTTACTAAGCATCAGAATGACTGGAATGACAGAAGTGTAGATCCAGGTCAATTTGAGAACCTTTGGGGCTGAAACCTCAGATTCCCAGGATCTGTTTGACTGTACGATATAATACAGTACTATGCAAATTCCTTTATAATTCCTTTATAAGCTTCACTTCATTTCTTTATATTTTGCTTTGAATCCCCTTGTTGGTGCAAAAACACTTTGCCTGTTAAACTGTATAGAAACGACATGCCTGTATAAAGGTGTTCCAACCACTCAGCATTCAGCACCACCAGTATACTGATCACTGCCTGATTACCTGGAATCATCTGCTATTGTTTCTTTACTGGTTCAGGCCTGAAGTTACATGGCTTGGTTATGCATGAATGACTCATGTGTAGATCACTGTGTGGCTTAACAAACTAAACATTCCTTTGAAATTGGTCAGGTTCAGGAACTGGACTGAAAATGAGATTCGCTGAAAGTTCTTCAGGGAGACTGACGAACTGTTCCTTAAGACTGCGTTAAAAAAATACAAGAATGTTCGGCTCCTTGGAAGCAGAATACTAACAAGAAATGAGGGGAACCTGAAGACCTTTGCACAGTACTGTATGATACACACTCCTGAAGCTCCTGAACGATTGTGATATATATATATATTAATTATACACACGATCCCTGGATAGAACATACAGCTACCGTAGCTCTCACTGGACCTCAGCAACTCATGTTCACTCTATGAAGATCACATGATGTTCATGCTCAGGATTATGTGAGAATTCATACAATGAAAATAATGTTACTGAATAACTCAATAAATACACTCTGATGAAGCTGAATATGTCTACTCATCCAGCTAAAATGAGATGTACTGGTTTAAATAAGGACGAATGTTTCTTTAGAGTCAAAGTTATATGATTAATTGTGATAAATTACTTGATACCCCTAGTAAATTTGATTTTTTAGCTGTCGTATAACACAACCACATCCTGCAGTTCCACTTGGACTAGTTTCTATTAATCAGTGAAGAAGCTTTTTACATAGCTATTGTAACGTCGTGGCGTGCTCGGGGAGTGAGGCGAGGCGCAAGACGCAGGTTCCAGTGATGGATTTTTATTATAAACGACACACAGACTCTACACATAACAAAACAAAGAGGCACGAGGGCCTTTAAACACAACGCATACATAAACCAAGGACACGAGAGCAACGGGTAACGTGAGGGTTAACCAGCACAGAGACAAGAACTCTTAGAACTTAAATACATACAAGACTTGAACATGAAACAGTCCTTACAGACAATCACTTAACACATTTACATTACATTTACGGCATTTATCAGACGCTTTTATCCAAAGCGACTTCCATTCCCTAACTCTCCCTGGAGCAACTTGGGGTTAAGGGTCTTGCTCAGTGGTGGTGTACTGAAGGTAGGATTCAAACCCATGACCTCTTGGTCCAGAGGCAAGTATCCTACCCACTAGGCCACCACCACCACCACATCACCTGATAAACATGACAAGAACACCCAATTCAAAATGAAAGTCTCTATAACAAAAACTAAACGCCGAGACATGACAGCTATGTAGGATTCGGACCGTGAGGACCCTGGGCGCTTGTTTTCTGTGCGCCAGGCCTGTAAGGGGAAAAAGCTCTGACAAACTCCAGGCTGGGGCGGCCAAGCCCGGCAGACTTAGGAGATGACAGATTAATCCTAAGTGATTGTTACGTTGGAGTTTAGGAAGGGCTGCTGACTTACTCATGAATGTTTCTCGAAGGCAGGCGGGTTTTTTATAGGCAGAGTAAGATAACAAAAACAAGAATGGATTAGATTTTAATGTGCGGGCGCTTTGGGTTTGTGCGCCTTCGTGTGTGGTCACTTCCCTCCGGGCTTGGTGGTGCCAGAGGTGTGGTTCATCTGGTTCATTTTTAGTGTTGCCCTCTGGTGAATCGCGCTCCGCTGAACACGAGAAAATGTTCAAAGCATCCATCTCCGCACTCCTCCTTCGACAAGGCCATCTGCCATCTCTTTCATTTCCATGCTATCTTACATGGCTGCTACACTAAACCTGCCTCCTTTCAACACCCCGCTAAAGACCTTCTGAAAGTCGTCGCGCTACGCTGTCTCTTCCCTTCACTCTTCCTTTCTGGATGAGTTTTCCTTGCGGTGGCCTCAGCAGTGCCCTTAACAAAGCACACTTTCAGATACATTAAGCAGCGCTGCACACGTGATTGCTCACATCTTCAGCTGTGGTTAGGGTGTTACTAAACAGGAAGCGGAATGCAGATAAGATTTCCCTCCCCTCCCTGTTTCAGTCTCTGAATAAATCATCCACTAAGTGAGGCGATATAGGCGACATCATGCTGAAACATTTGCGATACATTCTAAGGATTATGCTGTTTTTGTTATTCTGGCTTTTGGGAACAAGCTGTAAAGGCAATGGAATAGTGTCACACCATAAAAAAGGCAACACTGGTTTTAATTCATTCAGCATTCAATAAGAAATGGGATACAAAAAATGTACAAAAACTCTTGTTTGTGAAAAATTCAAGTGAAAATGGAAAAAGTAAGAAGTACTCCCACTGGCAGGGTGAACTGTGACGGACAGGGAACAGTTGTTAAAATGCAAAACACAGTTAAAACTGGTAAATGCAAAACACAGTTAATTTAATACAGTTCTACGACGCATGAACCAGCCAGTCACATGAGCTTTTTAACCTAAAACCTAAAAACCTAAAAGAAATATATGCATCAAAATAAATATGATTAGAAAAACCCACATAGCGGAAAAGCTAATAGCAGAACTGCACAATTTATTTTGAATCTGTGCCTAAAATTGTCATGAAACATTTTTATAGCATTCACTGGGAGACTGGAAGATTAGCTGGGTTCTGCGGCCAGATCTCACTGCAAGTTGGTACCAAGCTTTGAAAGAATGCCATGAGCCACCAAGAGGGTGATTACAATACTACACGAATGAATTCTCACAATTTGAAATAATCTAAAAACACCTGATAAAAAGGTTGCTTTTATGGTACAAAAAATCTTGAGATCCTGAGAAATACCTTCCTGATTACTGTCAAAATTCAAAGATTGTGAAAATACTAGAAGATGACCACATGTCCTACTTGGACTTGTTCAAGTAAAATAATCACCACAATAATACTGATTATAAGTTATCCTCATAGTGCCTAACCCTAAGCAACCCTAAACAATATGACCTTTTCCTATCTTTCATTCATTTCTGGTTCAGTGTTCATGCACTGCCATTGGAAGAGTCGCTGTGGGAAAGAATGCCAAAAACTTCTAGAAACAGAAATCACACAACACCGTCTCATAACATGGCAATCATTCAGACGATCACTGACGCTAAAAAAGCAGCAGATCAAAACCGATAGAAAAAGAAGCTTCTGGCAGCTTGGCTGGTTATAAAGTCCAGACCAGGCCGGGAGCTTGTTAGCCTACTGGCGTGCGCGCGTGCGAAATCCGAACTGGGCTCCGTTCCTCACACCAGCTTCGGTACAAACAGTCCTAAAACAATGCAAAATTCTTGTCCAGATTACAAAAGGCATTGCAAAACATGGAAAGGCCAAGAGAACAAAAAACCCCAAAGAAAAATAGCCAAAAAGAGCAGTACTAATGAGGTAAGAGGCTGCAGGAAACGAGGAAAACGAGGCGAGCCTGAGCTATGGGTCAAAACTTAGAAAGAAAACTGAGAAAACTTTGGCATTTGCATCTCTTCTACAAGCCTGGTTCCACTTCCTCTTCCAGGCACAGGTTAGTGTTGCTGAACTGTGAACTGTGATGTTTCGTGCAGACAATTCAGTCCTTCTCTAAGATCCATACGCCATCTCGACTGGCGAGAAAAGCAGGGCGAGGGCGCGTGCGGCTGGGTGAGTAACCAAGGACATCACTCCGTACGCTGTGGCACCAGTAGCTGAGTGGCACTAGAGGACAGAAGTGTTACTCTGCCCCCTGCCAACACCCAGCCTGTAGCACACACTGGCACACACACACACACACACACACCATGACACAAAGCTCCCGTAAAGGCAAAGAGACACAAACTGTCACAGCAGTTACATTGTCATTATTCTTGACCTGAAGCCAGGAGCACTTTGTAAACAGTCATTGTCCACGACTGAGAACAGAGCGTGAAAACAAGAAGATACGGCTGATAGAGGACAACACTTCTCACTTCTCCTTTTCAGAACCGAGCGGAAAAAAAAACAAGCTCATCAAATAAACAAATGCATTTATGTCGAGGGGAGAATGAGAAAAAAAAAACAGGACCTGTTACATCAAATGTTTTGATCTTTTCATCTTTTCTTGATTAAACTTGATGCTTGCTGTAATCCAGGTCACTTTGCTCTGGTCTCTCTTAAATTTTGTTTCGACTAAAATTAGACTCACTGATTGATGTTTGTTCTTTTTTCTTGTATAAAGCCACAACAGGAGCACAGGAGGAACAAACACTGTTTGTTGTGCAGCTATCTGTGTGTGCGTGTGTGTGTGTGTGTGTGTGTGTGTGTGTGTGTGTGTGTGTGTGTTTCTGTAAGGGGAAATGCGTGCGTAAGTGCTTTTGTGTGAGAAAAGACTAAGGAGAGGTTAAAAAGAAACAAATGACCTGTGAAAGTTCAGTTGATATGAAAGGCTTAAATACAGAATTACACTTACAGAGAACTGACTGAAGCTTGAATACACAAATGCAAATCATGAATGTACTGCAGGTGTCCCTCAAGGCTCTATTCTAGGCCCTCCTCACATACATTTTTTATTTTTTACTGATATATTTTTCTACAGGCTTCCCACTGTTTTATGTTTGTATATTTTTGCATGTTTGTATCTGTTCATATGTGCTATAGGTCCCCAGTTAGCTAATTAACATACTTTGCAGAAACCTGGCAGTTTAAGTAACCTTAGCTATATTTACAAATAATATGCATGCCTAGTAAACAAGTTAGTAAGTTTGTAACTCGTAACATGAGCTAGACGGTCATCTATAATTGAGTCAGCTCACTTTGCCATGCTATCTGATGTATACTAAGTAAGTTAGCCTCAGATGTTAATTAATCTAACAAGATTAATGGCAGCAGCTGTGCAGACTTTCAGGAACTGTGTTGGCACTTTCCAGGTTTGACTGTCAGGACACTTCTTACTGTAGTGCCATCACTCACCTAGAGGACTGAAAAGTTACTAGGGATGGGTCTTGAGAACTGGTACTTAATTGAACCAGTTTAGCTTGTTATTTCCCCAAAAAAGTAATAAAGTAACTGGTGAATCTTTTCACTTCTTCCATATGTGATGTTTTTAGTTTTTTCATGAAATTATGGAAAGCAGTATCAATCGGTACATCGATAAATATCAGCATCAATATTAAAATCCCAATGACACCCATTCCTTAAGGGTACATGTTCTCTAATTCCCTATGAGGAGGGAGACTGGTTAGATTCTGGATTCCTTTGCTTTATTTCACTCCCTGAATTCAAAAGTATACTCAATTTAAGCTTTATTGTAGTTGTAGCAGTTGTATTTTTGTCTTTTTTTATTAAATTTGGATGTGATCCAGTACATTCAAATGTTAATACAATACACATTGAAAACATTTGATAACAAGAAATGACACAGATATTTTTTCAAACATCATGAGCCAAACTGGCTTTTGAAAGTTCAAATGGTGTTTGCCATGTGTGAAGAAAAGGAAAAAGTTCTTGAGAATTGGAGATTCTGAAATATCAGTATTTCTTTTCTTTTTTTTTTTTGTGCAGAAGGTAGAAAGCGCTCCCTCCCAGGACTCTGCGATCTGTAGAAACTGTAAATGCACAACATAGTTCATACGATCTTGTAATACAATTTTTCCTTTTCATACAGTCAGGATACAGAGTAAATAACAAACAGATTCCTACACCCTTGTAAGATTTCTAAACAGATGATTTAGTAAAGCAGGTCACTGAAACTGTGTCCAATCTAGCCTGGTGATATAAGGGGCCGCAATGACACTTAAATCACGGCACTAAAGCTGAGGCAGAGTTGAGAGCAGATATATAGCACTTTAATCCCGGTGACTTTGGGCCCCCTCCACCAAGGGCGCAGGGAGCACAAATCAATCGGTTGTTATTATCCGTTCTATGCTCGCAGGAAACACCATGTTTTTCTAGGGCAATGTTCAATTACACCTTTGTACGACCGGGACTCGGACGGAAAGCTCTTCAGTATAAGCACGTTTTCTTAAGGACGCAAGGTCAGTATATCCTTGTGGTCACAGTCAAAACAAGGATGCTGAGTTTGTTCCCAGTCACATGCTCGTACATTTGCCAGGGAATATACTGGAGATTCAATCAAGCAACAGGTCGAGTGACCTGCAACTCTCAAGTGCTGAAACACATTGCTTCCCTCGGCTCAAGCTTACACAAGGAGAAAGCTTCTGTCTGCACCACCATTTGCTGGGGCAGCGTCCCTGACGACTCTGAAACAATACTGCCTCTGGATGCCATCTGAGAAGGGCCGGGCTCTCTGGCTTAGGCTGGGCATTACTCACGCGTCGCATCTAGAACAGGACGAACCGAGGCCCAGGCGTGGACAAGTCACATGAGTGCCGCTCTCCCTTTCGGCTTTCCCGTGCCTGTCACTGACCTCATCATCCTCTTTGCCATCTGTCAATTACCCAGTGCCGTTTCCTGCCTGCCCCTAGTCTCAGACAGACCCTGTCAGGAGCGTGAGGGCTTTGCTTCAGACTGGAAGATGGGAGAGACTTACTTATGAGGCGGGGAGACCAGTCTTCGGAAAGATACACACGAAATCCTTTAGACAATATGTGGGTTTTAAAGCATTGTTTGATTCAGAAGTAGAAAAATGTCAGTGGCTTCATTTGATTTCGATTGCCACAACAAGACCGCAGAATACAAATGAATCCATTTCTGAGGAGAAATGTAAATACACAAAAAAGATTAAAGGCTTTTGGTTTAGAACAAGAATTGATTTTTTAATTTCATGGTGGAAATAATTCCGTTTTGTGTAAGCGTGTCACACACAGGTCTTACAAAACAAAAGACAGCATGTATCGACTCCTGCATCCTGTATTTAAGTACAGCTGTTCAGGTTGCAGATGTGGATTACTTGAGCGCTGATGTTACGTCGCTCTGGATGAGAGAATCTGCTAAATGCCGCAAATGTAAATGCATATGTGAATGTAAATGTAAAAAAGGAATACTGATTTTTGTATTGTAACACCTCTACAAATGGGTAATTTATGAGTGCATGACGACTGTTTCGCAAGGTTCAATTACAGAAGTCCGTAAATGTTATTGTAAGGAACATGTTTGCCTTGTTCACCACAGGCTGACTGTCGCTGTCATTTAAAAAACACTCATACGAGGTTGTCACTAATCATTAGATTAGTAATAATCTAGGTAATTCATTTTAATTAAACAAGTAATCATATGCGCACAGTTCAAAGCATTGCCAATCATCCACAACATACCTTTTAATAAATTATTTTCAATTATATTCAAGTAACTGTGACGGCCCTACACTCATACACACGGATCGGCCACAGCATTAAAACCACTCACAGGTGAAGTGAATAACATTGGTCTTATGGTGAGTTCCAGGTGTGTAGGGTTTAAGTACCTACCAAAAGTTCCTGAAATGGAGAAAAGCGGAGGGACAGCAAATCTCTAACAGAGTCATGGGCACCCAAGGCTTATAGATGCATGTGGGGATCAAAGCCTAGCCTGCCAGGTACAATCCCACAGAGGAGCTACTGCATCACAGTTTGCTGAAAAGTTCATGCTGACAGAAAGGTCAGAACACAGTGTATCACAGCTTGCTGTCTATGGCGCTTTGTAGCCATCAGAGCAGGCTGACCCCTGTCCACCCGACTTTGTGCGCGTGTGTTGCTTACCTGGGGATAGAATTGCTCCAGGATGCACTAAAAGAAGAAGGCAAGCTGGTGGAGGCAGTGTGATGCTCTGGGCAGCGTTCTGCCAGGACATCTTGGGTCCTGGCATTCATGTGGATGTTACTTTGATACATATCACTCACCTAAACGTTGTTGCAAACCAAGCACACTCCTTCATTGTGGTTTTTCTATGCCGCTAACTGTCAAGTGCAGTAAGAACATGACTCCAGTGCAACATCACATGCTCATGTGCAATAATACATGTATATATAGTGCAATATTTTCATTCTGGAAGACTAAGATTCACATTGCTGTTACACCGCTACATTGTCTATTTATTGTAGTGTTCTGTCGTCCCTGGTACTCAGTGCAGTAATCAGACCTATAACGCAATACTCACGACTCCCGAAGGTTTACGTAATGTCCACACTTGCTGTCTATTTATTGTTTGTCTGTTGTCTACTGTCTGTTGTAACCTGCACTCTGTTTAATGTTGTATGTTGCTGTATGTTGCACCATGGAGAAACGTCTCATCTCACCGTATACGTGCACACAGACGCCGTATACCCTCAAGACAACAGTGCTCTCTTAAAGCAGTGGCTTCTTTCAGCAGTTTAATGAGCCCTGCCACTCTGTAAACGCTGTTCAGGAATGGTTTGAGGAACAAGATTCCCAAATTCCCCAGATCTCAGTCCGATCAAGCATCTGCGGGATGTGCTGGAAAACAACTTACAGGTCTTAGAGGATCTGCTGCTAATGTCTTGGGGCCAAATACCACAGCACACCTTCAAAGAGTCCATGCCTCGATGGCTCAGAGCCGTTTTGGTTGCATGAGAAGGACCCACACATTATTAGGCAGGTGGTTTTAATGTTATGGTTGATCGGTGTATTAAAAACGTTAGTTTTACAGGATAAATAATCATTTGAACGGAACGAAGACTTGTAATTAAAATGATTGAAATACTGAACTGAGATACGCACACACTTCAGCATGCACATAAGGGGCAGCTGGCAACTTTTAAAACAGTTAAGAATCTGATGATTTTATATGACAGCACTGACTGATAAAACAGAGAGGAAAAGGTCTTAAGCTACTGCGAATCTACTATAAATCACAACTTTTAAGGAAGGTGAATGTAACACTTGAATATAACTGTCAAATGCATATAAGTACAGATACTGACATGAATGCCAGACAAGGGTCTTGGATTAACGCATGCTTCATTAACGTTTCAGTCGGAAGCCGCAATTTTTTCCTCGTTAATGTGATCTTATCATATTATGTCGCACAAATGTCAGTTCATCATTTGGTAAAATACTTCGCTAGACCGTTCACTAAGTCAGCACACTGTTGCACACAGCCTACCGACTTCAGCACTTTTGAGGAGAGTTATGAAGACCACCAAAGCTCTAAATTCACTGTTTTTTAGTGCTGTTTCTATTTATTTGAGCTTTCATACAGGGCAGGCATAGTAATTTACGAAATGCCTTACTTTTGCTCCAGTTTGTTAAATAAACGGTTACTGATAAACAGTGTATTCAAACGTGCAGCACCGTGTTCTCAGTAGAGAATGAGCACTTACTTTCAACAAGAAAATAACAACAGCATTAGTATTTACTCCTTTCCCCAGGCACTTATTCAGATTCACACAGAGAGAACACACCTGGTCAGTTTCTGAAAGTGTCCGGTGTTACCAAAGTCAACCAGAACTCCCTTGAATGAGGAGATGTTTATGGACGGCTGAGAGTGAATGAGCTCATGAATACAGCATTAGCAAAATAAAGTAAAGTAAAGTGACCCTTACAGTCATGCGTGAACACACCACAGCACAGCACATAGTGTGAACAGTCTGAAATTCTTTCTCTCTATTTAACCCATTCACCAAGTGAAGCAGAATAAAAAGTGATGTTAGCATTAATGTTTACTCCTCCAGATTCCGAGCGAGGCATTAATTCAAAATCATACAGAAAGAACACACCTGGTCAGTTTCTGAAAGTGTCCTGTTTTACCTGACGGCCCATAACAGTCAACCAGAACCCCCTTGAATAGAGAGATGTTTTGGGGACGGCTGAAAGTGAAGGGGCTTAGGAATACAGCATTACAATTGATATTAGCATTAGTATTTACTCCCTTCCCCAGGCACTAATTCAGGTTCACACAGAGAGAACACACCTCGACAGTTTCTGAAAGTGTCCTGTGTTACCAAAGTCAACCCTTGGATGAACAGATGTTTGGGGTTGGCTGAGAGTGAATGGGCTTATGAACATAGCATTAGAATTAAAATTGATATTAGCAATAATATTTACTCCTCCAGATCCTCCAGACCCGCCCCACCCCAACGCCTCTACCTTGATGATGCTGCTCCTCCGGGGCGTTGCCTTGACAGCCTCCAGCAGAGCCGTGTCTGAGTCTCTCTCCCCGTGGAGAATCACTCCACTCCTCCTTCCCCCGCGACTCACTCTGGGCGGCATCAGGTCCGGAGCTCCGTCTCCAAACACCCCGTCCCCCACACACTCCCTCTCGGACATCGTGGTCCCCTCTGAACCTCGTACACTTCAGAACTGAGCCGAACTTTCTGCTCTGGGTCTGAGAGTCACGCTGAACTTCACCAGGACTTACGGGAGAACCTGAGGCTCCGGCTCATCCCACGATCCGATCATCCGATCTGGAAGAGGCGTCTTACCTCAGTCTTACCTGAGCCGAGAGTCGGGCACGGGGAGAGAAGACTGAGCTCTGGTCGCGCTCTCCTCCGACTCTGTCACTCATCCTGCTCCCTCACACAACTTTAAGGTCCGAGTTCTGCTTTTAAAACGGGTTTAAAGTCTAAAACGAAAAGGAAAAAGCCCTCAGATTCTCTCCACGAGCCCTTGGTTTCGTCGTGCAACAAGTCTCCTACAGTACCGACCGAGAGAGACGCGTCTTAAAGCGGACGAGCTCTGCAAAGTTGAAGAAGACTCTTCCCGACACGACGAGACAGAGAATTAGAAAACTAAAAGAGGTTCTTCAAACCATTCTCCTCCCTTCTTTTCAGCAGGTGTGATATCTGACGAAGCGCAGGGTTCTGTGTGGTGAAGACCAGTGAGACCCCTTCATGCCCGACCTCCCGACTCCAGCCCCGACGGTCAGTTTTCAACACGCGCCAGAGCCGACGAGAACCGACAAAACACAACAGTGACACTGGCCCCGCCTCCAACCGCGGCTATGCCCCGCCTACATACAGGAGATTGACGCCTCCTGTAGCCAATCACATCCATCTCTAGAGCTGTCATGCAAATATCAACGCCCGGCAGTTCTCGAAGGGGTGGGGCTTGAAAATGGAACACAGTCCTGAGGGGAGCCAGCTGTGGCTTTCCATGTGAAAGATGTGCACATGAAGTTTGCACCTCGACTGTGTCCTTAAAAGTGAAGTTTTGTCGTTTCAGCTCTTTCTTCTGACCTGTTTTTCTTGAAACCCTGCACCTAACGATAAAAAACGTCAGAAGAGCAACATCTGCCACAGTGTGGCCCTCTTCCCACCTATATGGACAAAAGTATTGGGACGCCTGTTCATTACACCAACAGGAACTTTAATCACATTGCATTCATATACATAGACTTTAATGTGGAGTTGGTCCCCCTTTGCAGCTATAACAGCTTCCACTCTTCTTGGAAGAGTGGATGTAGTGCAATTTAGACCCCAGTCTAAATATTTGAATGAACTGTTTTTGTGATGTCACAAAAGCCAACTAAATTACATATCTAACCTACACCATATGGACAGTTACACCTGATCATTACACCAACAGGGAATTTAATGATTGCATTCAGTGACTGCAAATACAGAGACTTTAATATGAAGTGGGTCCCCCTTTTGCAGCTATAACTGCTGCCCCTTCTTCTCTGATTTTGGAGTTTCTGTGGGAATTTGTGCCCATTCATTCTGTAGAGCATTTAGGAGGTTGGACGAGAAGGCCTATACGTTAAGCTATACGGCAGGGGGTGCAACTCCATGCCTACAGGGCCGGAGTCCAACACAGTTTTGTAGCTTCCTTTCCCAAAGACACTCATTAAACCTAGCAATTAACAAATGAGTTAAGAATGAGGTGTGTTTAAACAGGGGAATAATCAAACCCTGCTGGACACCAACCCTCCAGGACTGAAACTGTGGGCCCTTATTATAAGTCCAGCTTTAGACAGTTTTTTCAGTAAAACCCGTAAAAAGAGAGGTTATAAAATGATAATGTAAAAATTGTTTTGGTAAATGAAACCACTCAAATGTTACAAATGGAGCCCGGGGAGGAAAAAAAAACGCTACACATTCTGTTAGCTGTGATGTGAACATATGACTGCAAAGGTTAATTACTGAGGAAAAGAACTGCTGCCAGCTATAATAACTGCAATCAGGTAATTATGTATTAATTGTCTCAGGCCTATGTTTGATGCAGCATTCATAAATACAGATCAGGGGGGTCCAATCCTGCTCTTGGAGAGCTACCACTCTGGAGGGCTCAAATCCAGCACATCTGGCTCTAATAGGCTCAGAAGCCCCTGAAAGTCTTCATTATCTGGATCAGGTGCATTAGATTAGAGTTTAACTATGCAGGAGGGTAGATTTCCCAGATCAGGAGTGGCCACTGCTGAAATAAGTTAAGTGAAGTGTCCCCTTATAGACACGCATGAACACAGAACGACACACACAGTGTGAACAATGTGAAATTCTTTCTCTACATTTAACCCATTCACCGAGTGAAGCAGGGGGCTGCCACCAATGTGGGGCACCTGGGGAGCAGAGTGTGGGGGCAGTACCATGCTCAAGTGTACCTCAGTGATGACATTAGCAGTGCTGGGATTCGAACCCACAACCTTCTGATTGCAAGGGACACTCCCTAACCACTAGGGAGATACACTTTCAAATGATAATTTACGAATAAAGGAACCAGTGTCATAAAACTCAGCAGTAACCAAGTTCCACTAATGGAAATACTGATCATTTTTGCGTAGGAAACATTGCTAAAAAAATAACAATAAATATTCAAAAAGCACAGCAAATGGCATACACTGCACAGGGCCTGATATTCAAGGGTTACTGCACTAGGTAGAAGAAAAACAACTAAAAAACAAAATGCTTGGTAATAGGAACACCACTCTATTAAGGTCTTTATATGACAAAACGCTTAGTTAAGTGCCAATCAAAATTAATACATTAATAAGGTAATACATATTAAGATAAGATAAGATATACCTTAAGTAGTTCCACAAGTGGGGAAACAATGGAATAAAAACTATACAACACAACAAGATAAAATAAAAAGTACACTTTACAACTAATACAAAAATATAAATACAGACATTAGTATGTATATGCAAATATATGTGTATATGTAACCTATATACAGGGGCTCATCGAGTTACGAGGGACTCGACATACGTCGTTTTGAGTTTACGACGCTCACATGACGCTCAAATTTTTTACTCTCATTTATGTTATTTTTTCTTAGTTGTGTTCATAGATTTTAGAACTGTGTTAGGATAGTTATTAACTAGTGCTTAAGGTTTTGTTTTGTATATTTTTTAGTACATCTTTTACTCTTTAACTTTATATTGGTTTATTTTTTACTATATTGCTGAGTGACTTGTCTTCTCTCGTCAATCACAATTCATTGCAATGTTGTCTCTGTGCTAACATGCATATGACAAATAAAGCTGAAACTGAACTAAAGCTGAAACTGAACTTAAACTGGAGTGTGTTTCAACTTACACCAAAATTCGGGTTACATCACTGTTGTAGGAACGGATCTCCATCGTAACTTTAGGACCCCCTGTAGGTATGTGTATATGTACATAGTGGAAATATATATATATATATATGCATATATTATATGCATATTAATGACCAGTGGTCTGTTTAGGTGGTGTAATGAGCATGCTACATAAAAGAAAAGCAAGAAGTACAATTATATGACTAACACAGTTATGCATTTAATAATATTTTCATTCATTTTACACTCTATGTTGGCAGAACTGAGTCTGAGTCTTTGTTTTTTCTCATTTGTGTCAGAGTGACAAAACAGGGCAAAAATGGATAAAAAGGACTGTTATCTTCTTTTAAACGGTTAACATCTCTACCGAACCTTTGTAAGAAGCCAGAAATCAAGAAATCAAAAGGCAGAAGGTTCGAGGTGCAGGGCAGGTGGTGTGTAGACGGGCATGATGGGGGGAGGGGTGGTTGCAGCTATATAAGGATGAATAGCCTCTAATAAAGACTGAACTCCTGCAGCAAGAAAAGAAGCTGCAGGCTAGAGTCGCTCTCGCCACGCTTCAGAACCACTAATTATTTTAATTAGCCTCTTGTTTGCATGTGAATGCCAGCCCGGGGCACTTTTTAGCAATGCTGTGTGTGTCACTTTTCGGGGATGTGCTTGAACATGCATAAGTGTTTTTGGTCACTAGTGCCAAAAGCGCGCTGAGGAGTGGAGTCTCTCCACCAGGGAAACCCGGGGCTACTGGAGTACACAACTGATGTGCAGCACTAGATACTGACATAAGTTACAAACCACTAAACCAGTAACATTCAGATGCCCTGAGGCCAAATATGCGGTCAGAATGGCTCAGCTTCACTTGTTTCTGGTTCATTTACTTCAACCACAGAGTCGCCAGTGCACTGAAGCCTCACTCTAACAAGATGATAAAGGATGTGCAGATGCCCACAGGTGGACAGGGATGGTCAGCAGATGGACACCAGCCGTATATCACTACTGGTGTTCTGAAAGAACAGGTCAGAATACATTTTTTTTTTAAATTAAATAGCTGTTTACATTTACAATTTTGTATAAGTTCAAAACAACATAAAAAATCAGAGTACTAGTTAATAAACCAAGGATTCACTTTATTAAAGAGCCCACAACCTTCTACACGTTTCCGAAGAAGAGTTTCGTGTTCATGTACTCTCATGCAGTATGACCGTAAATCAGTTCATACAAAGAAACAGGAATGTCACTAAAAAACAAGGCATTAACATACAGCTCCGGACAAAAATAAGACACAACTGCAAAAATGTTCAGTTTCTCAGGTTTTATCTTTTACAGGTGCAAGTATTGAACTGAACAGCTTTGCTTTAGTTTTTAAGAACTGCTGACAATATTTCTCCTAATGTCCAAATAAAAATATTGCTGTTTAAAGCATAATTTTAAAGGAAATGACAAAACATCAAAATAAGCGAAATGATGCGGTGTTTACAGAACTCGAATAATTCAAAGAAATCAAATCTTTTCTTCACTCTTAAACAAAATGGCAATAATTATCTTTGACGTACTTCTAGTAGTGTTTTACCATCCAACTGGTCTCATTGTGAGAGGAGAGTGTTGATTACAGCAGTTTTTATACTTTTCCTCATTACCTAAGATTTGATTCAGGTGAAAACTAATCAGTTCCTCATAAAGCAGAATGAGGTGCTTGTGTAGGAATTTAACAGACACTGGCATGGAATGATTGTCGTACTCAGAGAGATGCTGATTTAAAAATAAATTGAATTGGTCTCTTTTTTTCCACAGCTGTATATCTGCCCATTCATCAGTTTAACCTTCTCCATTCACATTTAAGTGCAAAGTATCTTCATGTGCATTGTTGACATACATTGTTTGTTTGAAAACCAGGCAAGCTACATGCTATTGCCTTCCAACCAGCATAAAATCTGGATGATGATTGGACAGCACAGGAGTTCCCTGCTTTTATCGAGTAACTTTGGAGGGTAGAACCAATGAATGTTGTATTTATAATTGTAATGACCATGCATGAGCATTTAATTTTCATGCGTGCACGTCTCACATCCAAACCCTCTGAGGCCGTCACCACCCCTCGACCCCTCCCCACAATCCAGGGCTCCTCCACTACACCAGTGATGAACATCTATCAACACAATAACAAAAACATTTTAATTCTGAGAGACAAAGGAAATGAAACTATTCTGGTACATAAACCTGCACCAATCACAGGAAAAGTAAAATGTAGAACACGGGTACCAAAGCACAAACATACACTACCAGGCAAAAGTTTGGACACACCTTCGCATTCCTCTGTTTTTATTACTGGCTACATTGTAGATTAATACTGAAAACATCACCTATTGCTCTGATGATAGCTTTGCACACTCTTGGCATTTTTTCAATCAGACTCATGAGGAATCAACCTGGAATGGTATTTAATTAACAGTTAACAGTTATAAATGGCGACAAAGTTGCTAAGTTGGCAACACTGATGGCGACCCCCACATTCATACGCCGTGTTACTGCGTATTCTGTGTATTCTACATATTCTTCCACCACACGCAACCAAACTAGTTCGCCCACGTAGTCCGTAAGTGCGCCGCTAACGCCGTTTGCCAAAACACTCACGTCTGGATTTTTACAGGTTTTTATGGGAGTGAGTGTCGTAAACTCAGAACATCGTGTGTCGAGACTGTTGTAACCCGAGGACCCCTGTATAGCAAAAAGAATCTTTCCCAAGGACACATACTCTTCCTGGCTGTAGACGCCTATTCCTGCCTGGATAGGGAATTAAACCTCCAGTCTGTGATGTTATCCACTTCACGGACTGAGGTAAGAATGGAAATGCCCAGCAATAATGCCAGGCTGTAACAGATCACTACTAACTAAATTTCTCTATTTATTATCAAAAAACACATCTCAGGCACTCCAGCTAAAAAGGAAAATGTGCACTGTCATCTGCGCCTTTTAGTGCCAGAGGGTGTTCTACTAATTCATCAGCTTTAATCTATTAATTTTGAAGGTTTGTCATCTCTCGTGTCGTCCTCTTTATGTCACTGTTCGCCCGCCCGCTGCCGCACGCGTCTGTGTGTGTGTTCGTCTGTCCCCCTGCCTGCTCCGCATCTGCCCACCTGTCCGTTCACTGGTCATCAACGTCTTTGTGTCTGACTCACTTTACTGAGATGTCAGCAGAGGGAGCAGATAGGGAAACGGAGGAAAATGAGAGGGAGGGAGAGTGTGACACTATCAGAGATAAAACTAGACTCTCTGGCTGTGGCCATTTACACTGTCTCTAACAGAAACTCCGCAGGCTGCCCAGCACTGCATACTCAGAGAGACCAAGAAGACACATTCACAGACAGGACACTGAAAAAAAACGAGGAGGGGACAGGCGGGGGAGGACAAGGAAAAAAGAAAGAAAGAGAGACACAAACAGACAGGCAGAGAGAGAGAGAATGACAGAGAAAGTAAAGTTAAAGTAAAGTTACAGTGAGAGAGGGTACAATGAGAGACAGAAAAAGAGAAAGTGACAGAGAGAGAGAAGGGAGAGAGAATAAAAATCAGAAAATAATATAGAGATTTTTTATATGATTTGACTATAATAACACAGGTCAACAGGTCAAAATCATCAGAGATAAGTTTATGTGGGTTTTGTAGTGTTTTTCATGATGATTTCAAATCTGTGTTTAGTTTCTTCTGCACATACAGTTTTTGTGATTAAGCTAGTTGTATATTGCATGATAGTTGGTATAATCATATACTAAGCGTTTTTGAAGAAACAGTGGTCGCTGACTGACACTGATCATTATGTCTATGCCACAGTGTGAGACTTCACACTGAAAATATTGAAACAGTTACTTGATTGGTGCCTGAGGTTTAATCAAATCTAATATTACTCATAATTCAAAAAGCTGATGTGACTGAAAATAACTGAAAGCAGATCTGAAATCAGCATGAATCAATGGTTTAGAAAAGTGTGCTGTGGTTTCTGATGATTACAAAAAATTTTTTTTTGTTGACCTGTGTAATTGTACATTGAAATTGGTCATATCTAAGGTTGTGCCATCTAAACGTGCTGTTAACTTTTTACTTTCTATGGTAAAAAATACAGAACATCCGCGAAAACACTGTCAGGGATGCAAGAACTGCTTCACACACACATGTGCACACCCTGAGGCGCAACGCCGAAGGTTCCTGGAATGTGACCTCTTAACCTCGGCCTACAGACTTCCACACAGAGGCAAAAAGAATATGGACTAGGTGGAAGAGGGGAGAGGCCAGAATAGACCTGCTCAACGTAACGGGAGACAGCCTGTGTTTATAAAGCCTTCACACACACACACACACACACGCACACACACATACGCACATTTGGCTCCTGCTTTGCTAAGCCAAAATCCAGCCTTTAAAGTAGGCTTCATAAATTGTTTTTTTGAACCTTATGAGGCTAAATTGTGCCTTTATAGCCATTTTGGCTCCCGCCAAGCAGATAGTGGGTGGGCTATTCTAAAACAACTTAATAAAACTGCTTTTAATTCTTTCAGTGACTTTTGAACATTGTTTTCAGACAATCTGAATCATTAGTAGTCTATGGCCTTTACGTGGGAAAACCTAAACATTTGTTACAAACTAGAATTTGTGAACACAACAGTGCAATTACAAAGACAGATAAGAGCTCTCTTGTTGCTAGCCTTAAAAAAATCAGAACTTGATGCTAATTATTTGCCTTTCATATGCTTAGAAATGGTTGTAAGATTGTGAGGGGCACCTCTTGCATAGAGAGGCCTTACATATTTTTATACCGAATACACACTATATTGTATGAATGTAGATTTGTCCTTGACTTGCCTTGTAACCGCCTTGTAACTTGTCATTTCTTGCAAAACTTGTGACTCGTTTTAATGACTTCAAAAGAGGGTGGACTACCCTTATTTGTGGCACTATTCAATGAATTGGGAGCCTGATGAAAAAAGCCATGTGCCAAAACACGGCAGTGTTTTATTTTATATTATACAAGTGTTGTGTAATTCTCTGTATATTTTAAACTATTTTGGGTCATTTATTTATTTTTTTGCCAATTTTATATTACTTTGAATGTTCACTTTGACAGAACAAATGCAATGTGATATAAACATTAAAAAGACACTTTGCCAAATATTAAACAATCTGCATGTATGAACAATGCTAATACATTTTGTAGTTGCAAGAGTAAATTTAGTGTTCCGAACACGGGAAATGTATGCCTTGTATGTCTCTCATCAGATCCTCGCAGTCACACATTTTTTCTTCTTTCATAAAGCCTGACTTTCCAGTTTGACCCTTCTCTTTCTGTCTTTTTTCTTCTTCTTTCTTTTTTTTTTGTAACACAAACACAAGTTGCGCATTAAAGGAGATTAGGTTTAAGAATGATCTCACTTACAGAATCCCATCTGGAGAAGGAGTACAGACTAGAGTGTGCACCCCCCATCCAAACACAGACATGCTATTGGACAATAGGGTACATTATGCATGTGATACACACGCATACACAGAACAGAGGTTAGTGCAGTGCCAGCTTGTTACACAATAAGTTGGCCTGGTTGGTGTCGCATACCTCTTATGAGTAGGTGCACACAGAGGGTGCTGGAAAACACATGAACGTCAGCAGCCCGTACTATGCAATGGTTGAATAAAATTCAGAACTGAATGCGAGTTATGTTTAAGAGTTTACTGTTGGTGCACCTTATGTAAATCGAAAATAATATGAATTATATTACAACTAAACTAAGCGCTGATTACAGTAAACTAAGCGCTGATCATATTTCTGTAATTACCCAATCATCTTTAATAAATGCAAAATGCAACAATGCAACCAAAGCATAAATATTGATTTTCACATAAAGTCATTGTTACTCTTGTATTGTACATCATATAAACAACTAACCTACTATGTAAATCGTTTTGCAATAAGAGTCGAGTCTCATGTCAAACCTCACCCACGGTGATAGGAGAAAGGACACTGACACATCCCACAGAGCTGGTTCTGCAAGTCCCCGAGGACAAGCCTTCATGATCACCCTCAGCTTCCGACACCCTACCTCAGTGAACCTCTGCAGTGTGCCAAGTCATAGCCGTATCTTACACCATAAACAATGTCATAAACAATGTCTTTTCTGCATTGATTTAACACACAATGGAATGCACGAGTTAATGTTTATGTAGTATAGCATGGTGTGCTACAGGGCTCCATGCTGGGTCCAAATGTAATGAAAAAGTTAACATGTGGAAAAAAGTTAACTCATGTACAGCACGGAAATCAATGCCTGCTGTAACCTTCCACAAATACTGGTTCTACCTGAGACTCACTGGAGCCACAAAGCCATAAAATGATCAGAAAGATGCGTTGTATCTGATCACTGATCTGATGAGAAGTGTGTGGGGGCACAGGTGGCAGTAAGCCGCAAGTCTTTTAAAACTTTTTCAAATATAAATGTGTTTTCATGCAATAACATAGCAATAGTACATTCATGACACTGAAACATATTCTATTAATTTACAGTGATTTATGGGCAGCAGAGTTGCCAGGTAGGTACTATAATTAATATCATTAATACAATCTCATGCTGTGAGGTTGGTTTATAAAAATGTGCTGTAAGGTTGGTTTGTGTTAAGGTTGTACAAAACTGTATTTATACAAGACAGCAGTATAATACTATAATCAGCACTATCCCCTTGTCTAGACATTAAAGAGCTAACACTTTTAAAGCACAGTTAAACAGCATTATAAATACTTTGTAGCGGAGTCAGAAATTCTAAGAAATAGAATATATTTCTTTCATTTTGAAAAAATATAAAATTCAAACAGCCCTTCTTTCAAAAGCTAATGGGCTAACAGGATAATCTAATAATACCTACAGTGAGAATTTAAGATGAAGGATGTACTCAGAGAATTCACTTACTGCAAAACTCCAAAATACAAAATAAAAATATGTTACTTCAGTGTTTAAGCTAGACAGCTGTACAGTACTAAACTCAGAGCAAGAAAGAACGTAGACCATTGTGAACTTGCTATGCACATAACACGGCAAATCCCATAGAAACTGGATCTTGAGACTGTATGAAATTAGCATTATCATTGTTGTGGTAATCACATACTCACAAAGGGATATTTACAAATTTAAAGTCTAAATGTTGGTTCACTTTAATATTTAAATAATGGAAAACTGAAAACCGTCATTAAAATACTTTTGGTGAGTAGTTTTACAGTAAAAGTGACAATACTACAGTAGCCTTACAATAAAGAGCTAAATACAGTACAAAGGATACAATATGCATGTACTGTAGATGTTTTTCCACAGTTCAACACAGAAAACACATTTGGAGTGTAATACTGGCTTGTACAAAGCACATTAATGGAAAAATTACCGAACTTTTTTTGTGGTGTACTAATAGTAATAACCTTAGACAAGGTAAGAGCTCATTAAGTCGAGCAGCTCTGATATAGCTTGGCTTTTTTTTTTTTTATGATGACTACTTTGACTATGAACAGAAGGCAGTATAGCCGCTCTATTGGCATGGTCATGCCTGGAAAAAGACCAATACGAAGCAGCCTATTCGTGTGCTAAAAGTGAGATGGTGAGTAATACTGCTCTTCTGCAGAAGACGAAAGACGAACAGTTTAAACAATCTTCTATCATTACGTCTTGGCCTGTTGAGTTCAGTCACTGATGGATGGCACTGTCGCTACGGCAACCAATAAAACAAACAGTGCGTGGGTTTTGTGCACGGATGAAACAGTAGAACCACAATTGCCATTCAAAACACTGTTCAGTTGTTGGAGTAGCAGCTCCCTTAAGAATAGTCTGCGCACTCCTAAACAAATCCCCTAATCTCTCATGAGCATGTGGCTACGATGGCTTGGTAATGACTGTTTGGATTCCAAACAAAAGCCTCTTTTAATGTTTACCAAATGCTACAATCTGTAAATAGAGCATAGGCCGGCACATTATTTAAATATTTATCAGACGGTTAGCGGACAGACGTAGACGCTGATACAGAACCATGCTTTCAACTGTGTTTGGCTGTCTGTAATTTATGTCTGGGTCATGGAAAGGGCTTACGGGTGTTTAGGACACTTTTAAAAGATCTAATACTGTACTGTGACTGGTCACTGAATACATGTTGCCTGTTCGGATCAAAAGGAGCTATGCCAAAAAAAGAAAAAAGGAAGGGCTTTAAACATTTAGTTTCTAGTAACCACAATGCTTAATATTTAGTAGCTGTCCCATGATTTTACACATCTGATATGCGAGGCGATCATGAATCGCAAATGTCTAAGCTTATTGTAGACATTTTTCAATTAAGTCAAATGTTTTGTTTCCTTAGAAGGCCACCAACCACAATTTGACTGCAGGCTAGACCAACCACCCTGTGTGACACACACCATGTCACCCATTCTCAACCAATTATCAGAAATTTGGAGGAGAAAGATATCCATCTATATTACTGAGAACAATTGGTTCTTATTCATGTTGGAGGCCTGTTATTTGTCCATTAGCTCGATCAGGCAGCCTCACAGATGACCCTCCCTCAGGCAAACTGAGCAAAAAGTGTGTGTGAGTGTGTGTGTATGTGTTTCTACATGTTGCTGAACGTGTGCATGCATGCATAGATGGTGACAAACTTGTGGCGTTTCCACTCTTTAAGACTGTTTTTTTGGATAACCTACAGGAGAAAGCGTAATCTACATACCTACCTCTATGTTTCGTTATGTTCAGACTTTCTCATGGAATCAGTCTTATCAAGCTACCCCACAGGGCAGTTTATCAGAACTGGTGTATGGTGTTTGATACAGGGTAAATGTGGGTGTATCTGAAGCAACGGGACAGGTAAACACATCAGGCACAGCACAAAAGAAAGGACTGAAACATTATATAAGCGTGTATTTAAAGGATCACTGTTAGAGGCAAAGTGGAAAGCCAGGGGTCCAAGTGCCTTAGCATGCATATCTGACATGTTTTGGGACTGCAAACTGTGTACAGTTTCAGGATGTGGCATTATATCTGTCCAGTGTATATAACGATAAGTCAAAATGTTAGGACCACTCAGAAGCAAATTATGTTGATTATCTCGATACAGGTCTGGGATATTCACTGTATGGACAAAAGTATTGGGACAAACCTGTTTTCCAGGTTTGGGCTGTGCCCCTTTCTTCCAGTGAATGGCAATCTTAATGCCTCAGCAGACCAAGACATTTTGGAAATGCCATGCTTTCAACTTTGTGGAGCCAGTTTGAAGAAGAACCTTTTCTATTCCAGCATGAGTGTGTCCCAGTGCACAAAGGAAGCTCCATAAAAGACATGGTTGGATGAGTTCGGTGTGGAAGAACTTGACTGGCCCACAAGGAGCCCTGACCTCAACTGCATCCAACGCCTTTGGGATGAACAAGAACGGAGACTCCAAAATCTTATGGAGAGCCTTCCAAGAAGAGTGGAAGCTGTTATAGCAGCAAAGGGGGACTCCATATTAAAGTCTAAGTACTTGAATACAATGTCATTAAAGACCCTTATGGAACAATGGCCATATAGTGTGTTAGACAGTAACTGAACATTTGGTTCTCATAGTCAACTTGTTGGATGCAGGATAAGTGGGCACATGTAAAGACCAGAGTGGCTTTGGCAAGAGCTTGATTGTTATAACCAAATGATTGGGATGTATCACCTGCGAATTGGTACGGCTTGTGGTGTGCTCCCATTCAGCAGAGATGAGTACCTACCAACAGTGGTCCAAATTACAATCTGGCGACAGGGTGTTGAGTGTCAAAGGCTTGCCCATCATCCATTGATTTGCAAGGACAAGGAGGGCTGTACCATGTAGACCAAATGACAAAAGGGCGAATGTATCATGAGTTACTGAAATTTTTATTCTGGTTTTAACATATGACGGTCAGAGAAGTCTCGATGGAATGGGGGAAGATATGCATGAGCTGTTAACCTAGAAAGGTGGTTGCACTAGGAGGCACTACGGGAAGAAGACAAGCCAGTGGATGGAGTGTAATTATCTGGGCAATGTTCATGTAGGTGTTAATTTAACACGCTCCACCACTCTGCCACATTGCCCATGCTGAGGAACAGGGCAAATAGTTCCAGGTGTTGCCCTTGCCTCTGAATTCCCTAGATCTCTATCTGACAAGTCAAAAACAAGTCCAAAATGTGGCAACTCCACTTCGTAACTTACAATGTCTAAGGGACCTGCTACTATTGGCTTGAGTGGAGATAAATAACAAGCGTAGACACATCCATGCAGGTGTACTGCAGGTGTACTCACATCCAGTGGTCTTCTCAGTCATCAAAACACGAGTTAACACTTGGACTCATGTGTTGTAGAGTTATTTTGAGCAGATATTTTGGATTAATTGTAATCAACCTGAAAGTAACCAAAAACAAGTGTACAAAGTCAGAAGATTTTTGGCCTATACATTTATGAGAAGAAACAAACTCGTACACACTCTTATACATACACGAAAAAGCCCTACCAGTCACACACAAGACAGAAAAGTCTGCTGTTAAAGTAGTTTCCTCAGTAAGGAACAGACTGCATTATATAATATGAATGGCGCAGAACAGTGAGGGGAACCTCTATAACAAGCACACATTGTGCCAGATGCTGCGGGCCTGCCAGCATCAAGAACAGCAGGCTATGAATAATACGTACATTGTCCCAGTCCCCCTCAGCTTGTTTTTAGCAGAGAGCTCTCCAAGAAGCTACTGTGCAATTTTTAAAACAATACATGGCTAATACTTTACCTCTGGCTTAGCTATATTTTCATTATGAGGTCAGTGCAAGAAATTTCATTTACTAATAGATTTTTGTGGGCGTTACCTCTGGAAGGTGTTTAAGTTTTCTGACGGATCTGAGTGAAAGAAATGTAGTTTTTGATGGTTTTGGTAAGATGGCATCAAATGATACTCAGAGATGAAGAACAGTACGAAGTGACTAAGTGATATGTTAATTTAGCACTCTTTTCCATTTAGGGGTTGTATGGTAGTAAACAGTGAAACTGAAGAGAGGAAAATTGACATCAAGCAGCTAGATCATCACTGTGACTTTCAGACAGAAGTTTCTATGTCTTTGTGTTGTAGTTTATGTGTATTGGGTTATGTACTGTCTTGTCCCGATGTTGCTGTTATGGGGTTCAGTGTTAATAACACACTAATGTGATGTAATTGTTATTTTATGCTGCATTGTCTACTTTTCTGTAGTGGCAAACCATGACCATCAGAGCCTGTTCTTCCGTTTATGCCATAAATATAACAGTAGTCAAAAAATGCAAAACAAACTCATCTATGATAAAGCAAATTACATGCTAGCTTCCCAGGGGGATTCTAATGGAATTGTAGTTGGTCATTCTATGTTGAATGCCACTATCTAAAGCTTGTAGCAAACATGTGAACATATATATGCCCCTAGGCACTAGGGCAGCTGGATGGCCTAGTGGCTAGGGAGTTGGCCCTGTGATCAGAAGGGTGTGGGTTTGAACCCCAGAACAACTAGTGGCACCACTGGGGCACCCTTGAGCAAGGTACTGTCCCCACACACTGCTCCCTGGGCGCTGTGTTCCTGGCTGCCTGTTGTTTCTCTTGGGTGAATGGGTTAAATGCAGAAGAAGAATTTCGTGCTGTTAACGCTGTGGTTGTGTGTTCATGTATGACAAATGGTCACTTTACATATTTTACTTGCTTGAGCATTTTTAGATTGATTCCTTCAGTAAAGAGTCCTGTCATAAAACGGTGGCAGTTTACCATCTAATAGAGGTCCACTGTCCACTGGCTGCCACAGTTAGTGATATATCTAGGACTTTCAAAAAGGCCTAGAGTGACGAACCCCCTCCCACCCGCAATGAATCAAAGTGTGACTGACTGAAACCACTCCCACTGATGGATAATCTGACACTGTAGGCTTTCAGTCGAGAGTGTAAAGGCCCAACCAATGGTAGAGCTCACTTGGTTATATCCTCCTAGGTACCACAGAGAACAGGGTCTGACTGGATAATGTTCTGCTGGGCACACTACAGTGTTTGCATTTAATTCAAATACAAACCTGATCTGTTGAATTAAAAGGAACCAACAATGCATTTTTTAAATTCTGATTGTTGATGCAGACTTTGTAGCAAACTTTAGCCAGTGTTCAGTGTTCGTAGATGGACTCAAAGGAAACAAAAAGACAAAGGACTCAAGTAATTAGCAACTTTTATAGCACCAATAAGGAAATAGAACTAGCATTCTAAGCATTCAGATTGCACATTTTAATGTTTGTGGTGCTGTTGTTGGTGTTGCTTTCAAGCTGTAGCAATTCTTGCCTGTGGTGTTCACCACCAGCTTGTGACTTGGCACCAACAAATTATCAATCAGCCTTAGAACTGAGCTGGGGTGCGAGGAACTGGCAGATCGAATTTTCTGTAAAATAGAGGCAGCAGAATAGAGATTTTAAAATTATCCAGTAAAAAGCCTTGAACCACTCAAGTATCTATAAGAAGCTCAACATTTTGCTGCTTTTTATTAGACCAGAGAATGTACATATGAACATGCTCTTCCACTTTCAAATCATTTGGAATATAACATTAAGCATCTTGCACGTATGCCAAATGTACAAAATAACACAAACACGCACATGAAATTCTCATATTTACTGGGCATTTTATAGGAGACATCAATCCTATTCAGTTCCTTGCAAAAATCTGAACTGCATATTCAGGCACATTTTGTTGATTTCCTATATAGATCATCACGTTTTAAAGCACAATTACAGTTTATTTGTTAAATGTAACACGAATTAATTCATTATCCTAGCTGGGTCATTGGGAGTGCTGATGCCTATCCCACTGCCTTTCACAGGTTGAAAGGCAGAGAAACACTCTGGACTAGTCCATCGGGTCAAAATTAGCATCTCCAATTCACCTGACATGCATGTCTTTGCACTGTGGGAAATCCCAGCAGAAACCCACACTCAGGACATGAAAACTCCACACAGAAAAGACCCTTGGGTACCCTGTCTGGGAATTACATGTAGGACCTTCTTGACATGAGGCGACTGCACTACACACTGTCGCTACATATTGGAAAAAAATGAATAAATAAAATAGTAAATAATATGTGGCCTGTGCAAATGTTCACCCTTTATATATAATTTTTCATCCCTTTTTTCACCACATTAAAAGGAGCCATCACAGGACCACGGCAGATCAGATAATATTCGGGTGGTCAGTCATTCTCAGCACAGAAGTGACACTATGATGGTAGTGGCCTGTCATACTGGTGAGAGTATATCTGCCAGAGGGATTTTAAACACTGTGTACACTGTTTGGCCTTTTTGGTAAGCTTTAAAGCGTTGGCAGTTTGAATCTTTTTCCAGTGACAATTTGAGAAAGTTGTCCTCTAGCCCTTCATCAGTGGTCAGTTTCTGACCACAGACCCACTGTTGGCTGGATGTTTTTGGGAGGTGGACTATTCTCAGCCCAGCAGTGAGGCATTTAAAAAACCCAGCAACACTGAAACACTCATACCATCACAACATCCACTACCCCTACCATCCTATTACTCAGTGTCTACCAAGTGATATCTGGTGGTCCTATAGTGCTCCCTTACCATTCATGAATGTTCTGAAATAGTTGAGCCACAGTCAGTAACTGTACACCTAAAATGTTCACCTGTAAATGTCCATAAAAAAACAACCAGTATTTCCTGTACGTTTCATTTGCACACCCTTTTGACTCACCTTAGGTGTATGTAGAGGTAAAGAACTATAACATTTTCACTCCGAATAGCACTCAAGACAAATTGATGAATGATGATTTCAGTTTCAATGGGCTCTGCTCTTAGGAAATTGATGTGTTCACCTACTTTGATGAATCAGCTTTTCTTTTGTTGACATAGTACCAACTTGCTAAACGGTCTGTCTCCTCTGCTTGTTGAGGCCCACTTCCATCTCACCCTGGGGGTCAAAAGGCCTTGACTGTGTGTGGGTTCTTTTCCTGTTTACTGGCTTTGTTTAGTGACTCATCATCAGTACTGTGGTTGGCGGAGGAGGCTTCTCTACCCACCATCTCCAAGGAAACCCTGTCTGATCACTCAAGGCTGCCCAGTGAGTCACTTTGGGTGAGGGCGCCGCTTTTGGAGGTGGAGTAAACATCAATTTGATCTGTCTGCAAATATTAGGGTCAAAGAATAAACACATGGCATGAGGTTGCTTGCCATTGTTCCATACGGAAATATGTCAATAGTTTTACACTACTTACTGTAAGTGAAGATAAACGGTGCCCTATTTCTTCCTTATTAATACTTTAATTAATTTATTACTTGCTTAATGAGAGGGAAGAGGGGGCATCACTCTCTCAACAAGATCTTCCCACTATCTCAGTTTTGGACATAATAATTTTGAACATTTAATCATTAGAAATATCTGGATAGCTTCCAAAGACGTTACTTTATCTTAGAACAATATGCCAGAGTCCTGTGCTTGGGGAATTTGTACACTGCCCTTTATTATTTATTTTAATCTGCAGACTGGCTAGATTGAAACAGCATAGTATGGATACTCATGTCAGCAACACACAACAGGCAACCTATTCAATAACAATAACAACATTCAAGCAGGTCTACTATTCCTGGCTCAAACAATTACAGCAGGCCTTGTAAAAACTAGGGTATGACTTTACTGTGGGTTTCTCACACCTCCAGATTGCCAAATAAATTAATCTGGCACCTGCAGAGCTGTTACTCCTTCTCTTTTTTCTCTCTTATCCCACCCACATTGACCTGTCCTAAAGAAGAGGTGTGTCTCCTCTCTTGTCCACCAAGTGATCCAGTCATGCAGGTCCAGGGAGCTGATGGAAGGGAAGCAGAGCTTTCTTTCAGCCTGGGCTGGGTGCTTCCTGTGCTGATATGGCCGGCCGCAGATAGCCCTGTATGGAGTCCTCCACAGTGAGAGGAAGGCTCGGTGCTTGGGGTGCTCTCAGTGAGGCCCAATCTTATCTAGCCAGAGATTGGTATGCATCCGCTCGGCTAACAGCAGAATGTGTGAAAAGGGATTAGGACTGTATGCCCTTCCCACCGAGGCACAAGTACCCTGCTGGCTACTGGCATTGTGTTCACTTCCTAGCACTTGTTCATTCTATTTGTTTTGAGGCTTCTGCCCTTCGTCTATGTTATTTGGTAAGGCATACTAGTTTTCTGTACTATGTTGGCCTTACAACAACTTAAACATAATTTTCAAACACCAAAAAGCACTTTGAAAACACTCTCCAGAGAGATTTGTTGTTGGAATCAGAAAACATTATTGATCCCGTGAAGAAACTGCCTATGTTACAACTGCATAGACACACAGACACACAGAGACATGAACACGATAAAATATAAAGTCTAAATTAAAGTCAAATGAAAACTACAGAGATACTTTGAAAATACTCTATATGAAATACACTATGCTATACATCTGGACGAAGGAAACTAGAGATTTTCAAAAACATGTGTGGACCCATGAACCATATTCACAATGAAAACATAGAAGGTATTAAAATGTTGTCCCTTTTATCTGTTTGGGTCACTTTTACAATTTACTTTTACAATACCTCTGTTTTTGTCTCTTTTAAACAGTATGTCACAATTTTCACATAACATCTCAAAATAATTACTGATTTTCTCAAATTATTGACTTAATATTCCAAAATGATGAGTTATTTTCCTAAAATTATTTACACAGAATCTTGAAATAATACCTTTTTTGAAGTGTAATCACCTTCAAATACTTGTAAAGTCTATCTATCTATCTATCTATCTATCTATCTATCTATCTATCTATCTATCTATCTATCTATCTATCTATCTATCT
>JBBJLS010000134.1:10147961-10160972 GCA_037577275.1 Bryconaethiops microstoma | reverse complement strand
TCTATCTATCTATCTATCTATCTATCTATCTATCTATCTATCTATCTATCTGTCTGTCTGTCTGTCTGTCTATCTATATATCACATGCACTATTGACATGCATTACAACTTACAACATGGCTCAGGTAGCATATGATGCTGTCTTTTTTGACATGGTCTTGTGGATTAAAAAAATGATAGAAGGATGCTGATATTAAAATAAAACTACTGAAAACTGCATTTTGAAAATGTATATGTATTAACGTGGTATTAGTGTAAAACACAAGACTTCTAATTGTAAAGCAGATTTTCAGGCCAGATAAAGACATTAAGGTGAATGAAGCAATCATCAAAAACTAGAGCACCTCATGTGTGCTAAAGAGCGAAATAATTATGAAGTCTTTTGTGAAATTCACAGGGGAAAATTATCCACAGGGGTGTTTGATTCAATGGGGGACCAAATAAAATGTTCCACTTCCAGCTTTAATTGTAGACCGGAGAATGAACAGAGTGCAGAAAGCGGCGAAAGATTGTGTGGGATTCGAGACAGCCTAATTATTCCCTCTGCATCCTACTTTTAGAATTATCTTCATTTAACAGCCTCCAAACGTCTAGACTGGGTGGCTGTGATGAGCCTCCTTTATGAATCTGTAATATCTTCCCACTCATATTGTCCTTGGCCAGGTCTTTCTGCTTCAGGCTAACCATGGAATTAAATAGCAAGAAAATAGAGAGCAGCAACATAGAAAGGAAACACCCTGTCGTTCTGCTGCCTTCCAGTTCTATTTTGGAGATGGGCTGCATACTCATAACAGGCTGTAGGATGTTATAAAGTAGGATAAAGGAGCTTAAGTAACTTTCTAATTCAAATAAGCACAATATAGCTTTGGTTATACTGAAAAGTATGATGGTTTAACTATGGCAGGGGGTGTAATTTAGGAGGGCAGCAGGGAAGTAGTGTTTATTCAACACCAAATGGACTCCAGAGGTGAGTTTTTGACCCTTTCAGCCGGAGAACAGAAATCAAATTGAGGCATCAAAATAGCCAAGAATTTCTGTAGCTTGAGTAACCCATTTACTCAGTAGCGGTGATCTAAAGACCACCATTATACAACTGCAATAAGATATTCACTTCCCTAGCAGTTTCTGCAATTACCAGTTAACATTTCCACCCCTTTTCCTCACAAATGTATTTCTTTAAAAGGTTCCTGCTAAAAATCGGAAAAAACCTAAAATGCCTTAACCTTCGATACCTAATCTGAAAGGGAGTTATAGTAATTGTTAAACATGGATATCTCACTCCAGTGACTGTGGCACCACTGTATGATGCGAATAGGCACATTTACAGATGTTTTAACATTAGTGGAGTAATATGCCTTACCAGAGCATCAACTCGTTTGAGACAAAAGTGAGAAATGTAAGAAATTTTCATGATAAAGTTTGATTTATAGTAACCTTTTGTGCTGAGGCCCAAATTAACGCTATGGCCTGTTTTGGACCAATTTGGTCAGACTTAAAGTGCACTGACCCATGTGGATGACTCAGTATCTGAGTTTCTTTCTCCGTGGGAAACTTTACTCTATCTCAGTAGCAGAATAAATGTAAACATTTTCCTCCACTTCCTCTGTCTGTCCAGTCTTCCTGCCTAGCTGATAAGTATGATTGTCCTTGCTAAGTGAGGCATGACACAGATGGCTTTATCATGATTAGTTGCCTTGTTGTTCACCATGAAGCATGTTGTGCATGCAGTTGGAAATCGTTGAAAACAGTGGTGTTTATTATGTAATGATTTTAAATTCACATGAATTAAGGAAAGTTCCGAATGATTTTAACAAGGTTTGATTTTAACAAGGTTCAAAGCCTTTTGCTTCAGGCTTTATTTGTAAAAGAATGAACAAAAATACTATTGTGAAATTCTTACAGCTTCTAAATACCATTTAAAAAGTGTTTAAAGCCTTTATCTGAGACCTGACCACAGCAGACGTGCAAATGTAATTTCTTAAGTGAAGTTAAAGTAAAGGTAAAAATCAGCTTTCCATTTTTATTATTGAAGTTTGAAGATGTCTGCTTTAAAATTGTCATAACTTCAAGCAAACATGTTAATAACTTGGTTCTGAGTTGGTACCATATGTCCAATTTGCAAACCTATTGTCATGGTCAGACAGATCGAGAGCCACTCTTCAGCTAAACTTGACAAATGTTTGTCACCAAGGACAGTAACTTACAGGAATAGCGTTCCTTTCTCTTGTTGCATCACTGCATGGGAACACCGCAGCTCCAGATGTGTTCGTTTATGTTGAAAGTTTTCAAGTTTTCCTTTATTTACTGACTTATGACTTACATACATGGGTATGTCAGTGTGTGGTTCAAACTGGTCTGCTGTGTTTTTTAAAGAAAAGAAAACAACATACAAAAATAAAACGCTATGAATCATGTTTCACACAAGAATTAAAGTGAAAACAGTTGTGTTTTTTTTTTTCAAGTTAGCAATCTAGGAATCTAGAAAAAAATAATTGGTGACACTGGAACCAGCTACCCTTAGCTAGCCTTTGCTTGCCTAATGTGGTCTACATTGTTCAGCATAGAACAGCATTAGCTAATTATACAAGTTGGATAATAGCAATGTAGATCTTAATAGTTTTTCCAAAAACCTGTCAATGGTTATGGGAGAATTTGGTTACTTTTAAAATCACACACAGGTACAGTTTTAAGAAATGACTCTAGAGCTTTCTACTGACGTGCACATTGCTGTTCTATCAATGCTTAGGAACAAATGCAGCTGAAGTTAATGAAGTAATCCAGGAACTGAAGTTTGGGAGAAAGACACAGCGTAAAACTCTTTTTGAGTTTCTAGCATCCTCTTGATAACCCTCCTGTCTTCAAAGTTCCTTTAGGTCTGTCACCATCCCTGTCACTCCATCCATTGATGACTCTTCTGGACCCAGTGCTAGCCAGTATCCAGCATCACTACTGCACTTCGATGGTCCCACATTTTGTGTGCCTGCGACAACAGCCCTGGAAACTTTCATGATTCTGCTACTCTTGCAAGTGTTGTCTTCACTTTATCTCAACTCTTTCTGTGGTAAACAACACCAGGCCTCTTTTGTAACTCCTCAGCCCAATGACGTCAACTCATTCTTGATGACAGTCCCTGATGATATCAACCTTTCCGCTGAAGGCCATGGTACCAGACTTGCTTGGCCTTGCTTGCATGGTTCCAACCCACATCTCCTTGTTCTTCTAATCCTCTTCCACATCTTTCTCTTGTTTTAACAGTTAACATCAGCCCTGTCCATTTCTGTACCTTACCTTCTTGCTCTGGCTAAGGTATTCCTAGGCTTTCTGCTGCAATGGCAATCAATCATATCATTTGGTCACAACTGATCCAGAGATGTCTCGCTTTTTCTTTGCCTACTTAATTTTCTTCTTTCCAACATTCCTCTTTTCATCCTCCATTCTAGCCATGTTCCCTTTCATCCTAACCCTTTCATGCTGACCCCTCTGTCTTTTATCCTGGCCCCTTCTCTCTTCATCACATCCTAATACCTCTTCATTCTTTATATCAGAAGAGGGATTTGTATGTGATGAAGAGGGGTACATATATCCAAACTATTCTTCTCAAACCTTTCCTTATTCCTCAGATCCTCTTCCCTCATCATCCCAGCCTGTTCCAGGTTTCCTTGCTCTGCTAGATCCAGCCTCTTGTGTCTGGCTGTCACTTCACACACATAACCTCACACATTCAAACACCATGGACCGGTAAGTGGAGGTTTTCTCTGGTGTGCAATATTCCTCTCTTGCAATATTGTGTGCAATATTGTCTATTGTGTGCAATATTTTTGGGTACAACATGTGCAGTCTTTAGGGTGAGATATGTTGCTTACTGTTTTTGTCAGTAATTTCTTCTTTTCAATGTGTACAGACATACATATACTGACATAGGTATATATACATACATATACAAATATATATATATTTATTCATTTATTTATATATACATAATTATTATTTTTTTATTTGTACAATATACTCTCTTACTCTATACTGTTGTGGTGTATAGTTTTATTCTATTGTATTTTTTGCTGCCCTTACTTTTGTACTGTCCACTTTCTGCCGTAAAAACGGACATTTCCCACTTGTGGGACTAATAAAGGCTTATCTTATCTTATCTTATCCTTCTTGGTGCCCTCTTGTCAACACCTATTTATTTCACCAATCCACTCTTTATTCCACCATGCATTCTAGTGATACCTTGGTATCTCCTGAGGTCTTGCAGTCCTGCTTTTTGTTTCCTTTCTTCTGCGGGAGTTTTATCACTTTGTCATGACTTTGCAAGTACAAATAGTCAAAATTCAAGACCTCAGAAAATCTTATTTGCAGCCACTGATAACCTCTGGAGTGGTCTGAGGGCTGCCTAGAACTCCACCACAAATTCCATCACATCTTTCTTACTGCACTCACTCCATAAATCACAATCGATTACATATCACATCTAATATATTCCACACGCTTCTACAGTTACTCCACTCTCCTCTTTTGTATCCATAACTCACTCCTTACACTTCAACCTCAGATCTTAAGCAAGTGAAGTCCATAGCCGTCCAGAACTCCAGCCCAAATTCTCTGAGTTGTATTCACTCCTTAAACCACAATTGATTACTGACGACATGGTCTGTACTCAAAATGAGTCATTTAGCCATTACTGCATTAGTCATTCAGCATAAAAAGCTTTGAACTCGTAGGCTGGATGTATGTTCTCACAAGTGCAATTTTTAAACCTGTGGTGAAATATAAATACAAAACAAACAAAAAAAACATATAATGTGAATATAAGAATAGGCAATTGATAATGACATACTCTTTTTAAAGTGGAAGATACTTTTCCAAGGCTTAAGTATAAGAAAAAAATTACCGTAAGACATTTTTGCCTTATTGTTCTCTCACAACTGTAATAGTCTAATGCTGGGAAATACAGATTTTGCTGAAAATTCACTCCGAAATAAAAACAAAAGGAATTCCTCACACTCCAGCTCTGGTGTTCAATAGAAATTTGAAGTTTGTTTGTTTGAACAAAGCCTGTGGTTCTTGTAGGAATGTTAACTGGCAGTGGCAAGCACGGAGGTAACCCATGTCTACTCCCCCTCCGCTCCTATCCCTGTTATTTGAATTGATGAGGTGTCAGTTGCGTGAGGGCTTGTGTTTAAACGTTAGAGGAACAGACACATATAAGGTTTGCTGAAGTCTTGCCCTCAGGGTCATGGAACTTCCTGTGGGTTCTCCTGCTTCTCGGTTATCTACTCATTCACTGTGTCCATGTCTACTCCCACCTTCCCGCTCACATATGGCTGGACAGATACATTCCCATGAACACACACACACACACACACACACACACACACACACACACACACACACATACACAGACACACACACCAGTATGATAAAGTCCCTCAGACAAGAAACTTACCTACAATAACATATGCTGGATCTGAAATGCATTATTTAAGAACCATGGAGCTATTAATTAGAAGGCAAAGGGAGATAATTAGCATGCTGTGTTTGTCATGTACAAGAGCATTTGAGACAAATAAAGGCTTTGGGTTTTTTCCTTCATGTCTGGTGTGTTTGATCTTTTAAAAAACAGTAGCTGAAAGGTAAGAAGAAAAAAAAAAAGCAACATCAGAGAGAAACCGAGAACTAAAAGAGCTGAGAGCCAGTGCAGCAGAATAAAATATGCCTCAGGCGGATAAGTTATTATACATTCTGTATCCTACAGGGGATTCAATGAGGACATTACACATATGTGAATTTTAAGACACAAGAAAGTTGCATGTGTGTGTGTGTTCAGTGAGTGTGAGGGTCACGGAGAGTCATGCGTAAATGCTATCATCTCATTCAGTCACCAGCACACGGTCCAAAAGTGCATGTGCCAAAGTGGGACAGTTTGAGGTCAGTCCCCGCCGCCATCCTGTGGATGGCCAAGTGTTTGGCCTTGGACTCTTGGCTGTGCTGCCACTTTTGGGTGACTTTGCAATTTTGCCTCATCTGAGGGACTTTTTAATGAATCAGATGACGCATTACATTGAATTGCCTTCAGCTGAAGAACCTAATAAGTATATTGCTGCAGTCATAAGAGAGAGAATAGTATCTCTGATACAGTAACAGTACAGAAGGGGGTACAAAAATATTTGTAAATTGAGATTTTATTCCATGTACAGTAGAGTCTAAGAGCTGACATTGAAAATGTGGGGTATAAATCTAAAAATATACAACAGGGACAACAGCTGTAGAATTTATAGCATTTTAAAACAAAGAAAAGGTCTGAAAAGTAAACGGAAGAAAGATTTTGCCCTTATTTCTAGGTCACTATTCAATTTTTAGGTAAACCTCTGACACTGAACAGTCTAAGACCTTTTACAAAACATCAGATTTAGTTTTAGGTCTATTTAAGCACAAACTCTGTGCGGGAATTAAACTCGCGTGTTTGGAGTCCATGCCAGCTTGAGTCCACACTGTCATTAGAGCAATAAGTGGAGATCACAAAATACTAAGAAATTCTTGTTAATATTTAAATTTTTTATACTTCTTACTCAGATTGAAGTGATGATAATATCAATTGTAAAGAAAGTGAAAAAAATGAATTTTCATCAGTTGTCTTAGACTTTTGGACCCCACTGTCATAGACCTCAAATCCTTCATACACACCATAAAATTAAGGTGTCATTTTGGAAAGTGGCAGTTTGAAGAACATTGATATAAAAATATCTGTAGTAACTAAGTATCTAATAAACAATAAATCAAGAAAAAGTGAGGTCATGACTATGGCACTCATGTTGACCTTTCTTGCCTTGTCTGTGTTTGCTATTTAACTTTAAGCTCAGGGTTAGTGATTTCTATCCAATGAGCTCCCAAAGCCTCCCACACCTTTGAACAACCACAGCCCTGTATTTACAGTAGAGACTCTAGTCTGGGTTTGTCCCTGACCTATCTTTATGTCCTACTGAAGACTACCGGGCCTTCAGATAGTTTAATATGTCCCTGGTTTGCAGAAGGCCGGAAAGCAAGTTTAAATAAACTTACTCTAGAATTTATGGGTCCTCAGAGCCATGCCAATTTTTCATGCATTGCCTACTGAGAATGCCTGCATCCACCTTTACTGAAAAAATCCAGATGTAGTTTACACCTCCTTTCGAACGTCTGTGGAAGCTGTCTAAGTGAACACAATGATTTCCAATATTCTGAGTTTCCATATTCAAATGCTAAAACTATTCTATAGACTGGGTGGTTTCCTTAATCCCGTCTATAGATTCACCAAATCTATAGATTTCAGCGTACATGTCAAAACACATTAGTAAGATTAGCATTTACCATGGCTTTCACAGTGTCTGGCTGCTTGCATTTTTACTCAAGAGAGACTGAATGTGCCTAGCTGTGTTGCAGGGCCGGTTTTATAACAGCTCTCATTAAGGTCAGTGTTACATAACGCAAGAACGAGGTGAATTGCAAACCACATCTTGTTTTCGCTTCTTAGCTAAAGAACAGAACACAAGATCAATATTAGCTTGCTTTGGGTGTTTTGGAACCTGATAAAGCGCTGAGCAGTGCAGTTTCTGTAATTCTGTGAGAGAAGATATGCAGCATTTTGAGTCTAAAGCATATAATTTATGATGAAACTTCTGTAACAATATAAGATGGTCTATTTCTATTTCAACTGTGTTTTTAGTCTGGTGGCATCATGTCTCATAACTGCTGCTTATGACCAAGGTTGTGTACAAAAGAAACTGCCTTCTATCCTATTCTGCCAGCAGTTTGTGCAGAAATTTGCAATTCAGCTTTGTGGCAGTTGAGAGAGCCTTAGTTTAGCTTAGTGCTTGAGAGATCTGCAGAAACAAAAAACTATCATGGCTGCTGCATATTTTTATACTTTTACCAATAAAGGTGTCAAAAAGGTTTTTTTTTTAGTTCAATCAAAGAAGAACCACTTTTGGTTTCATGAAGAACCAATGGATGGTTCTTTAAGGCAATGGCTCTCACATTGGTTATTAGGGCCCCCTAGACGATTCATGGTTTTGCTCCAAATCAACTCCCGATGCTTAACAATAGAGAAAATGTGGACTGTGTGGGAGGGTATTGAGGCCTGGATTGAGAACCATTGTTTAGGAGTAAACATTTAGCAGAAAAAAACATTTTTAGAGGAGTTTCATGTAATGTATGAACATTATTAAATGTGACTTTTTCTCCAGATACCCTATAAAGAAATGAAGCTTCAAAAACTGCTAATGTTTTGATTTCTGTGACATCATGAAAACAAACACGCTTAAATATGTCTACCTATTTGGTCTATAGCATCTTGTTCCAGAGCGTTTCAGCTAGAATTGCTTTTTTAATGGGATGCAAGGTATGGCAGCCAATCAGAATGGAAATCATTTACATATGTCTAAGTACAGTAACAAAAAGAGCCTGTTTAATTCTAGAGATAACAAGAATTTGGATGATGGTCCTGTAGAAATGAATTATGAGTGGCTTTGTGGTTTATGACACTACAAAAATGTTCAAAGTAGATTTGAGAGGAAAATCAGAATCATCAGAATCAGAAAACTTTATTGATCCCAGAGGAAATTGCTTGGGTTGAAGCAATAAAATTTTCTGATTCATAAAATGCAGAGAAAATGGAGGGTAGGGCCTCTCCCAAGAACCATATTCGTAAATGAGTTATGTGTGTGAAATTAGTGTTAAGAACTGTTCATTAATAATGTAAATATTGTATACCAGTTACATGTTTTTTCCTTGACTGGTTCACCCAAGCCAAGAGCCTTTTAGGAATGTTTATTTTTTTTATTGCATTTATAACGCAATCGACCGTGGCTTTTCAGCTCAGACTGTCCTCATTATAAGGTTCAGTTCAAGACTGTGCATTCGCACACATTTTTACAAAGCACCTTGAAGCGTGTCATTTCACCCCGGGACGTATGCATCCTCATGGACTCTCTGCAGTTAAAGGATGGAAAAAGTGACTTTGGTGTGCTCTCGAGCCTGTTGCAGTAGAGCATTAAGTCTTACAGTGTGGCAAGCGACGTCCAGAATTAATGTAATTGTCTGGCTGTGGTTTGAGAGCAGAGGATGTAACATCTGTGGTTTCGTGTATGTACAAATGGAAGACCAGGAAAAGAAAAACAGGACCTTCTGATGGAGCTTATGATATCACTTTAGTGTCAGACACAAATAAGAGTTACAGGCAAAAACCCATATGTGTGCATGTACACACACACACACAGACACACAGACACACACACTCACACGCACAAGGATAGTGTTCCAGATGTCTTTAATGGACACACATGTATAATATATACATACATACAGACTGTCTGATTAGAATACTTGCAGTAGTACAATGTCTCTGTGGTCTAGAATAACTCCGATTAACTCATTCTGATTCTCATTAAATGAAATTCCTTTGACAGGCAATGTATTCACTGTGTATAATACTTTCGAGGTAAGTTTTATAATCATTAAACTGCTGATTTAACCCTCCTTTAAACTGCAGGCGCCTGTATGTGAATCCCTCGCTCTTATAATGAAGTAAAATAAATTTGTGTCATAGTAATCACCAAATAATTGATATATCTATCCACAAATGTGTTTGTTCATAGCAGGTGTTGCTTTGCTTTACAGGTCATTTAAACAATCCAGTTCAGTTCAATGAGACATTTAGCACACACCTTTAGAGCATGTTATGTTTAAAGGGTTAAAAAATCAATTCATAATAGTTGGGTGGAGCATGAATAAATTAATTCATATGTGAACAACAAGCCTATAGTTTTTACATGAATTTTTGCCTGATGTTCTTCCCAATTTAGTCATGTCCAGACTCCATCGTATGATGATACTAAGCTTGGAGGGTGAAGGCTATCACATGCTTCCTCTCAATCACGTGAGGGATCATTGGACACCTCAATACGCTTGGAGGAGAACACTAATTGTCAATTCTGTTACATCAATTAACAGATGTCTGGTTGGCTAACATAGCATTGACTAATGAGGGGAAAAGGGGAGCCATCCCACATCCAACTTAGAGAAGTACTCTCCTAGCTTTAAATGCCTGTGGATTGAGCTGTCAATCTAGTTTAGCCTAATTGTTAAACAATGTCACTGCATAACTGAACTCCATTTACACAATTTAGTCAAATCTATTACAAACATAATTTGACTCTGGGTTTGACACAGTGATACTGGTTAATGTAGGCAGCTTTTATTTGGATTCTCGTAACATGTTCTGCCTACTGCTGCACAGCCAAAGTCAATTGTTTGCTTCTGGTGAGCACAGCTGAAATCTTTATTAGCAGTAGCTGTGGGGAGGCTGAGTGTGTGTGTGTGTGTATGTGTGTGTGTATGTATGTGTGTGTGTGTGTGTGTGTGTGTGTAGTCCATCTCTGAGGAACTGAAGAACAGGAAACCAGGGGAGTAGCAGGTCCCTTAGCTATCAGCTCACACTTTAGACAAATTGATCGCTACATTTAGGAAGCCTTGACCCTGCCTTTAGAGGACTACTGCATGAAAACACAGCAAAAACCTGGAATACTCATCGCCGGCATGCCATGATGCTGGACTTTAACTGTTTCAGTACCAGCATGACGTAGAAGTCATAGAATTTCTTAAGCGTTTTTGAAAAGCTGTTGGTCATTACTTGCTCTTATGTCAGGTTTTTGAATAAGCAGTTCTTTTATAACACCGAAGCTTAACCTCTTTAATAAGTAGGTCAGAAAAATACACCTGATTTTCACTTGTGCACTCCTTCAGTGCAATAGCAGCTGGAAACATTACCATATATGGACTTCCTTCCATGTTTACATATTTCAGCATTTTCCTCCTTTGTCCTGCTCTTGGCTTTAAGAGGCTTAATTGCACAGGGACATTCCTGATTAGGCCGCAGTGGCTGGGTTTTACGGCCTCCCTCTGCACTCGTTGTAACCTGGAAAGCAGAAGCAGCAGATACACATGTTTACATCTGGCAAACAGACCTCCACTCACACAGACAAGGAAGGTGAGGATAAATGATTGGACTGGAAACAGGAAAAGACGTTGAAATTTCTAGAATTACACTCTTTAAAATACAAATTTATTTGCTTGAATGTAGAGCTGAACGTTATGTGGAGGTTCTTTAGCCCTGTACAAAATTGTACATAATTACATATTTATATAGTAATTACAACTGCACAAATTGTATGATACATTACATGTACATTTAATTTGAATAGGTTCACCTTTTGTTTTTGTGGAAAAAAGGTTTTTCTTCTTCTGGCAAAACATGAAATATCTACTCTTCTACTTCCAAATACAACCAGTTTGATAGTTTAGCCTCTTCACTTTAAGCAGATCTGCTTTACTCCTTTCAGTGAGCTGTGAATGAGTTATAATTCCATGTTTTTGTCATCAATTGTGATACCCATGATTACTAAGGTCTGTAAACCCCAAAACTTCAAATCTTCAAATGTGGAGCTGTTTAAAGAACTGTCAGTGATCATCTAGTTAGAAGAAGTATATGCATGTATATTATCATATGAGGGTTTAAAGCCCCCAGTACTGGTTAGTGGAGCAGTGGAACGTGGTTCTCTCGAGAAATGAAGCTCCAGCTTTGGGATGAGCTGGAGTGGCATTTCTGATCCAAAATGAATCATCTCACATCAGTACCTGACCTTGCTAATTTTTTTTATGGCATTGAGTGCAGTCAATCCTAACAACAATGCTTGAACTGCGTAAAGTACAAAACCTTTACATAAGAGTATTGCAGAAATGATTGCAGCAAAGTGGAGACAAATTCCCTATTACTGGTCTTGATTTTGGTGGAAACACTGGATAAACCGGTTTCTATAAACTTTTGGACATATACTGTGTGCTTTTAACTGGTCATGCTTTGACTAAGTTAACAATGCTTTACTTCAGCATAGGCTTATGCTACTGTGCCTTCTGTAAATGAAGAATTTCAGTATAATTCCTGGTTCTCTTTGTGTTATAGTTCCCAACACACCCTGCCAGTCAAGAAGCTTATGCCCCGCCCCTCCGCTGTCTGGCAGTGATGCCTGTTGCCAATAGGATTTCAACCCCAAGACTGAGCCAGTGTACAGGTATCTATTAAATTCCCAATGATTTCCTGGAAATTGACCCAGTAATAGCAACTAAGGAAATGATTAATAATGGGGGTGGGTGGAAAAGGAGGCTGAGTAAGGTTTGTGTAATCATTCCCAATGTTGTAATATGATAATATTTACATTTTCATGAGAGATGACAGCCTGTGGGTCTTGGATTTGTGTAATGTCTCTGTGGCTGAGAAAAAGAGAGACAGAGTATGTGTGTGTGTGTGAGAGAGAAAGAGTGTATATGTGTGTTGCCTCAAACCATATGGCTGACTCTCAGACATTTCCAGTCCCCCACAGTATTGACTAAACACAGGAATATGAAGCCGCCTGGCTCAGTGACCTGATTTGTCATCGTTCTTACCACAGCTGCTAGCCCTGGCTGTATAGCCCGACAGCTAGATTTAGCATATCAGACTAAATTGTTGGGCTGAGGAATGTAATCACACTTGTGAATATGCAACTTTAGACATATAGTATTATGCCTTGATTGAACATATTAGACTAAATTGTTGGGCTAAGGAATGTAATCACACTTGAATATACAAGTATAGTCATAGCAGGTTTGTGTAGTGTTTTGCACATCAAACACATTATAAGTGTATGTTATAGTCTTTATTATTTATTGAGTTAAATGAGTTTTTTTCAAGATTTAGGATAGCAGTTTAGTATGTTATGATACACTGATCTTTCAAAAAAAATTGGAATAACTCACATTACACATATATACATATCTATATTTCTATAGCTACAGTACTGTGCAGAAGTCTTAGGCACCTATGAAAATGGTTTGAATGTGTTTATATCAGCAGTGGGTTTGCCAGCAAAAACACAAGTGAACATTAGAATAAACTCAAACGAACAAAAAAGCAGTAAAAAAGTATCAAGATTTCCTTTT
>JBBJLS010000134.1:10113490-10143298 GCA_037577275.1 Bryconaethiops microstoma | reverse complement strand
GTGTGTGTGTGTGTGTGTGTGTGTGTGTGTGTGTGTGTGTGTGTGTGTGTGTGTGTGTGTGTGTGTGTCTGTGTGTGGCGGGCGGCCGGAGAGCTGTGAGGGAGGGATTTAGCAAGAGAGGAAAGTTCACGGCTGGGTTTCTAGCAACGCGTGGCAATCTGTGCTTGCATCAGTCCTCTACTTTTTTCTCCACCTGATTATAAAGCCATTGGGAGTAATGCAGAATAAAAGCTGCAGTGTTGCATTTAATCAGATAGACTAGACACACATGCAAACAAACTCATACATGCATGCAGACACAGGTACATGCACGTGCACTACAATTCATTCACTCTTATGCACATAAATGCACTCGCACATGAGAATGGCTCATATACATGCTCCTGTGTTTTATAGTTATAGTCATTGCAAACAAGAACATACGCATACACGCACGTTCACTTCTGACACTCCGGCTCTGCAAACACATAGCCAGAGGCCGACAGACCTTGCATTCTCCCGGCTGGCCACAACTGGCCCGAAGGAATGTGAAAAATGTGCTTGAAATTATAAAAGGGGATTAGCAAGAGGCCTGCCCCATCAGTGGCCAAATATCTAATGATAAGCCTGTTAGGTCTGGGGGGCCAAGGCCAGGCGTGGAGATTTGCAGCACCGTGAGGGAAGTACATTTTGTTCTCTCTGTCTTCCCTTTCTACAGCCTCTGTTTGCTTTAGCACTTAGTGGCGTTTTTTTATGTGGGCCATTGTGACCGTATCCTTGTTCAGCGCTCGCCTCATGTAGCTGGTTTGTTTGGTTTTGTGCGTCTCTGCAGCCCGTCAAACCTCCTGCAACCTGCTGCCAAGAGGACAGATCGTTTTAGAGATTTCATAAACATCAACTGTGAGACCACGATAAATCATTTATTTGACACAATACTGTAATCAGGACTGCAGGAACACTGTGCAGATACTGGGGCATATGTTTAGTTTTGTGTCTTAGAGAATCTTTTGGTTGTACACTATGGTAGTACACTTTACAATGGTGATGATGGCTATTTTTTAATATGACCCAAAATGACCAGTGAACCCACATGAGTTTTTGTATATACTGCGCTATATGTACCACTCCATCCTGCAGGTTTTTTGAAAAATACTCAAACTCAACATAAAGTAATGTCTCATGCATCAAGTTAAATAGTCAGACCCGTTTTTGTAATGTACATGTAATAACGTTCGGTGAGGGAGCTTGTAGAGACGTCAGGTCCTTCAGATGTCTGGTTCCCACCACCACCACTGTGAACAATCTTGACTCAATCATGTTTTCTAGAGTAGAGCTTTTCACATCCAACCACTCTGAATGACTTCAATGGCTTCACTGAGATGTAATTAAACAGGAATTTTGAAAAATTGGTGTAATTCTTCTTTAAAAGTCTGGACTGACTGTTCTTGTTATGTGTGTTACCTCAACTTTTTGTTTGCAATATGTGATCCTGCTTTATAAGCAAACAATCCAGTTCAGGTGAAATCACCCATGTGCATCTGATGAAAAGCTACCAAATGATATTGGCTCCATCTAGCAAACAGACAGATGATACTGTGTCTCCGTTTGTTTGCTGGCTGCACTCGCTTATCAGTCCTGGAGCCGTCCCCGCGTCTGCCTCCCACTCCCACTCTCCCTGCCCTTTTCCTCAGGCTCTGAGATGTCTTCAAACAGGTCCTCTTTTTTGTGTGGTTCCAGCTGTTGCTCTGGAGCATTACTCTGTGAGAAACTTTCAAACAGGTTTGTTTGTTTGAGGTGCATTTTTTTTTGTCATCAAAGAGGCTTTGGATACTCCCAGGTTCTACTCTGCCTGTTCAAATGAGCTCTAGTGTTGAGGATGGATGTTCTAATAAAAGACAGTGGGGTAACCACTGTGGTGCCTCAGGGCACATTGAACACAGGGTTATTTAAGTTAATAAAAGAAAGGGAACATTTTAATTAGAAGCTTCAACCCGGAAACACTATTTTTTATCTTAGAACATTCTAATGGAGATTGCAGCCAATTGGAAGAAAAGACTAAAGTTAAAGAAGAACAGCTAGGCCGGGCACTTCCACAACTCTTTCTTAGAAGAAACTTTAGCCTTTTCTTAATGATCACTGAGCTTCAGTGTGCAACAGATGCTAGGAATCAGTCTTCAAAATAGTCAAACATCTGAGTCAATGCTTTCCACGCTGGAACTGAGACTCAACACTAAATCTCTGGACTTAATTCTGGGGACGTATGTTTGTGTGCCAGTGTGTGGACATCAGGTATAGGAACTGAGAGAGGACAATTTAGCTACAATAGTTTTAGCTGAGTTAATATTAGCTGTGTCTAGCTCTCTGAATTGCCTTATTTATAGGGTGCTATGCAGAAGTCTTTTTGTGTCAGCAGCAGGTTTCTTTCTGGCAGCAAAAACACAAGTGAACATTACAATGCATACAAACAAACAAGAAAGCAGTAAAAACTATCAAGATTTCTTTTTTTCTAAAAAGTAGTCGATATTTTGTGAGCTGGTTAGAAGAACACAGATTTAGTTCCAGATTTCTGTACTATGCATCCCGTCATTGTGTGGATTTATGAAATTCCATAAGCAACACAACAAATTTAATCTGATGTTAGCTGTGAGTGATACTGAGCTTCCATGAGGAGAGGTCTGGAATTGGTTAAGCGAACACTTTGAATATTATATATAGTCAAGTTTAGTGATATAGCACAATTCAAGAATACATAGCAAATCAATAAAAGAAGACTGAAAGTGCATTGGAATTTATATATATATATATATATACACACACACACACACACACACACACACACACACACTGTATTTCATTGTGCTTTCAGTCTTCTTTTAAAGATCTATACACTGGGAGAGAGAGAGAGAGAGAGAGAGAGAGAGAGAGAGAGAGAGAGAGAGAGAGAGAGAGAAATATATTCCTGTCCCATTTGCAGTCACTTGGGTTTGAATCAGGAGGTCTCTAGAGTGTGTGGACTGGTTACAGTCCGGGTGTGTGTGTGTGAATGAGTGAGTGGATGTTTGTGACTCTGTGTGTGTGTGTGTGGTGCTGTGGCGTGTGTGTGAGAGTGTGTGTGTGTGTGTGTGTGTGTGTGTGTCTTTAACGCCGTGCTGTGGAGAGGCGGAGCTGGAGCGGCCGGGTTTAAAAGAGGAGCGCACACAGAGGAGGCGTTGTTAACGAGTCCATGGAAGAACTGGAACAAAGTGCTGAATGCCTCCTCTTATCTCCAGCAGTGTAACAGAGCTGACTGAAGCCTCCCGACTCTCGGAGAGGGATCTGTACAACAACATGCACTCGCTTGCACTCACACACGGCTGGATTTAGACAGGAGCCCCAGTCCAGGTTCAGGTGAGTCTGAAATGCATCTTTGACTCTGTTGTGTTTGGTTTCTCAACCCAGAGCTTCATGTTTGGGATTAGTGCTCTGATGACGACAGCAGCTCTTATCAGATTCTGTGACGAGGGATCCGATAAGAACTGTTATTGGTGAAAAAAGCTTTCATGAGACCTTAATTCATCCACTCAGACATTACTTTTTTACCTGTAGAGGATAGTGGCAGCTGATTAGTCTATGTGCTTGTGTCTATTTACTATTTACTGTTTAGTCTATTTGCTATTTACTTGTAAAACTCATGTATTTGTGCTTTTCTGGCTACAATCAAATAATACATTACCTTGAGGGTATTTATGTGGCTAGGAATGTACTTTTTACTTTTTAGACATTCACATTAAGTTTGTAATTGTTTTTAGTTTGCATTTCATTGCTATTGTTCTGTTCTGCTGGATCTGCACACTGGTTGCTATTGTGCACACCTGCCTTTTTTGAGATTTAGCATTTTATTTTCAAGAAAAATAACACCCAACAAACGGCAGTTTCTCTGCTGATTGATGCTGGACGTTCTAACACCTTCCAGTTCTATAGGGAACTCAGTACTCAGGAGTTTACAGATCTTACAGTTTTGCTCACAGTACTTGCCTACTTTTACCTCTGCCTGAGTCTGCATTCAAAAGACTTTTACCTATTGCAAGGTGTTCTGATTATTCATAGACCACAGGTCTGTAGTCTAATGGACAGGTTAGACATAGTCAATTTGGTTTATTGACTAGATTTGCAGTTTATTTTTTGACTACAATTACATTTCACACAAGTTTAACACAATACTAAGTTGCAAAGTATTTGTAAGCCATAGTCTAAGCCCTGTTACTGTATTCTTGACAGCAGTGTTAAATGATGGGTAAAAATGCATGCCAGATCTATGTCATGTAGGACCTATTGACAAAAATACTACTGATTGAATAAGGCAGTCCATGCTGAAGAAACGCTGCCGTTTTATTTAATCAGCTTTATAACATATAGTCAAAATATAATAGTGCACTCCTCAGATGACTCATCCGGAAGCTGGGGGTACAACCGGCATGTTTTTTTTATTCCCACCCGTATCCCGAGTCCCGCGCTCTTGCTGTCTGATTGGCTGATTCTGCACACTCAGAAACCCTGTGAGTGTGGAACCTGTTGCGATTGACTGGTGGTTGATAACTCGCTGCTTGTGCAGATGTGAGAGAAAGCTTGCGTTCCAGAATGGCGTGACCAAACTAAGAGTTCCAAACTAAGCTTTCCAGAATGGCGTGACGCGAGGACAATGAGTTCTAGAAGGGCCTGACTTGAGTACAATGTATTCTAGACTGGCCTGACACCTAGGCAATGCGTTCTAGAATGAACTAACGGGAGGATGATGCGTTCTGGAATAGCCTGATGAGAGGGCAATGCGTTCTAGAGCGGCCTGACACCTAGGCAACGTGTACTAAAATGGACTGATGCCTAGCCAATGTGTTCTAAAATGGCCTTACGCGAGGGCAATGTGTAATAAAATGACCTGACGTAAGGGCAATGCGTTCTAGAACTGCCCGACACCTAGGCAATGCGTTCTAGACGGGCCTGATGCAAGGGAGGTGTGTTCTAGACCAGCCTGATGCTTAGGCAGTGTGTTCTACAGTGGCCCAATGCATGCGTTCTAGAACGGCCTGACGCCAATGATTCTAGACCTGCCTGATGCCTATGCAATGCGTTCCAGACTGGCCTAATACCTAGGCAATGCCTTCTACAACAGCCTGATGCCAATGCTTCTAGACCTGCTTGATGTCTAGGCAGTGTGTTCCAGACTGGCCTGATGCCTAGACAATGCTTTCTAGAACGGCCTGATGCCTAGGCAATGCATTCTAGAATGGCCTGATGCATGGACAACGCACTCTGTGAGCACTAACTAATAGCCAATCACAGCGCAGGAGGCAGAGCTTGAGTCTGAACTGCTGGCTTGCCGTGCAAGTAGAGCGGGTATGGTTGCTTGGCAACCATGGCCAGAGAGTGTGGGGTGTGAGCTAATAGACTGTATCTCAAATGGCTCCCAGCTCCCTGTATATTGCATTATGCTGTGAAATGTTGGGCTTCTTTACACAAATAATGCACCATATGTCCAGTAGGTAACTGTAATGCATACAGGCTGAATCCCAGATGACATTCTGTTATTATGTTAAATTCCCCAGCAGGGAGAATGGTACCCTTTTAGGATTCAGCCATTGTGCATTTTTTAAAGGGCAGGTTTAAGCATTATAAACTATCCTTTTAATGATGAAAACAAACCACTGATCTCCGTATTTACACCTTATGTAATATGTTCATATGTTGTAGCTTGTCAGCTTTTAGATTAGACTGTTCGGGGAGGCCTGTGTCACGGTCACATCCCACCACAAGCTCTTTGTCTCATAATACCAGTACAGCAAATCAGCGCTGGCTTCCTCTGCCCATAAATACAGCAGAGATATGTCTTTACTGACCACTGCCAGCATGGTACGCCTTGCACCTGTTGTGAGAGGAAGCGTTCGGCCCATGGGATTCATTATTATGGATCAGGTTGCGCTGTGTGGAGAGACTGTATCCAAGGTACTGAGCCTGCAGGATGTAAGTGGGGGGTTTTCTTGTCTTTCTTTTTGTTTCCCCTTTCGCTCCCTCCTCGTGCATCCGTGATTATTAACACCTTCGACCCACGCAGTACCAAAACGACTTCAAACTGTTGTAATTTCTCTCTTCCCCTATAGTGCCACCCTCAAAGTTCATTTGCATTGCACACGTTCTTCATAGCTGATGAAATGATTAACAGGCAGTATGCAACTTATGTAACTGTACTGTGTTAATAATGTCATAAAACAACACACACCGTGACCGAGTGTTCTGCCAAAGAGCTAATAACAGCAGTCTGCCTGTATTGTGTTTAGAAGGTATATGCAGTATGTTATCCTTGCCAAATCCTCAGTATCTTTAATGCACATGTCGAGATAACAACTAAAATTCTTCAGTTGATGCTCAAGCGAGTTCAAGATCTGTCTGTCATACAGTGAAAGTTGTACTGAACAAAATGAACCCACAGGTTGCCTTGGAGCATGTACTCAATGCATTTTTTAACCTGACAGCAAACAATGCTGCGAAACACTGTCCACCAGGCAGAAAAGGCTAATGTAGCTCATTTAAATAAATATCTCAAGAAATACGCCTGGGTAAAACAGATAGTATAGGTTTCTCGTGTACTATCTAACTGGTTTCCAAGGTTTTGATTTTCCAGCCAGATAAAACTTGATTTGGGCTTTCCTTCTTTAAAAGTCAGCTAGCACATATTATCTCACCTGTAGTTCTCTATGATAAAGATCATGCAAAACTGGTTATCATCAAACTCTCAAGCTCTAAGCATCTGCACTGTGATGGAAGCAGTATCTTATCATCGCCAGCACATCGGGCTTCTTCAGAACCCGGTTTCATTGTGCTTGGAGTCAAGTGACAGTGGCATTAAGAACAAAAAAATAATAGTACAGTATAAACATTTTCAGTAATGACACCCCAGGAACCACCAGGAACCTCTGACTGTTTGTAATATATCGTGTTGTGTTTATGTGTGAGAACATACGAGTGGATGCTCAGTGTCCTCAGGGCTTCTAGGGTCACAAGTGTCTTGAAGGCTTGATAAACCAAGCGTTTGTCATTCCACAGCCAGTGGAGTGGAGGAGAATGTTGCACAATGTTCTTTTTTTTTTTTTGAAGACCTCAAGTATATATGTGTGTGTGTATGTTTGTGTGTGTGCGTGTGTGTATGTGTGTGTGTGTATGTATGTATGTATGTATGTATGTATATATATTTATGTATGTGTGTATATATATATATATATATGTATGTATATTGTTTATTTATATATTTATTCATATGTGTGTGTGTGTGTGTGTATAAATGTGTGTGTGTGTGTATGTGAACCATTTATGTTGTGAGTGACAGAGGATCTTTTCAACTTTCCATGGCTCAGTTTAATTCCATGACCTGTAATATGTTTCAATTCACACACCTCAAATGCGATTGAATCTTCTATGAATTCAGTAGAATTCACCATAGCTTTCATAGGGCAATAAAGTGCTAAAACACACCACCTAGTGCTTTCACACTTTTCTTTTCCAGCCAAACTGAAGTTTAACGATGTCAGTGAAGCCATAAGTACCTATTTACAATTAAATCACTTTGCTCCACTGTGTTTCAGGTACAGCGCAGAAGCTGACAGCTTATTGAGAAAAGAGTTTCCTGTCTTGAATGCGACCCGATTGCAACTGGAGCATGTCCACTGCAGGCTTGACTGCCCAGGAGATTTGTTTACCCTCGCAAAGCCTTTTCCTGCGGGGCAGCCATTGCCATAGCATGGCCGGAGCCAAGCCCTCCTGGAAATATGACCATGATCTTGACAAGTGAGTGCTTCAGAACTGATACAATGGGCCGTTGACATGTTATTGTAAGGTGAGACTCAAAGATGAATATGTTTTGTGGGACTCTGAACCTTCTCTGATAACTTCTGATAAACAGGAGAATGCTCGTCTGAAACACCTCAGTAACTGTGTCTAGATGCTTTAGCTCAATAAACTGAAATATTTTTTTTAATTCATCTTTCAGCTTGTACTTGAGCCTCAACGCCTCTGTAAATTACAATCTCCAATCCCAGCAACAGGTGCCATCGTTCTTAACAGGAGGCAGTAAGTGAAACTTTTCTTCTTGCATAATGCATGTCTTTATATAACAAACAATAAGTATATCTAAAACATTTTCATGCAGTGTGAACATTTGTTGGGAAAGAATCGTAAGCTAAAGTGAATGTAACTAAGTATGTTGCTTTTTTGACCATGGGATTTAATACTAATTACCTACCAAGGAAAAATGCATGTTCTCTTTTTACTTAGCATCTTCTTTCTTTTTTTACAGAGCTGAGATTGCATTCCCATTCCTCTCACAGTCCTGGAGCTCAGCCGTTGCCCCCTAAAAAGTCCCGACCCACACAGCTGTCCCTATTTTCCACAAATGAACCCTATACCCCAAGTCCTGTTGAAGATGATCAGGTGGTCCCTGGCTTCCACCGTCTGTCTGTATCTGACCATGTCTCCCCACCGCAGACACCTAGTCGAGTAGCGAAGCCTCTACCCCCAATTCCTGGCTCTGTGGAGCCGTCTGCTGACCAGGTCATGGACAGTGAGGTGGAGTCCTATACCGGAGATGACAGTCGTTGCCTGGTTCCTGATCAGGTTCCCAAATCTCCCTTACGATGCAGTATGCACAGTCGTAGGAGTTTTAGGGACTGTGGACAGATCAATTATGCCTATTTTGAAGGGCCAGTGTTTTCCCAGAAGCAGCAGCATCCGAAGAAGAAGCAGGAACAGGATGTTCAGGAGCACCTTCAGCAGTATAGGGAGCAGGAGCTCCATGGACAGCAACCTCAGAAGACTGTGTGTTTTCGGCCACAAGACCGTGCCCAGCGCAAGCTCCGGCGCTCCCATTCTGGCCCTGCTGGCTCCTTCAACAAACCCTCCGCCCTTCGCCTCTCCTGTCATCAGCGGAACGCCCAGTGCCCTGACAAACCCGAAGTTCCTCCTCGAGTACCAATTCCCCCAAGGCCTACTAAGACTCCCTCTGACTACCGGCGTTGGTCAGCAGAGGTATCGTCTGGGGCTTACAGCGACGAGGACAGACCTCCAAAAATTCCCCCCAGAGAACCTTTGTCCAGCGGAACATCCCGTACACCAAGCCCCAAGAGCCTCCCTATTTACCTCAATGGGATCATGCCACCCACGCAGAGCTTTGCCCCAGACCCTAAATATGTTAGCCGGGGCTTGCAGAGGCAGAACAGTGAAGGTTCCCCTTGCATTTTACCCATCATGGAGAATGGCAGGAAAGCCAGCACCACACACTATTTCCTGCTCCCTCAGCGTCCTGCTTATCTAGACAAACACGAGAAGTATTTTGTGGACAGTGCAGCGAGTCGAAGCGCCGAAGCTTCAGGCTCTAGTCTAGACTGGGCCTCCCAAAGCAAAAGGAAAACACACTCAGACTTTGTTTAAGGTGAAACGTAGAGGACATGGACTGCGGTTCATTTTACGAGTGAACCATTATCCTGCTGCCTAAGCACCTAAAGGACTCCTCTGCAGCTAGTGAGCAGTTATCCTTAGTTTAACCCTCATTTTTGAAAAAGCAGGGTGAGTTACATGCCAATTGTGGTTACTGAGAATTCTTGTTGCTGTTATTGTCTTTTTTTTGGTCTTCACACCATGGAACAAAACTCTGATGTGAAAGTGCAGCTTCGAAGGCACTGGTCACTGGACAATATCTCAGAATAATTGTTTTATATATTGTATTAATGAATTGTTCATTATTATGTGAAACATAAGTGTTTTAAATGATGCTGTGGTGCAGTTGTTGGGTATGAGCTGGTCTGGTACCTCATTTTATTCAGTGTTTTTTTTTTTTTTTTTTTTTCAGACTGTGTTCTTCCTAGTTAGACTTTATATTATTTTGAAGAATTGCTGCTTCTGTGGCTGAAAATGTGCTCCAGAGCTTCTTGTGTGAAAACAGAGGGACGACGAGTCAGTAGGGCATCTGTTCGATTTGTGTTGCACACTAAATATGAAGTACAAAAAAGGCTGAGCTACTTTGTGGCCATTTTGATAGTGAAGGATATTCCATCTAAATTGGGCTGTTCCATTGTTATGACAAAAACAGGCACGCTGCTGGAAATGCATGCTGTTTGACCTGGACCAGTAATGCTCCAGTCCAGAGACTGTGCCCGTTTGTTTGTGTGTGTATGTATGTGTGTATGTATGAGTGGCCCGTCTGTGTTGTGTTTCTCCAGTCTTGATTGTGAAAACTGCAATCTGAAAATCTGCTGACAATGTGCATGTTACATAGGAATGGTTTAAATATAGTATTTGTGTTCATTGTTGTGCATGGACAATACTTGTGATGTCACAAAGCTTTACCTACAATATGCAGGGGGAGCAATGTACCAACACATTGTGTCACAATTAGGTGTAATACAAGCTGTTTCTGGTTTCTAAACACATAGTATTTGGCTTTTGTAAATGCATTCAACATTTTGGATGAAATAATCCAACAGCATTTTTATCTGACAGTTCCAAACTAGGCTTGGATAAACAGGGTCTCCTCTCAGGTTGTCTTGCTTCAGATTGCCTCTGATTTGATCGAAATTTGGAGAGACTTTATTTTGAGAGCCCTCAGATTGATGATATATAGATGGTTACCATGCCTTGGGAGGTCTTTGGTGCTAAAGCACATTCTCTTTGGCCAAACTGCCCTTTTTTGACAAGGTTGGAACTCCCACGTCTACAAGAATTTGGTTTGTTTTTTCACCTGCCCCTCTATAGGTCTCTGCACCACCCAGTTTCTAACATCAATGATTGTACAGTGTTACGGTTAAGAAATATGTTTAGATTAAAAATTCAGCCTGAAGTCCACTGGCCCTTAATAGATATTTAGTTGGGTTAGGATTATGTTAAGATTGAACAGTGTCCATTTAACCTAAAGTCCACCTACACTTAATAGATATTTAGCATTTACAGTGGGCTGTCAAAAGTGTTACCTGAGATTTTCTTAAAAATAGTCTATAAATCTTTAATAGCTGAGTGAGTGATAACTTATAATCATTTTTTAGACCAGATATTACAATTTGCAATCTTCACCACACTTTTTTTTCAATTTCAGGTCTGGAGTATTTCTCATAAACGAGAGGGGGTCCTCATTTTTCGTCTTTTTTCTTTTTTTTTTTTACCCTTCCGAGATGTAGCCTACATAGTTCTTCATTGCGCAAAAGGAGGCTGTTTTGAAACGTGTGAAAGTGTGTTGGTCTTGTTCTCTGGCTGTTGTCTTTGAATGGCTTAAACAAGCTGTGAGTCAGAGTTGTGAAAAGGACTGTCCCCAGTACTACCTCCCATAACAGGAATGAAAAAATACTTCTCTTCATTAATGTCCCATTATAACGAGAACAATAACGCGTCGTGATAAAGCCTTTACTATCTGAAGCCATTTTTCCCACTCCAGTGTACTTAAGGCCAGGAAAACCATTAACTCTAATCTCAATTTTTGATTACATTTGTTTTTTCTTTGGTTTTTCTTTCTTCTCCTTGACTAGACACTCTGTCCGGTTCTTTTCTACGACCTCTCCGAAACGTTTACTTAAACGTGAATATGTAGCTGTGTCCATGTCTAGTGCATTTGGCTGACCTGATAGAAACAGTCTTTCCTGTTCCTGTACATGCATACCTGTCAGACGTGATTGCTGTGGGTGTGGACCTTGGAGACTTTGGCTGCTGGCAGCGGGTAAATGAGATGTTTTATTGTTATATATTGTCCTGACACCATTGTGATTACTCAGTAAATGTAGCAAGTGCATCACGGGAACCCCTGAAAATAAGGATAATAAAGAAAAAAACAAACAAACCCACAAACGTGCTGAGCTCAGAGGTCAATACATCATCACGGTGGAGTTTGTGCTTTTCCATATCACAACAGGAAGGGGCACAAACGTAACTGATGCCACTTTTTTGTTTTGTTTTGTTTTTTTTATTTTGTAACTTCATTTATCAAAAAATTGTTTACATTGTTTTTATTTAATCTTCTGTGTCTTACCTGAAAGAAATGAAGGCAAGTTCAAGAATAACTAGACATTCTGCGCTTTGGTATAAAGAAGAAAAAAAAAAAGAAGCGAAATGCACTGAGAGAGCAGTATATTGTGATGTGTAAAAGTATTTAACATAGTCCTCCTGGGTAGTGCTATGTGCAGTATAGCCTGTAAAGGAAAGCAAAATAAACACTTATTTATGAATCGAGTTTTGGTGCTTAATCTGATATCCTGTCGTGTTTCGTTCTCTGAAAGATGGCCTATCTCTCCGGAACACAAAGATATTGCTGTTTTGCCTGTTTTATCCCGCCCACGGCTCTACCTCATTACTGCTGGCCATGTTCCAGACAGGAGGAAGGTGAATTATGGTGTCACTCTGCTGCTGATCTGAAATCAGTTCTGCCTGCCACGTAATGGTTAAGGTTTGATTTCTGATAGGAGCGTTAGGCCTGGAGTGTGACAGGATGACTTGTGCCAAAAGCATGAATCACACTCCAACAACCTGCTCGGCTTCCTGTTCGTCACTGTGACTTTTTGCCCTCCTGATTAGATGGAGTGTGAAAAGGAGAGCCCGGTCTGATCTTGTCTCCCCTTAGATAAAATTTTCACTGCATAATCCAGGTATGGACCCACCACGGTGCTGGTACTGACCGGTAGGTTGTTCGGTTCGCACAGGAACTTGACAATGTGGTTTTTGGAATCTTGAGGAGATGTACGGTGTAAATTGTTTTATGCTGTGTGATGAGGCCATTAACCTTTATAGTATAATGAGCGTCATTTTCTTCTGGAGTTTTTCATTAGTGGAAATTACAACGGGTGGTTCAACCTCTAAAACATTAACTCAGCTTGAATTGAAACTGACTGCCAAAGCTGCCCGTTTCCACGACGATGACACAAACATTAACAACAATAATAAATAAATAAGTAAAAGTACATGCACAATCATAGGTAAACGCTTGGGCACCCTGGTTGAGTCACCTTTTGTTGTTTTTTCTCAATGTGTATTTTAATGCTCAGTTTCTGTTTGCTAAAGGTAGAATATTGGAAAATCACATACATATATAAAATGTGACCATTTCATAGATAAGACCCATGGTGGTCCGGAAGTTAATTTGAATTTCTGCAGTAAATTTTCACTTTTTACCTAAATAAAGCGTATATAAACTGAACTAAATAGTAAATTAACAATGACTAATTCAAAAAAGGACTCTCATACAACTAAAAAGATATAAGAATAACAATTATAAGAGTAAGTCAGAATGTAGTATTAAAATATATAATGTAAAATGTATAGAAAGAACAATAGCTAAAGAAGTGATCAATTAAAAGAAATGTTTTACCTGCCTTTTAAATGATGTGTCTGACACATTGACAGAATATTGCAAATTGTCTTTGCTTTTCCAATAATAATAATAATAATAATATAAAAAAATATCACCATAAAAACAAAGGAATTTGACTTTTACTAACTTTTCTCATTTCTCACATTATAGACACTTCTTCCTCTGTTTGGCTAAAATGAGGCATTTTCTATGATCTCACAAACTAAATATGCAGGTTAATGTGCTCATGTGTATATTATGAATCATTTTAGTTGTACAGCGCTATACTTGATGATGATGGCTCACCTCAATCACTGCAATCAGAACAAAGGACTTCTCTTGATTGTGTGGCCAGTGTTACCCATTAAGCTTTATACACACAGATTGGTGACGTGCTGTTCGTTAAATACCTAGAAAACGATGGGCTTAATCACAAAATGATCAGAAAAGACTTATCACACCATCGGGCCAAAAGATGAAAGAACACATCAGAGAAGAAGAAACATGCCAAAGTTATCTGCAGAAAGCCGGCCAGCTGTCAGCAGCTGATGTTTGCATGGCTTTTTTAAGCGCAGTAAGATGTAAAAGCAACAGCCTTGAAGGCACAAAAGAGATCGCCTTTTGTGGTTCTGCAACTTTAGACAATTATGGCCCCTTCAGTCTTTCTGTTTCATTTGACATTACGAAACCTAATGTGGAGTGGTTGTCAAGGTGACAAGTCACGCCCACACCCTTCTTTCCAGTTGCTATAGTTCAGTAATGCCTGTCAACTCCACAGACACTGTGACCCAAATTCTTGCTTAAGGCCACTATAATTAATGAGTGGTGTGCTCCTGTGCAGAATACGATTTCTAGATTTATGCTTATTGTTTAAACAGTTCTTCAGCTGCTTGATAAATGGATTCTGTTGCATGGACCATTGTGAAACTTCTAATACAAATGGAGGCCCAAAGGCGGAAGCTGTGTAAACTTTTTGAGCCGGAATAATGTAATGTGTGACCATAAATTTACTTACTATACTGGAGAGGATGCCAGTGCTAGAGCCATACAATACACCATATCTTTTCATTAATAATGGCAGAAGGGCAAACCCTCATTATACACAGGCATCTGCATGAGGCCATGGCATCTTTCAGCAACTGAGAAGGCAAACAGGTGTGGCTCACTGATAATGAATTAAAATTATTAGGTGATAATCAACTAGAAACATAAACAGTTCAAGGCCTTATCAGTGCAGCAGTGGAAGTTTATTTAAAGCTGTCCATGGTATACACAGAAAAATCTCTTATATTGTAAGAGACTTGCATTGGTTAGACCTTCCTACACCATTTGCCCAAAGTTTAGACATATCATGCATCCATGATTCTGTTTTCAATCAATAATATTAATAGTCAGCGCCCACTAGGCAGCTGTAACTGCCTTTGCAGTGGGCATGGTGACCTTAGGTTCATGTGCAGAGCCATTAAAGTGGCAGTGTTTTTCTATGAAAATTTTACAAACTGTGTGCTCTGAACACCCCTGTCAGCAATGGATGCACTTTAAAATTGAATTTAGAAGGACTGGCAAACTTTTGTACATACTATAGAGTATCTGGAATATTCAATGAGATTGACTAATTAACTTCATTGCCAAGCAGCCGACATATGATGTAAAGGTCTCTTATCAAAGAATATGATTTACAAAATGTTTGACAGAAAAATAAAATAATAAAATGAACAAACACTGCTTTTAAGCCCCAACCAAACTACAGGTTTGTGATTGAGACCCTATGAATCCATTCACAAATCTGTAGCGCCCTCTAGTGACCAAAAGGCATTACTCTCACTCCAAAGTCTCTGTGTAATCCATGTTCATAACAAAGTGATAGTCTTCCAAACAATATTCCGTGTCAGGTAACTGTAGAAAACTTGCATGTAGAAACAGTACACAAGATACTACATGAAAAGATTAGGTTTTCATATAAATATATTCAAATAAATATGTGAACCCTACTTAGACCATTTTTAATGACAATTCTCTTAAACAGTGGTTCACAGCATGGAGGTTGTGAACAAAAGTACATAGGCCTTTACATTTCTAAATAAATTTTCCATAAATTCCTCCCACATTGATGATATTGTGTTAACAAAAGTTATGCTGAAGCATGAAATATGCAGAGCTGTAGCAAAAAACAGCTGCTACAAAAAATTTAGCTATCTAAGTTCTGGATAATGATATTCTGTTAATAGCCAGTCAAGCTACCTAGCAGCTAGTTCTGGCAATTAAAGATATTGAGATTATAAGGCAGATAAATAATTGCGAAAGAGCTGGAAGTTTAAATACTCCCACATATTATGCAAAATAGATATTTCTTGTTTTGTTTATTTATGGTCATCAATGTTTTTGCATGCATTTGTTAGTTTGGATTCAATGTGTGTTAACATTATTGCCCAACCTCTGCTGCAGCCTCTAGTCTTCAGGAATAGTTTTACAGTACATATAACATCGCCGTGGGAACCTCACTAATCAGCCACATAAGCATGAGGTCAGGTAAAGATGTTAGATGATTAGTTCTCTATCACAAATTCACTTAATTACTCTATCACAAATTCACTTAATTACCAAGAAATGTGGTTCCACTGCTCCACAGCACAGTTCTGGGGGGCTTAAACCCATCAAACTGATGCTTGGTGTTGCTTAATAGGATTAATTTAACTATGGGTTAACTTCTGGTCGTTTTGTCGTCACCTAGAAGAAAGAGATGATGCCAAAAAAAAAGAAAGAAAGAAAAAAACATTACATTTCTACAAATAAATAGTACGTCTGGACAGAGTACTCCTAATATACACATGCAGACTATAGCTGTCAGCACAGGGACATGATAGAACACAGTTTGGTTTTGCTTAACTGGCCGCACAGAGCCCTGACCTGAACCCCATCCAACACCTTTGAGATGAACTGGAATGGAGACTGCGAGTCAGGCCTTCTCATCCAACATCAGTGTCTGACCTCATAAATGCTCTACAGAATGAATGGACACAAATTCCCACAGAAACTCCAAAATCTTGTGGAAAACCTTCCGAGAAGAGTGGAAGCTATCATAGCTGCAAAAGGGGGACCAACTCCATACTAAAATCTATGTATTTGAATGCAGTGTCATTAAAGTTGGTGTAATGATCAGGTGTCCCAATACTTTTGTCCATGTAGTGTTTCAGGGATATCATTGATGATCACTGGGATAATGTCCATAAAACTTTCTCAACCATGCTGGCCTAACTGAACTTAAGGGTTTTGAGGCCTCACATCATCTAGTTTTTTCACATGATACTTATGATAAAATTCCTGTAACACACAACCTTAAGCAGCTTACACTTAAGTATTAAATATTAAGTCTTAAGTATTTTATTATAGCTTTGACTGTGCCTAAGTTTTTAATCTGAAGCTATGGGTTTGGGGTAGAGATATCACAAGAGATATCACAATCAGAAATTCTGTTGCAGGTTCTAAGGAAGTTATGCAGATGACAGTTTGCTTTGGCTCAGTTTAGACTTATTTGATCTGTATTGTGCCCATACTTCAAAGGTGGACTGAGACTGACCTTCTCATGGGGTCGCGATTTACTTACTTGGTACGGACCAGGGTTCACACGGATTCTTTATGGTTGCTGGCTTGAAAACATAACAGGCTTCATGTGCCTCAGATGATTTTCTGAACCATAGACAAAAATGTCTGATGCATCTGACTTCCATTCTGATTGGCTCCCTGCAGCCGGTTTGAGTAGCCCAATAAGAAACACGCAATCGCAGGTATTTGTCTGCTCTGTGTGCTTTGACAACAACAACAAGCCTTCCAGAGTGTGATATAGTTATTAGATTAAAAAGGTTTGTTGTCATCATCTTATAACTTATAACTTAAAAGTAACCTTTTTCTAAAAAAAAAAAAAAAAAGTAGCGCTTGTGTTCGTGGATTAAGTTGTTGTACATTTTATTTTTAGATCTGTGTTTTAAATTTTGATTTCAAAATGTTACTTATTTTATAATTTATAAGTAATAAAAACGGAGCAGTTCAGGGTACATCTCACTACGTGTTTTACTTGTATAATTATGCGTGTGACAAATAAAGAATCTTCAATCTTGAATCACATTTTCAAATCAAGATAGTCATGCATTTTTGCAGACGCATATCAGTTTGTTTCCTGTGGGTGTGTTTTTGTTGTACTGTAATACCACCTACTCTTATATGTCACACAAAAACACGTTTGGTAATGTTGCATGTCAATTAACTAGCCCTTTCCTGTCAAACCAGACAGTTCTAAGTAGAAACAATTTTTCTGCTTCACATGGTCGATTTGTTTGGCAATTTTAGCATGTTTTGGTCTATGTAACAATTTATTTATTTATCTTTTGTCTCTTTTTTCAAATTCTGTAGGCATTTTTAAATTTGGACAATGTAAAGTGCTGTATAAATAAAATGTATTATTATTATTATTATTATTATTATTATTGTTATTATCTGGGGGAGAAACTTATAAGACCCAGCAGGTGAAGAGGAATTAATTGGGTAGAAAAAAAGCCACGTTTCTAAATTTGTGGCTGTAGCTTTCAAAATTAAAGAGGGTTAAAAAAAGTGAAAAAAGTTAGAAGAACCAAATAACATTCACTGAAGTACATTAAAGCTTTTTTTAAACACTGCAGTGATGTTATTCATGCATGAAGTAAACTTTTTTTTTAACATCAATGAATAATAAAATAATCACTCCCGCTCTGTAAGCCTGACCTAGTAAATCATTTTCATCTCCTCAGTGCTGTTTGTGTAGATGTGTGGGAGAGTGTGTGTGTGTATGTGTGTGTGTTTGTGTTTGTGCATCTGTGATTCCAAATTAATGATGAAAGAACACTTAGAAGTACACAACATCATTTCCCCCCTCTGATTTAGGGTTGAAATAGAGGACTCATTATCCCAATCTAATTATCAGAGCCAAGGACGGACAAGACAAGCCTGTCTTTATTGTAAATGAAGTCATACTACACGCCTATAAGCTACAGGAGATGTAGGTTAATAGAAAAGACAGGGTAAAATCATATACGTGGGTGGACTTTTTGGAAATCAATGTATAAGGCACCCTTTGGTGAAGCAGAGCAAAACAGTCCAGTCAAAACAAGCTGTGCTTGTAAGATTTTGTTTAAGCATCAACAAGGAAGCATGGGTTCATTAATGTTTTTCCTTCGCTTAAACTTTAATTTCACTGTAATCTATTTTAAAAATATTGTGATAAAGAAATTAACCAATGTGACCCAGGTGTAACCACTTCCTTTTGTTAATTGTTAATATTGCTCCGTGGCATTATTAAGACATTGTTATTAGTGTTTGTGTGTCTGTGTCTATGTGTGTGTATCTGTGTCTGATTTTATACAGAGCACCGTGTGAGTGATGGCAACTTTAAGGGGTGCAGATATCAGTCGGATAAGCGTCTGAGTCGTAGCTGAGGTTACTGTATCCTCTTTCTCTCCTTTTCTTCCCCGTCTCCGTGAACTCATTTTTTATCCTTATGAAATTCAAATCTGTCATTGCATAAGAATCCCGCTCCTTGGCCTGTTTATCTCGCCATGCTTTTGTTGGTGAGATTTTCAAATTGATGCAAGAACTCCTCAATAATGAATCATGTTTCAGCATGCGAATCTACGGAGGAGCAGAATATGTTTCTTCCTAAACAAATCTAATTGCTAACTCCTGTTTATATGCGTGCAGCCATCGCCATGTTTTTTGGAGGATGACACTTCTAGGTCGCATCCCTGAAGGAAATCTTTCCCAGAATCTGGGTCAAGTCTGAAAGTCTCTCCCTGTTCAACCGAAACCTGAGAATTGAATCTTTTGAAAATGGTTTTTAAAAACAGAAATGACAAGGTTTTTACTTCATGACGGAGTTTGACAACGGCGCAGGGAGAGAAAGAACCCTTATCATTTGAGAGGCTGATGTATTTCAGGGAACATATTGCGTATGTGGAAACAGTCGGGGATGCTGGTTATCTAAGGTCTCCTCAGGTTCTATTTAACATCCATGTCATATAAACTCTTATTTCATTCTTGGGATGTTTGAGGAAAAATAATACCCTGAAAAATGAAAACAAAGTACTCCAACAATATTTATATCCAGCGAAAATAAAATATATGTTTTGTTTTGTCAGTACTATAATATAAATACGAATGTCCTTATCTGACACAAGAGATATTTTAATGCAGTGATGTCAGAATGGGTTTCTTATGAGCCTTTTTTAAATTCAACCCGGGACATTCTTGCTATTTAGCTGTTGGGCTGAATCAGGTTTGTTACGTGAAAAGGAATGTCATAGTCAGCAATACACCAGTATTGACCTCTGGCACTTAATGAAACAGGGATCAGCCATGTTAAACCAAACCCAGTCGTGATTTAAAAATTTTTTTTTTTATTATAACATCTTACTGAAGGGCATTCTTAAGGCCACATAGTACCTTCATAAGCCTACGCCTAGGCATTATAGGCATGAATGCTACCCTTTAGTGAAGTGTTACACTTTACTTTTTGTTTTTTGTACTTGTGGCACTGTTGTAGATGTGACATAAATAGATGTCTATGAACTGCAATGTGGCACATTAGCGACAGATAACAAAGAGATCTAAAATTCTAAGTGGAACTACAGTGGTATGTTAATTCTGCCAGTGCATTGATTGAGGTTGAAGCATGTTTTTTCAGCACTGGCACATAAAATTTGGGTGAGCAGCTATTGATACTACTTCCATCAGTTTGCTATGTACATGAAACGACAGAAGTTTATTTTAGGAAATTTGACCTAATAACTTGTAGCTGTTGACCAACCTGTAGAATTTGACCAGAAAATGTGTACTTGACCTCAAATCAACAAGTAACTGACTGTTTAGCACACAAACGTCTGCGTTCAAGCCTTGAACCAAAAAACAAGTTTGATATGCTAGTTGTCTTAGTCAAATAACACAAGACTGAACCTAAATTTATGAACAATAAGTGTGATATAAATTGCAGACACATACAGGAAAGTTGCAGTTCAGTCTTAATTTGCAATTCATTCAAGTCTAGTGTTCACAAAATGATGTACAACTATTTCATATAAGTATTCAACCAGAAATATGACTGTATACCACCATACATGTGAAAATGAAGTGATTTCACAGCAGAAATATAAACAGTGTGCATCAGAACTGGATCATGGAGGGATGGAAGAAGGTGGCCTGGTCTGATGAATCACCATTTCCTTTACATCATGTGCCTGGTTGGGTGCATGGGTATAGATAAACTGGGGAAGAGGTGGCACTTGGATGCACCATGGGAAAAAGACAAGCTGAGAAAAAAGACTTGTTGAACTGGCCTCCAAATTTCCCTGTATGATGTGCTCTGTGAGATGCTAGACAAACTAGTCTGATCCATGGAGGCCCCACCTCAAAACTTATAGGGCTCAAAGGATCTGATGCTAATGTCTAGGTACCAGATAACACAGAAGACCTGCAGAAGTCTTGTGGAGTCCATGCCTCGACAGGTCAGAGCTATTTTGGTGGCACGAGCCAGAACGGTATGCCTACATGATATTAGGCCAGTGGTTTTAATGCTGTGGCTGATTGTTATCAATCAATGTGCATCACCTACCTGAGGAAGAAATGGCATCAGGATGCAAAATGGGAAGACAGCGAGGCAACAGGTAGTGTGGATAATGTTCTGCTGGGAAACCTTGGGTTCTGGCATTTATAGTGATGTTACATAGACATGTTTGCACTGCAAACATTGCTCAGGAACGGTTTGAGGAACATGACAAGAGTTCAAGAAGTTGACTTGGCTTCCAAATTCCCCAGATCTCATTCCGATCTAGTATCTATGGGATCTGCTGGACAAACTAGTCCGATCCACGGATGCCCCACCTTGCAACTTACGGGACACAATATTAGGCAGTTGGTTTTAGTGTTATGGCTGATTGATGTATATTTTTAGCATATTCACTTACTTTTGTCTACGATCAAATCTGAATCTTTAAAGCACAAAAACGTACTGATTCAGGTTACCTTAAAGACATTTTTTAAAATAATAAAATAAATGGACAAGGAAAAGAAGGCAAAGCGTAAACTTGAAGGAAAGCCTGCACATGTAAATAAGGAAGTGCAATTACGTGAGATTTTACCCAAAATGCACAGCGGTGGCATTTGGGAGCTGACGTCCTGTGAAAGAGTAGATATGTGTGTGTTTGCTGATAATATTCAAATGTAGGGATGTGTGTATGAGTGTGCGTATAACTGTGTGTGTGTATGTGTGTGTGTGTGTGTGTACCTGCAACCAGCAAATGCAGCTTCCTTGTGTAAATGATTGCTGGTGCCAAGCTTTTCTTTTCAGGGTGAGCTATCTCTCTTAATAAGCAGCCCTGAGTGTGGGTGTAGCACAGAGTGAGTGTGTGTGTGTGTGTGTGTGTGTGTGTGTGTGTGTTAGAGAGGCGTTTCTCCCTTGCCACAGATATTACGTAACCTCCACCTACTTGCATTCTGCTGGTGCCAAGTGCTATATGTTAGTCGCCGTCTTACCATATAGCCTAGCAAGAGTGACTCAGGCTACTGCCACACATTAACATTTAATGAGAATACCAGTGAACTGTCAGCGATGCTGCTTGTACTTCGCTTCTGAGTCATAAATTATTGATGACGTCGTAGTGTCAGGCTTGGTTCGACCGGGCTGCTAACATGCTTGTAAGCACTAGTGGTGTGATTGATTTGAATTTTGGGAACAACAGATGCTCTGACCCACTATGGAGAGCACAGGTGTAGTCAGTCTTTCCCAACTGGGACACAAACCCCCTGAAGGGATGGAGCACATAGCCAAACAGAGTGCCCCATGCCAGTAGAAGAAAAGTTAGTAGTATAGACATTTCAACCCTTTTTGCAATTTGATTATCCACATTTTTGAACAAATATTATTCTATTATGCTGGACCTTTTAAAAATAAAAACATCAACATTTTGCTGCTTTGCTCATAGGAGGTGCTCCATACCAGCTCCGTGGTTGATGTTTGTGATTTAAAGAAGTCTGGATGATTATGAAATAGAACCTGACCCATAACCGTGTTTTCAAGGCTTCAGCCAACCCAACCTTGCTCGGCCCGACTAGTACTTCTAAATTTGAAACTCAAATCCAAGTTTATTTTTGATATTGCTGATTATACCTGTCAGTGAACAGCCTTACCTCGGCTCTGATCAACTGTGCTGAAGTTCCTCTCGCTGCTGCTACATACGGGAATGCATAACACCTTGAACCCCTTGAACTTGACAAATAAGGGTAAAGATCTGCTCTGATCTTTCTACTAGCTCTCATCATCTCATCATACATGGTTTCACTCGGGGAGAGAGAGAGAGAGTGAAAGAGAGAGAGTGAGAGAGAGAGAGAGAGAGAGAGCACTCATTAAAAGCCAAAGCAAAACCAAGCCTGTGAAAAATCAGGCTGAACCCGGCCTGAAACATATACCTTAATAATACACTTGATTAAGTAAACAAATATGAAAATAAGTTCATATTAGAGGCCTGCATTATATCTTATACACAGCGTAATGTTCTGACTAATTTTCCAATTTTCAATGTCACCTGTAGAAGGGGCAGTTAGCGAGTCTAAAGCAAACGGCACCTTACCTTCATGTCATTTAGAAAAATCGTGCAAATGATGAACAGCATAAATAATTGAAGAATCACCTAATAATTAGCATGTATACTCAATGAAAATAACAAAATAACAAAGTAATAAACTTATTTAAAATAGTTATGAAGCAACTAATTTGTGAAATGGATTTATTTGTTAAAATACAGTCAAATATTTGATGTCACTTAGGCTTTATGGGCTTGAGGGCGAGAGCGGGATGAAATATTTGTAAAATGGGACATACTATGATAATTTCCTATAAGAGTGGGCTGAAAACTCATGGAACTGTAAGGTTTGTCCATAGTAGACTTCTTGTTTGGGTATCTGAATAACCTCATCCATCCCATGCAATGTCTTGGTAAATATTCTGTTCCTATATTGAAGGCTGTTTGCTCTATTTCACAAGTAAAACAACATGGGTCTTATAATTAAGCCCTGAGGCACGCCACTAACATCTCTAATAAAGATCATCCGTCGTTGGGAGGGTATTGCATCAAATGGACCAAAATCTAAAGATGAGGTTGCACCAGTGGTTCGCAACCCTGGTACTGCAGCACCCCATCCCTGCACAGTTTAGTGTTCTCTATTCTGACAATACACCTAATTCTACCAGCTAATTAATAGGGCTGTAATGGTACATGTATTCGTACCGAACCATCACGGTACATGGGTCATGGTTCGGTACATGATGTCATATGGAGAATACACGGTACGATGGAGAAGACGTGATTGAAGTAATACGGAATCACAGAGTGACTAAAAAGTGCAAGTAAATCATAAACCTGGGTCGTAGTGTGGTGCAATAGTGCCACCTACTGGCGTAACACTTCTGCTGCCATACACATACATGAAAATATAAGCAAGAGTGAGTGTTTACCAAGCCTCATTCTTTAAAACTTTTTGTTGCTTAACTTCGCTGTATCGTGAACCGTACCGAACTGTGATATCAGAACTATAGTGTGAATCGAACCATGACCTTTCTGTACCGTTACACCTCTACTAATTAATAATCCATTACTGAGTTGACCTGGGTTGAAGATATGTGAGTTAAATTAAGGTTTGAAGGTAATCACTGGACAATGCACTAGGCCTAGTTTTATACATACACTATATGGACAGGAGTATTGGGACATGTGTTTTTGAGGGTTTGGACTATGCCCCTTACTTTCAATGAGTACTTATTGCTTTCCAAGAAGATTGGAATCTCTTATAGCTGCAAAGGGGTGACAAACTCTGTATTAAAGTCTATGTATTTAAATGCAATGTCATTAAAGTCCCCGTTGGTGTAATGGCCATATACTGTAAGTTTAGACTGCTTGGAGCACCCATTTTCGTCTGCTCTTGTGTATCTAACAGTGAACAGCCAAAAATGACATGCCAGTAATAGAAGAACACAGAGGACTTGTAGGTAAATGTCAAATGTATAGCCTGTCTGAGTGAAATATTAATTACAAGCTTAGTTACAGGGAGTACTCTTGCTTCAAACAAACAAAAAAAAAAGTAATAACAGTTAATAAATTTAGAGACAACATTTTGTGAAGTCCCTTGGTGAAGAAACAGGAGCAGTGGAGCTTCATTTGCTGTGTGTAATTGGTTTTATTAAAAGGTGTTCATCTCATAGCTACACACAGTCAGTTTAATAAGGCTGATGGAGAGTCTTAGGCACTGCTTAGATTAAAAACTTTCTGTTCTTGCATTAGTGTTTATGCTTCTGTCAAAATTTTTTTAAAATTACTAGATGGGACTGAAAAAAATAATGCATTAAATTTACTTAATTTACTCAAATGTCAACATTAATAAATTACTTCAACAACTTTATTACCAAGAGTAAAATTGCCAAAGCCGATAGTTTGTTGATGTAGAGGCATAGAATTGAGGTAGAGGCTGCGTGTTTGTGGTATCCAACTTGTGTTGAACTTGTGATATTTTAAGTATCCCAAAATACCTTGGACCTTTTATTTTGACATGATATTTAGAAGGGACTATTGACAAAGAGTGAGCAAGTTAGAGTGAACAAATGTGTTTGACAAAGAGCGAGAGAGAGAGAGAAAGAGAGAGATAGAGAGATACAGAGAGAAAGAGATGATGGAAACACAGAAATCTGCAGTGTTGGAAAATGCTAAGAAATCCAGTGCTGTCTGCTGTGGCTGATAATTAGCGGTTTCAGCTCAGTGGTTTGTGACATTGTTTGCTGTCTCGTGGGACTCGCCTCTTGTGAGAGACTTTCATTGTGTTCAACAAAAGCAGGCAGGATTGGAACCACACTTGGCAGAGAGAGGAACTTCATGCTCTACACTACACATCAATGACAACATACATTTATGTGGCCTATATACTTTAGAAAACATAAAACATACATTCAAACTTTATTTATCCCATATCTCATCACTGTAACAAAACCTGTCTCTGAAATCACTGAATGAACTTTACAGAAGAAATGGAAATGAAAATGAAAACGTCCTTAACTTTATTGTGAGCTTATGTTGGTGTAACAAACACTTTTGGACCATTTTTATTGGTACACTCATCAAGAAATGATCACGCAATGTAAAGGGCAGCTGACTGTTTACAAAAAGAATGTTACATGTTATGTAGGCCATGGAATTTCAAGAATCAATTTAAACTCTTTGTTTCTCAGTTGTATTATGGGCAAAACTGGCGTACATAGTTTCTGGGCCATCGCTTAAATGTATTTGAGGGAAGAAAAGTGGGGGGAATGATGGCAAAAATGACTGGAGTAATTGGAAGTTTTAATATTTAAATATTCCTCTGGATGTACTACAGACAGAACAGCCAGTTTTGTGTGAATTTTCTCCACCATTCAAAATTAGCCTTAGTGTTTCAAATATGATTCAAAGGCTTCTTTTATCAGTGGCAGCAGACAACAGAATAACACCGACAGAATTTAGTCGTACGTGTGTGGGAAGGCGCGGTATAAAATGTGATTGGGAGCGCTCACAATCTGTTATTGTCCTGGAAATTCCTTATTTAATGTGGAGTACAATTACAGCCCCCTGCAGGTTTGTTTTTTTTTACATAGGAAGTAGGTGTTCCTATGTGCAATTAGCTGCAGAGTCGAATTTTAATTTTGGTGTGCACATATTGCGATCACACCAGAGCACATTTGGCACTGTGGCTGTGCTCCTATGTGCCTCCGGTCTACAGGGCTTTAATCTCAAAATCATTTTTTAATTCAAATGTGCTGGAATGCAGTGCAAGAACAACACAAATAATGTTACTTTCCACTTAGTAATAGATTACGATATATGTACACATAGTACAAATCAATATGAAATATACTATAATATGTCGTCAACCCTAAAAAGTATATAGTGTAGATTTTCAGTAACTTTTTGTGGGCTTTACAATATAAATGTGTTTAACTTGCCCTGGTTTCTTTATTCATTAATGAAGACTAATTAAAATCCCAAGTAACTATTAAATTAACTGACAAAAAGTGTAGTAAAAAAACTCAATCATTATGTTTGCAAGTTAGCAAACGTTTGAAGGCCCATGATATGTCATATCAAACTGAAGTGAGCAGATTTTGAACGTCCAGATGGAGACCGCTGTAGTGTGTCACAGATTGTGTGCTTACTTTAAAGTAAATAAATAAATAAGCAGCCTTTTTCACAGACTGACAGAACATTCCTCTCTCAAAATCTGACGCACTGTCAGCAGCTCAAACGTGTTAAAATATTTCTGCATCTAATTCACTGCTCCGATGGAAAGCAAAGTTACTTCAGTACACTGTATTCGCTGTGGCCCATCCGGAGTGTAAACCCATCGTCTGCCGCACACTGACCAAACACTGACCAAACTGTGCACAACATGGACACAAATGAAAAGTTTGACCTCGACCTACCCCTGCTCTGTCCGTAACTTTTCATAACCTTTAGAGTTTAGTGTTGCTCTGTAATGTTATGTTTTTTTTTGGTTGTGTTGTTGTAGCTCAGTAGAAGCTAGAAAGGCTGAAAAGAGCAATGATGCCACCATTGTAATATTATCTTAATTATGTGGCCAAAGTCTACACCTATTACAACAAAAGAAATATAATTTGAAATTAGAGGACTAACAATGCATCAAAATGTCATGATATTATACCACAGATGGTTCTGATTTTGTGTTGTGAGAAGCATTCTGGTGCCAGTATCTCCTAAAAACTGCACAAAACCAAATCTCTTCAAGTATCAGTCTAACTTAATCACCTATTAAAGCTAGAGTTTATAGATGCTACATAATGTTAAGTTTCCATCTGTGTTGTTGTAGCTAATTAAAACTAAGCAGGCTGAGAACAGCAATGATGAATTCACCACCATGCTAATATTATCTTAATTTTGTGACCAAAAATTACATCTGATCCAACAACTGAAATATAATTTAAACAATGCCTCAAAATATCCTAATACTATACCAAAGATGGTTCTGACCTTGTGTTGTGAGGAGCATTCAAGTGCCAGTATCTCAGAAAACTGCACAAAACCAAATCTCTTCAAGTATCAGTCTAACTTAATCATCTGTTCCATCTGGGGGTTAGAGTTGCTAAATGATTTTAAGTTTCCGATTGTGTTGTTGTAGCTAATTAGAACTAGGCAGTCTTAGAACAACAATGATACATATGCTACCATGCTAGTATTATCTTAATTATGTGACCAAAAAATACACCTGTTCTAATTTTGAAATTAGAAGAGTAACAAGGCACCCAAATATCATGATATACCACAGATGGTTCTGACCTTGTGTTGTGAGGAGCATTCAAGTGCCGGTATCTCAGAAAACTGCACAAAACCAAATCTTTTCAAGTATCAGTCTAACTTGCTCACCTGTAACTTAATACAACAGAAACACTTAGGAACAGCTATGACGAATTTTACCTTTCCTTCTGAAAATAAGTGTTTGACAAATTGCACCTTGACTTAACAGCAAATGATGCAAGTGAGCAACAACAACAAAACCAAAATGCTCCCGCTGTTACCGTCCAAGCGATCAGGATTCTGAAGACTGTCTGGGTCTGACTTCATTTTCCTTTTGGAAAGATTTATTTTTCACTCGTAACTATGTCAAATTAAGGAAGAAAAATGCTAATTTACGATGTCTTTAGAGATTAAATTCCTCTGGAATGTCTAAGATGTATAAAAATACGATAAAGAAACGTTATTTGTATCAGGGTTCATTTGCTTATTGTAGCCTACTGCAATATGAGAATAATTAATAATAATGTCATTCTAACAATATATGATGCAGCTCAACTTCATGACCTTCTTTCTTTTTATCACCACTGGACTAAATTAAAAACTAGACTCTGAATGGTAGAGCATGATATTTGTTTTCTCTCCCCTTCATGACTGAAGTGTCTCAGATAAGAGTGAGACAGTTGACGGTGTGGTGATTAATTGCGATCTGAAGTGTTGGTGCTTTCCACTCATGAGGCACATTGGGGATTAGGTGTTTCCTACAGTGAAATGAATATGCAGAGACTGTACCATTCTTGATCTTACACATTAGAAGCTGTAAGGGGGTCCAGCTTAGATTTGTTGCTGTTTGCTCATCTGAGTTTAAAGCGATTATTGAAAGAATGACTTTCTTTTTCCGTTTCCCAGCCAAGACATGTCTGAAGTTTGCTTTATTATTTTTGCACTGGTAATTGATGATAAATCCATGCTTATATCTATCTATCTATCTATCTATCTATCACTATCTAATGTTGTGTTGGAACTTTCTACTAACTCCCATTTGCCATTTTGAACTTCCATTTGCTATTTATGGTTTGTAGGCCTCCTTCATCTAAGGTCATACAACTCATTTGTTTAAGAAAAAAATAGTATAGAGAGATTATTTTGACTGTAACACATGCAAAGATGAAACATTTTACTCTGTTTATCACAGAGTACCTAATTTCAATGTTTACCAAGGACAATGTTTTTAAACATTAAAATTTTCTTAAAAAGTGACACAAAGTTGCTAAGGTATGATGTGGTTGCTAAGGTATGATAGGTGGTTGCTGTGGTGTCGGAGAGGGTTGCTAAGTAGTTTTTAGGCGGTTGCTATGGTTTAGGAGGTGGTTGCTAAGTTGTTTTTAGGCAGTCACTGTGTTTAGGAGGTTGTGGCTATGGAGCTTCTATATTGTTGCTATAAGATACAATGTGGCTGCTCAGGAGTTTCTAGATGGCTGCTATCGGATACAATGTGGTTACTAAGTAGTTTCCAGGCAGTTGCTATGGTGGAAGAGGTGGTTAGTAGGGAGTTTTTAGGTGGCTGCTATGGTATCTGGGTCAAAGCAGTTTCTTCCGGGATCAATAAAGTTTTCTGATTCTGTTATACAAAGTGGTTGTTGCTTGGTGCTTGCTGCGGTGTAAGAGGTGGTTGCTACGGAGTTTCCAGTTTCTAGGCAGCTTCTGTTTTTAGGAGGTGGTTGCTAAAGAGTTTCTGGATTTTTGTTATGGTATACAAAGTGGTTGCTAAAGTGTTGCTAGGTGCTTGCGGTGGTTTAGGAGGTGGTTGCTAGGGAGTTTCCAAATGGTTACTATGATATAAAAGGGGAGTTCTGTGTGGTCGCAAAGGTATACAAGATGGCTGCTCAGGTGAAAGAAGCGGTCGTTATGGAGATTTTGAGTGGCAGGCCAATCTCAAAATTTCTTCAGGAATTTGGCATTTTTATTTGAATGAATTGTCAACAAGTGTGGTTCCCCATGGAATAAAAATTGAATTGGAGATAGGTTCCTGTGGAGAAAAAAGGGGCATAAGGTGTGTGTATGTGTGTGAGTGTGTGTGTGTGTGTGTGTGTGTGTGTGTGTGTGTGTGTGTGTGTGTGTATGTGTGTGTGTGTGTGT
>JBBJLS010000134.1:10080193-10094192 GCA_037577275.1 Bryconaethiops microstoma | reverse complement strand
CTCTTTCTCTCTCTCTCTCTCTCTCTCTCTCTCTCTCTCTCTCTCTCTCTCTCTCTCTCTCTCTCTCTCTCTCTCGCACATTCCTGCTCCACCGTAAACTCTATCCTGTACATTCTTGAGGAAAAAATAAATTGGCCCATCTTGTGGCATTCACCCAAAGCCCCCAGAGTTAGCATTTGATTTCCTGTGCTGCCTCCATTCAAGGCCTCCGAGGGGGCCTGCACTGCCCGGTGTGTCCCTCCCCACCTCCCTGATACCTCGACTCTCCTTTCTCGTTTTTGTTGTCCTTCTTAATTTCATTACTTTCGCTGCGACCTTAATTAGCAGTGATCCACCCCAGGATATCAAATCCTTCTTTTTTTTCTTTAAACAGAAACTGAGGACCTGGAGTCTCTTGCCAGGTCTGAGTGGCAGGTAAACCAGAAAACAAGCCTAGGATGGGTGTGTTTAAATGTAGTTTTTATTGTGAATTATGGACTTATAGGAATGGGAGTTTGGAAGATTTTTTGGAAAGAGAAAAAATTCCTACTCTGGATTAGCAAAAACAGATCAAGAGTAAACAAAGTAATTTATGATCAGCACACTGCCAACACATCCAAGGGACATTTTCTGCCCTGTTGTCATTCATCCAGGGAAACTTTAATAAGTTGTTGAGCCGCAAACAATAATTAACAATTAGACTCAAAAATCAACACAATTTTTTATTTTGACATTTTTTATTTTGTCATAGCATAAGTAATTTCCTTCCATAGAAACATTTTTTATATAAGAGATTGAACTGGGACCACTAATATAGAAACATCTACATTTGGGACTGCAAACAGGATAAAATCAGAGTCCAACTTATAATTTGACAATTAGTCTAATGGACAATTAGACAGAGTACAACTTTTATTTTTACATTATATTGTTTTTTATATTTTCTTTTTGTCTCTGTGTACCAGTGCAGTCGTTGCATTAGCTAATTCCTCTGGGATCAGTGAAGTTTATTCTGATTCTGATGATCATTAAAGAAGAACTGTGTGTATCTTTACACCCCCTCCCAAAAAGGTGGTGGCTCTGGTGATGTAGGAGGGGTGGGGGGATAATCCCACCCTTCAAGCCCTTCACGCTTTCATATTCAGGCATGCCTGTCCCCTGGCGCTCGGGCATAGGGAGTCAATATGTCAGCGTTTATCGATACCCCACCAAGCTGCGCGGGCCTGTCAGCGGCCTATTCAGGCCCTAATGGCCCCCTGAGGTGCAGCGTCTATGCGGGGCTAAAAGGAGCTGGGAGGCCCCGGGCCCGCGCTGTTGTTGGAAGTTGAGGCGTGTGCTCCCACGGCAGCTCCGCGCCTTCACACACATGACAGGAGCCATAAAAGACCCGAGCCTCTGCCTCTCCCCTCTCTCTCTCATTCTCTCTCGCTCTCCCTTTAAAAAACCCTTTTTAACTCTCTGAAAGAAAAAAGTGGTCTAATTGTTTATTGTGGGAGCCAAAGATGATAGACACTCCCCTCTTTTAGTTCTTTTCTCTCATCTTCTTTTCTTCCCCCTTTTTTATTCCAAGGCCTCGTCTTTTCCCCTTCTTTTTATTAAGGATGTGCGTTTTATGGCCCCTTTTTTGTTCCAAGGCCTTGTGTTTTTGCGCCTTATTATTAAGGATGCGCATTTTTTTGCCAAAGTCTCACCAAAGAAAAGAAGGAAGATGATGTTCCACAATGAGCTGACAGTTTGAGGCTGCTGTTATAGGGGATGTTTCTTTACAATTAAGAATTTTAACCCCGAGAAGTTTTAGCAGGAGAAGCTCAAAACAGTTCCTTCGGAGCAGGCTGGTCCAAAGCATCTAATAGCAGCACAGAGTCAATGGGAAGTTGGAGGACAAGGGAGCTGCCCATTTAGTGTGTGTGTGTGTAAGCCTGTGGTCAGCTCTGGGCAGGAGGATGGATGAATGGACAGGACTCAGTGGGGGCTTGTGTTGGGATATAAAGTAGGCCAATACCGGGGACGTTGAGGCCCGGTGGCGCTCCTTCATTGTCACTGCATGTGTTTGACTCATAGGCAACACTCGTTTAAATCCGTCTCTTCTTTTTATAGACGCTGTTTCATCATCTCTGAGTTTCTGGCACAAACACTTTATAAGGAGAGCAATCTCAAAAAATGTAAATGACTCCCCCCTCCCTGTCAGTTATTTGATCTTGCCATAACGTCCCTTAAAACACCCCCACCCCTTCCGTGGGCATACCAGTATCTGAGGTTCAATCCCCCCAAACAAACCTGAGGAAAAGCAACAAAAAAGAAGATTGTTTATATTCAGGCCGCGAGCCAGAGAGATGGCTGAGAGAGGCAGATGGATGTCAGAGATAGCAAATCAGATCGTAAAAGCAAAAACTATGCCTTCATTTGGGGGCTGCATGTATAATAACACCCCCCACCCCCACCACCACCACCACCACCACATACACCCCCTGCTCCTCTGTGACTGACAAAAAGTGTAATTGCAACAACAACTCTGACAAAAGGCGCCCAAAAAATAAACATGTAAACAAACAAAAAAAAATGAAGATAGGAAGATGATGTGCTGTTATTTTTGTCCTATGGGTATGTGTATGGGGAAATGCAGAGAAGGAAGGGTGCAGGAAGGAGAGGGGGGTAGTTGTTGTCATTTACACTCAACTGGTGTCATCCTATGCTCTAAGGCTGGTCCTTTTGAATGCCTGTAAAATAGCAAGTGTGAGGGCCTGATTGTAATTATGCTGGAACTAATATGCTTTTCAAAATGAGCCATTATGAGCTAATGCTGCACTGCAAAAGCCCTGTCTGTTTTTGTCCCTCTGTCTTGGGTAGTTTGCAAAGGTACAGCTGATATCGAGGCCATTGGTTACGGTATTAAAAAAAGGCTCCATGGAATCTTGCCGTAATGTCGAGCTAATACTGATTCAAAGGCAATCACGGCAGATGAGGCTGGAGCTGCCTCTCTGCCTCCCTCTCACCATGTCAGGGAAGCGTTTTATCATCCTTTATCCCCTGACTAATTCAGAGGATTCCGGGCGATGTTGAAATCTGCACTTTTTCCTTTTAGCCTCAACGGTCTATTCAGTCGGTTAAAAAAACAACAATTGAATCAGAGAGACCTTTTCTGGTACTTCGATGTTATAATATTACATGAAAGTCTACAGATGTGGCTTGATTCTGACAGCTATGCATCAGCTTCTGGAGCCTGGGGTTGATCTTTGTGTTATTAGTGTAGTTTTTCTGTGTAGGCACAACATTTTCTCACCCATTGCTACTTTTATTATATTACTGTCCAATGAGGGACTGTATAAAAGCTTCTAGATTGCTAGATAGGCACTAAACTAGTGATTACCTTCTTACAAGCCCTTGTAGATAAACACAGCTATGGAGACCAAACTTCTTCTAGTTGGGTTTTTTAATGGACTGTCCGGCTGCAAAGCAGAGTAGATCAAGGCTGTATTACCTCACACTTTACTTAAGGCCTCAACTGAAAACGTCCCAAGAGAAATGAAGTGAAGGAGGGACAGAAAAAAATACACGAAAAAAGACAATGAGGTGGGGTGGACTGGAAAGAGGAGGAGTTTTAGAGGGGTGATGGATAGCCCATCTGTCTAAAGTTGGAGCTGAATGTATGCCGGGGCCAGAGTGAGAACGGTGTACTAGCTCAGTGGTATTAACGTTTTTTTTTAGCTAACATGTGGAGAAGCTTTTAATGACCGTCATAATCTTTGATTGATGTTTCTGAAACTGAAGTGTATCATGCATCATTATGTGCAGAGGATCCGAAGGGAACACAAACTGGTGCCGGTTTAAAGTGTTCAGCTTTGATAGCATTACCATCTCATCCTAGTTAGCAAAAGTATTTCTTTCATAATTACGAGAGATAAAAATTAATAAACATAATAAACTCCCAAATGCAATATCCCTGCTTTTCTACTGTATACATTAAAAAGTCAATGCACAATAAAAGTCATATTGGTTATGATTGAAAGAAATCTATGATCAGGTATAATCATATTTGACATTTTTTGTGGTTTCAACTAATATCAAAAGGGGTTTTAAAGCAAGCTGAAGAACCCCCAAACCTTGCTTTTTTCTCCTATTTGGTAGAAGTAAGCGATATTATAGTGCTGCTCTAACTAAAACAGTTTCATATTAAATGATTCATGCATCGTTATGAGTCTAAGTGATCCCACTGGAGAACAAGGGGTCTGTTCTTAATTAATGAGAGTACTCATTTCAACAAAACAATTCTGTCTTTGGCACTAGTTTATCTATCTCCACAGTTTTATTGGTCCATAAGGGTTTGGTTTGAAAGGGGGGGTTGAAACTCTGACATATGTTTAGCACCTGATTTATTCCAAATTCAATTTTGCCTAACGTCAATATTTAACTAAAGATCACATTGTACCCTGGAGGAAAACACATCCTGGCTATAGCAGTGACTGAATGGAACATAATTAGGCTTTAATTGCTTGATAAGTGAGCAGGAATCAGCTTGAGGACTTTATCAATATCCCCAGAACCTTCAAATGGAATTACAGCGCAGTCATTATGTGGAGGATTAATCGGGATGTACCTTATTGTCTTAAAACAGGGAACTGTTTTTGTGGCTTGACCTCCTCTTCCTGAGGGATTTGATTTCAATGAAGGTGATAATTAATCATCATTTTCTCCTGCGAAGATACGACTGTACACAAGCAAAGAAACTCCAAAACCACCAACTATGACTGTGGTTTAGACAGTTTAGCAAAGTAAACCCTAGATGAAGATCCCTACATTGATTACTGTATCAGTGGGTCTACTTATGCTCCTATACTTCTAATCTCTGCATAGCCTTCTTGTGACCCACCCACATGTCAAAAAGTGAGAATGTAATAAAATTCTGGGGTATCTGGTGGAACTCCAGATTAAACCCCACAACTCCAGTGATCCACAAACAGGGCAGCTACGTATGTCACCCAGGCTCCCATCACAACCTAGCTGGGAAAGTAGGCTTTAGCCATTTTACTTGTGCGCCATAATCCATTCCAGACTATCAGGAACTCCTGGCCCCATGATAAAAACCCAGCATCCCAATCAGAGGATCTCACTGGGACAGAGATGGGGCTGTATCATGCCCCTCTCTCTGCTCTATCAGTGCTAGCGTCTGTTTCATTACCATAATCCTTTGCTCTTTGTCAGGGGGGCTTGTTGACCTTCAGTCTCAGGCGTGCTGTCCAAACTTCCCAGAGCTTCTGAAATTGAGGTTTGTGACACTCTTCGAGAAAGCTAAACCCATTGCCTATGAACAGAGAATACACACAGATATTCTGGCCATGGTTTTAGAGGTAAAGTACAGCAGCAGGGCAAAGTATGGAGGTAAAGGACAAATGTATATTGCAGAACAAACAGGGTCCATTAATAAGTCCAGGTAAAAAAAAATCACACTTGAGACACGTAGACTATCTGAGCTATACGAAATCATCTTTATGCAGAATCATGTGGTGTCGGAGGGAACCAAAAAAACGCAGGGCAGCACATCCCTTCCCCCTCAGGAGGCTGAGGTGACTTTGGAAAGTGATCTATAGACCACTGTGCCGGTCTCAAGTGTTGTCATGGCGCATTAGTGGCAAATCACTGTGCCGCATCCTCATGAAAACCAACAAAGGGATATTCCCAGATATGTACATATTCAACTTTGTATGTTCAAGGGTATTTTTGCTGGAGTGAGGGCTGGCTGTTGGAAAAATCAATCTTTATTAAAAGATGGGAAGACGAAAGAATTGATTTAATGAATGCGGACTCATGTCCTGCGGCCGCATGTAATCCGTTGAGAATCATTGAGCTGGAGCTCGGGGGAGACAAAAAAGACGTTCGGCGAAGACTCCTCGAGTGGCCTGTAATGATAGTCTCCATATAATCCCCTAATTCCTTGTTTAATTAAACTCCAGAGCCGGCCTTGAGACTGAGCCAGTTTGGTAGTTCTTTTTTTTTTATTAGCACAGTTGTTTTTTTGTTTTTTTTTCATGGGTTCCTTTTGAGAAGGCTGCACGTTCCAAACATACTTACACATAGACCAACAGATAGACACATGCATGTCCACACAAATCCACACTGGCCCTTTTTTGTCACCTCTTTTGTTGGCACTGTGGCTGCAGCAGTAGTGGTCCTGGCACATGGGGGATGTGTTTGAGAGCTGATCTGCTCTGGCTAGAAGGAGCTGAGAGAAGGGGGAAATGTTGCTGTGAAGTGGTCCAGCCATGCAGCAGTGGGCACAGAGCACACATGCCGTCTCTAAAGGAGATTTGCCTTCTCTGTGGCAGCTGTGGCATTGCGGGGGAAGGTGCTCAGAGCCCCACTCAGTCTCTCTCTCTCTCTCTCTCTCTCTCTCTCTCTCTCTCTCTCTCTCTTTCTCTCCTTCTTTCTTTCTTCCTTCGCCTTTTCTCTCCTTCCTCGCCTTTTCTCTCCTTCCCCGTGCATGATGCAAGATCGTAGGGCCTGGAGCAACGCTTCCGTGTTCCGCCACTTGTCAACACTCCACCGTTCACAGCCAGTAAATGCGCAAGTGTGATTTTTGTGACAGGACCTTTCAAAAGCCTCGCTGCCTCCATGAATAGATACACAGAGGTGGCTCGGGAATACAGTATGATGCAATTTTAGACGCAATTATCATGGTAATGTGTTGCAGTAGTATAACTAAGCGCACTCCGTATCTCTGCTCACAAATGCTCCTCTTGGCCTGAACTGTAATGGAGCTTGGCTTTGTACAGCCCAAAAACATCCCAGGCTGAAACGCAAAACCGCCAACTGCAATCTGTACTTATGTTTGACAGTGTGTCTAGGGGAGGAAGGAAAAAAAAGGTAATGTTCAAAATTGTTGTAATATGTTTTGAACCCTAGCTCCAAACACAAAGACTGGGGAATTCAATGGCCCAAAAGTAATACAGTATCATACGTACTTATTTCAAGCACTTGCCTCTTAGCTGCTAGCCTCAGGCCGGTGTAGAGAGAATAAGGGGGATGCAGAATGGCAAGGTGTCCTGTGTAGATTACCCTAACCCTCCCAGCGATCGTCCCCAGGCCTCCAGAGCTCAGTGGCAGGATTATGTTTCTGAAGACTCCACTCATGTGAATAAGAGCCATACGAACTATAGCCTGGGCTCTACATGAAGATAACAGAACATTAATACTGCTGTGACTGCACTCCCTGGGTTTTGCACAATTTTGTTATTTTATTTTTTTAAATGCCTTACTTCGTACAGTTCATTGCATTTAATTTAGTGATTTTTATCTTCCACATGCCTTGTTGTGCTAAATTTTATATAATTTCTATTAAAATGTAGGCTTGTTGTTTATTAAGACTTGTTACATACTATCAATTCCATAAAAGAAATAGATTTTATATTTAGGGAAATAAGGGGTTGAAACTTTTACTGAGTCAGGAGTAGAACATAAATATGCATAAAATTATGTGGAATTTAATGAGAAAATTTTGTGAAATTTTGTTTTCCCCTTGGCAGGTCACCGTACAGATGAGGGTTCAGACGTTGAGTCAGAGCCAGACTTGCCATTGAAAAGGAAGCAGAGGCGAAGTCGTACCACCTTTACTGCCGAGCAACTGGAAGAGCTGGAGAAAGCCTTTGAGAGAACGCACTACCCAGACATCTACACTCGTGAGGAATTGGCCCAGAGAACCAAACTCACTGAGGCCCGTGTACAGGTTAGTGACACATATGCAGTAACATATATGTATGTGTACGCTCAACACCCCAGGAAAGAACAACAGCGCTAGAATTTAGACAAAGCTCGAACATAGAAATGAATAAACATATACACTGATCAACCAAAACATTAAAACCACCTACCTAATTTTGTGTAGGTTCCTCTTGTGCCATTAATACAGCTCTGACCTGTTAGTGCATGGAGCCCACAGGACCTCTGAAGGTGTGCTATGGTATCGACACCAAGACGTTAGTAGCAGATCCTTTAAAGACACTTTTTCATATGTGTACAGGAACCTAAATGTACCTAAACTGGACTGTGATTTCATGGAGGTTATAGCACACTTTAATTTTCTATTGGACCTTTCAGCCCAGTAATGGTGTTTCTGACAGATCCAAAAACTGTTTCCATGGAATTGTACCAGTGGAAAGTTTCTTCTGTCAGAGCCACTTTAGTTATTGCGGTCTTTTATTTTTCACAGTCTTGTTTGAGTTTTTTTTCCTAGCATTTTTTAGCCATGGAATGATAACATAAATCAGTTAATTTGTTAGCAATGTCCTGGTACACCTTTGCGATTCTTACAGAAATAGAAAACCTCCACTGAAATTTATCTTCTACCCAAAAAGATAGCCCAGAAAGAAAGCCTGTGCTTCCCAAGTGTTAGTTTGTATCTCCATTGTTAGTTTTTGTTTAGAAAACAAAACTAAGTCCATCTGTTGTCCTGAGAACATTTTGAGCAATCAAAAAGCAGAGATGCAAACAGCTGTGGCCTACTTTTGGCCCCGCCATTGAGCAGAACAGGCACAGGTACAGTTGCTTTTTTTAAAAGGAAAAACATTTGTTCAGCGTGGTTCTTTGTGCCAGTGCAAAAGTGCCATGAGTTGTTGTGAGGTGGAAGCTCCTTGTGTCAGAATGGTTTCTCTGGCACATCCTACAGATGGTCAGTCAAATTGAGATGTGGGGAATTTGGAGGTCAACTCTTTGCAAGCTTCCCCAAACGGTTCCTGAACAGTTTTCAGTGTGACGGGGAGCATTATCCTGCTGACAGAGGCCACTGCCATTAGGAATGCCATTGCCATAAAGGGGTATATTAGGACTGCAACAAAGTTTAGGTAGGTGGTCAAAGGATCTTACACATGAATGCAGAACCCAGCAGAACGTTGTGTACATTGCCTTTTTCTATTGCTTCATGGTCCAGTTCTGATCCTGACATGCCCACTGTATGTGCTTTCAGTGGTGGACAGGGGTCGGCATGGGCACTCTGCCTGGTCTGCAGCTATGCAGCCTCATACACAGCAAGCAATAATACACTGTTCATTCTGATACCTTTCTATCATAGCATTTAATGTCTTCAGCAATTTGTACCACAGTAGCTTTTCAGTGGGGCTGAATCTGACCGGCTAGCCTACTCTCCTCACACGCATCAGTGAGCCCTAGTCACCCATGGCTTGTTTTGGACCGCTTTTGGAGTATCTAACCCCTGCATGCCAGAACCACCCCACAAGCCCTGTTAGTTTGGAGACTCTCTGACTCAGTCATCTAGCCATTACGAATTGGCCATTGTCAATCGTTGCACTTGCCCAATTTTCCTGCTTCAAACACGTCAACCATTTGTTTGCTGCATATTATATCCCACCCCTTGACAGGTGCTTGTAACAAGATAATCAATGTCATTCACTTCCCTTGAGACTGATTGGTGTACATACAAATCTACATGTTTCCCAACCTATAATGGTCCATTTTTTCCATACACTTTTGTAGAAAGGCCTGAGATACATGAAGGTTTTCCTAGGATTCCTTGGTTCAGGCAGCTGTCAGTGTGTGAGCAATTATTCTCACCTCTGTCAGTTCATGCTCCCCCCCAGGTTTAACAGAGCCAGTAGATTGCGAGAGTGTACAAGGTTGCTCTTATGAGCTTTCTAACCTAATAGATCAATACGTCTCCTCTAGACCTCAATTCAAGGTCTCTGTCTTATTACCTTAAAGGGAATGTAAAAGGTAATCCTATAGACATTACAAAGCAAATATGTTGTTGGTTATTCAAATATTTAGATAACTAACTACACTACATTATGATTTTCATGAACCGTGACAACAACTTCAACCAACTTCAACCAACATAAATCAAACAAGCAACTTTTCTCGCAAGCCATTTCTCCTAGCATCTGTAATTCAGTATGCCTGCTATAATGTGTTTTTACAGACATGTTTATTTCCCTCTCATAGTTTTTCATCATCTTCCAACTGCACTTGAATCAAAGCAGTAAATTTGTTCTTAACATAATTGCGGAAAGGCAACAACTGCCAAGCGTCTTTGCATAAATGAGTTCCGATATCTAACCATACTGAGGCAGATTGGGCTCGAGATCTTTTTGGATTTCTGTTCTCATCTGTTCTCATGCCTTGTGTTTGTCATCTTTATCTGCTATATATTTAACCGTGCAAGACTGACTGTTTTGACCTCTGGTCCCTTTGGGAATGCATCATTCTGTGTTATCCTGGGGAGCCTTTTTCTCGCACCCAAGCCACTGAGAAGCTTTTCGGCAGCTCTTGCACCCTGTCGTTTTATGTAACACCGAAAAACTAATACAGTAGAGTTATAGCAGCAGCTGTTGTTGGAGGGAGGTTTGGGGGGGTGGGGGATAGACAGAGAAAAAGAGAAAAAGAGACAAAATGCATTCCTGATGGGTCTCTCTTGTTGGCCTGAGATCTCTTCCTAACACTTAAAAACAGGCGACTGCTTGTAAACCCCTCTACACATCACAGATCTCTCTTATCCTCTTGGGACTCTGTGCCCTTACAACATCATCAATCAATCATGAAATAAAAAAATAAAATACAAAAGAGGGTGCCTTGTTCTCTTTGCTCCCAGCGCTCTCTCTTTTCCTCGCTTTCCTTGGCCTTTATGGATCCTCATTCCATGCACTAACGGTCCCCATCAAAACGACGCCCCGGCAGGGTAACGGATTCCACATATGTCTCTCTCTGTCTCCCAGCGCTCAAGGAGGAAGATGTATGTGTCTAAATGGTTTCTTACCCACTCATGGGATTTATTTATTCTGTATTGTTTTTCACTAGATTTCACACATGGGGGCTGTCTTCCCAGACAAATTTGAATTCATAGACAAAGGTATATGGACTCTCAATCTGAGTGCTGCATCTATAATGAGAACTGACTAGCAGTTTGTTGATCAAGTTTGAAGAAATGTCAAGAGACTAGTTTGTTCCCAAATTTTTAAACTGAGGGGGGAAAATGGAAAGGCAAAAAATTGTTTCTCACTGAAAGTCCGAAAACTTGTAAAGAACTCTAGCATGTACAGATGTGTTAATGTTTCACCCCGACATACTGTCACAGCACCTCTAAATGCTCAGTGGAAACTGCATAGACTCTTATCACAGTCCTCCCCTGATTATTTAATAATGACTATTGAGCCATATTTGTAGGTCAGGTCCAGCATTAATATCCAGCATTAATATCTTGAAAAAGGGGTTATTTGAAAAGCTTATGCTTATTTGTGGCCTCTGATGCAAATGAGAGAAGACAGAACACAAAGAAAAGATTGGACAAGGCAAAGAACTAAAAGGACATTTCGCTCCCCTCCCCATTCCTTGTGGATAATGGAGCTAAAGGATGTCATGTGAAAAGCTGAGGTATTCGAGTCATGGATATAATTTGTTAATGCAATTTTCCTCATAATCTAATTCTGGAACACTTTGAAAATCTCCAAAGGTCAACTCAAACTTAATTTTCTTAAAAGGTCACTCTAAGAAAGTGACTCTGGTTAACCAAAGTAAATAATAGCCATAGGTCTTCAATGTTGTTCAGCTGAAGCCTAAGGAGGGGGAGGGTCTGTTTGCGGACTGTGAACACTATTGTGGAAGTCCCCATTTTTGCTTCCTCGTGTGGCTTTGACATTGGGTCAGTTTTACTCCACAGTCGCACTGTCGAACAAACTGTCTGTTTGAATCATCAGAGAGATGCATTGACTTTATTTGTAACACTACAGTGCATTTCAGCTAAATGTCTTCCTGCTTATCAGACTTTAAAATGGACAAGCACAAGCAAGTGCACTCTTCTCTAGAATTAGTTTGGCAAGACCTCGTGCAAGCCCTTTGTTGTCAGATGCATTGGAAGGCCTCTCATACCATAATATTCCAGTACATACCTTTCCAGGGCAAGAAAGCAATTGAGATTTTTATATTGGTCTGTCTGGGCAAGGGTGGGTGTTTTTTTTTTTGGTAGGTTCTCCCAAGCAGGGCTTTGGACAGACCTGTTTCTCCACAGCTGTGCAGACCCATCCAGCAGATGTCAGTTTAGTGGGACTGGAGAAGAGGGCAGTGGGGTGAGAGAGAGGCCAGGAGAGGGGGCCTCTCCATCCCTGGTTCATCTGCTCTAGCCTCAGAGCACCTCATGGCATGGCCCTTGACCATCCTTTCCCAAGGGTAGGCAGCTGCAGGATTGGGTCACTTGCATGTGAACTGATATTCTTGGTTCTTCAATAATTTTCCTGTTAGGTGGTCTGTGGACAGTGCATTGCGCACAGTTTTGGTCAGTGTGTTTTGAAGCTTTGATAGTCCTCACAAATCAAACCAAATGGTTATTGGCTTGGATGACCAATTTATTTATTGATACAGTGCCTTTGTACTATATGGAGGTTCTTTAAGGTTTGTAAGGCTTCACCACACTTACACATACAAGGTTATGTTTTGACAATTTATCCTATAGTACACAATAAGTGTCAATAATCATCTCAGACCAGTACCTGACTGTATTACAGCTCCATTGCTGTGCAGGACAGCCATGGAGACACTGATAACAATAAGAATGGACTGTTCTGATAACACCATAGCTCCATGCTCACTGTGGAGCAACATCTTCAGTGTCAGATCACCATGCAGCCTCTTCTCATGAGGCTCCTCTTCCCATTCGTCTCCATCAGGGTTCTGCCACCCCCTCATCTACCAACAGCTCTCCCATTGCTCTACTGCAGCTTTATCACCCTGGCTGACAAATCGTGGGATGAGATACATATCCGTTCCAGGCTGGCGTGACGAGGAGAAGCAATACTGGGATGCTGTTCTGGTGATACAGAACTCATCCAGGCCTCCCTCCCTCCCTCCCTCTCTCTCTCTCTCTCTCTCTCTCTCTCTCTCTCTCTCTCTCTCTCTCTCTCCAGTCTTAGCTTCTCAATACTCTTGAGCCAAGCTGAGAGATCTAACAGCTGAGCCTATCGCAGCAGAGACAGAGAGAGAGAACTTGTTGCCTCTGCTTTGAAATGTTAGCTGGGTTAAACATAAAACATTAACCTTCCTTTTGAAAGGAAGGAAGACTGCAGAGGAGGAGCGGCAGGAGATGAAGAGCCTGGCGGCGACTGTGAATCACGTCTTTTCCCCCCATCGAATGTGAATTACATTCTCTTCTTATTTAGGGTGAAGTATTTAAGACTTCACATCAGTTACCGCTCATCAGAGAGCCGTGGAGCTGCTCGCTCTCCGCTTCTGTCACATAGATCCTCTTTCAGTGCCAACAAACATTTAGCATGAAGCTATTATAGTTAGCGGAATCTAATAAGGTATAAGCATTGCCTTTTACGAACCGTAAAAATCAATTTGGCAAGAAGTTGGCCTTCCTTTATCAGAGAGTTGTGCTAACATCATGCTTCATGCTAGAAGCTAGCAACAGCCAAGAGAATGTTATCTCTTTCCTCTTGTTGTCATCCCATATATTCAATTGTAATCTTCATGCTAAGCAAAATTTAACATGAAGTATGGGATTATGAAGTTGCTGGTCTAATGGGCTAGATTTAAAGGGGACATAATATGCAAAACTCACTTTTTGCATCCTTTTGTATTTCCATTTGGGTCTCTACTGCTACTTTAAGCACGAAAAAAAACATCCATAAGTTTTCTGTGAATCAATTGAAAGATTTTCATGTCAGGAATCATAAGCTTCTACGAGCCGTTTGGACGGCCCCCTCATTGTGACGTCATAATGGAGAAATTTGCATAGACCCGCCCCTCATCTGTCAAGCCCCCACCCACTAGAGTAGTTGAAGATCCGCCATTGTTGTCTGCTGGTTTTACGAGCACGCATAAGACGCAGAGCGCTGTGGCTACAGGCAAAGGCAAGTCATTCATGAAGTGTTGTGTTCATCTGGGTCCGACTGAGGGTCAAACATATAGGGCTGGATAGCGCCTCTGTCTCACGTGTGTTAAACGCGCAGGTTAGCATGGGATGGGTGGGGCGTGGCCAGCAACAGCTTATTTGCATAAAAGTGACAGAGCCCTTAAACAGCTCATT
>JBBJLS010000134.1:10069286-10080150 GCA_037577275.1 Bryconaethiops microstoma | reverse complement strand
AGAGAGAGAGAGAGAGAGAGAGAGAGAGAGAGAGAGAGAGAGAGAGAGAGAGAGAACATAGCTGAGGTTTGTATTATTTACCGTTCCATTTAGTCTATACTCACCACTGGTTTGAATGATGGAGTAAATTATGTTTACGCATAATAAAAATGGATGTTTACATTTAATCCTAGTTTACTCCTTTATTCACTGTGTGACTCAGTATCAGTGCTATTGCAGCCAGGATATGATCCATAGCCCTTCTTCATTTGCACAGGCCTGTTTACAGTGAATGAGACAGGCTGAATAGAGCCTGGAGTCACCAGTCCAGACTACTAGAAAAACAAGACAGTAAACAGGCAAGAAGAAAGGAGAATAGAAAAAGCAGTGCATGTGTGCAATATTATCCCATTTATCCGTGACAGGTGTGTGCCATAAACACAAATCTCCACAGACCCCTCCGTTGGACGGAAGGGAACAGGTTTGGATGCATGCATCTGCTTTGTTAGACTAGCAGTGGCTAACTAACGCACAAGCATATACACACACAGCAACATACAAGCAGGCTCAAAGAGATATCAACAACAACAAAGATAGCTCTGTATAAAGGGACATGGTTTTGTTCAAATTACAGTGTTTGCTTGCTTTCATTTCTGTTACACAGTATTACATGGTACAACAATTCGTCAACAAAATCAGACTGTAGTAGACAGTCATTAATTGCTGAAAAAGGTCCATGCATCAGTGAGGTTTCCTCACATCAAAAAGGAAGGAATTGCTTGTCTCAAAGACAAAACTTTCAATGATGGCAGCACCATGGCAGAAGCAAACTGAAAGGAAACAGGAAGTCAAGTTACATCAAGTTGGTTTATTGTCATTTTAGCCATATACATAGTACATAGTGAAATGAAATATCGTTTGTCCAGGACCGTGGTGCAACACAAACAAAAACAGACCAACAAAGAACAAAACCAGAACTCTACAGAACTACACAAGTACAGGACAAAATACACAAAGTGCACAATATACAAAGAGAACAAGAGAGAGTGCAGTAAAAAAAAAACAAGAGCAAAAAACTGGACAAAACGATATTTAGTGCAAGAAGGAACCTCCCATAGTCGAACCCAAGTTGCCTGGGTGAAAAACAGGAAGACTCCTAGACCATATGGGACAATGGGGCAATATCAAGCCAAAGGCATAATGGTTCAATTAGTCCTTTAAATCAGATAAAAGCAATTGATTACAGAAATTATTGTTAGTTACAGTACTCTTACATCCTTGTTTCAGTTTGTCACTCAGACTCCACATCCTCCCCTGGAAAGTGACAGATCTGTAGTCTCAGTGTTGAGGGAGGCTTGGGGCAGCACTGAAGCCCTTCCGCACACAAGGCCTCCACAGGGGGGAGGGATGAGGTGCGTCTCTGTGGAGGAATTAGACTGGATTGTGGAGTGCGGGAATCCGGGACTGTCCAAGGTGACTTTGTGATTGGGTTCCAGAGCGGAGCCCCAAATCCAGCTCACAGGCAACGGCTGGTGTGGCCTAGATCCAAGCATCATCGGTATACACACACGCACACACACACACACACACACACACACACACACACACACACACACAGTCATTTGGTGAGGCACTCATCTCTTACCCTCCCCATCTCCATTCACACTAAACAGAACAGTTTTTATATGGGCACATGTTTGGCATGTTTAACTCGATAGAGCAGCAGACCACTGGCATTCCAGTTACCTTGTGTTCCTTGGCGATGCCGCTTTCAATTCAAAGGGCTTGTGGCAAATTCACTTAGACAGATCGGCTTCTCAGGCTCCTCTTATGATTAAGGCAGACAAGTGTCCGAGAGCCATTGTCTCAGCTTGTGGACTGCGAGGATGAAGAGTCTCCACTGTGAGAGTGTGAAGAGGATTTCAAATCACTTTATAGAATTACGGGCAAGGATTGTAATGTAGCCTTGCGTAGCCCAGATTGTGTGGTCCTAAGGCTTGTCTCTACTGAGGTTCTGGACCCTTTTGAGGAACTAAGAAGCTCCAAAACCACCCTTAATTTCTGTTTGCTATTCTCACTGTAATGAAGGAATCAGGACCAACATGTAGAGTAACAGAAATTGTCAAAATTTTGGCATGTGGCAAATGTATAGCAACACAAGAAGCATAAAGGAGATTGCTTTCCTTTCCATTGTTCTTCTTTTTGTTCCTGGTTTGTATAAACATGCTGATGTTTTTTGGTTGAAATGTTCACTTAAATTGACAGCTTACACTTTTTAAATGCCAAAAGGCTTGAATATCTTAATCATTGCCCTTTTTAAATTTTATTCCTGTTTTTTTTTCTTACTTGTTCAGCTTTTACCATAGTTTCTGGTCTCCAAAAAAAATACCTTGCTGATAGTATAGTCTAGGTACTAAGATTAGCCCTGTTTCTTCCTGTGGTGAAGATCCTAAAAACTGATGAAAATGTTCTTAGGTGCAAGGCTCCTGCAGTGCAAACATGTCTACGTTGCCCCACGCACACGTGAGAAGAAGAGTAGTGAGACGAGGAAAAAATGAAAATCAAGTTTTTAGGGTGCATAAAAGTTTATGTGACTCTGCTGTGATGACTCAAGACCAAAGACATCTCATCCTCTTGGGGGAGAGCAAAGACAGTTGCTGTGGAGATGAAAGGCTAACAGGGTCAAGAGTAGGGTCCTGGGGTCATAGGTCAGGTAGCACTGCAGGGTTGGCTGCCTTTTGGAGTCACTGAGGGAAGGAAGTGGTGCATCCCAGCTTCCCTGCCCTGGGGCCAGGCAAACTGTTTGTCCAGCCCCAGTTGGAGGTCAGTTCAAGCCTGGCCACCCGCTCCAGCGCATCCTTATGGAACCACTCAAGGACATGAGACTCACTTTCGTTGCCTTTTTCCTGCAAGAGGAGCTTGGGTTAAGACTTGGGGCAGGCTTAAGGGGTAGGAGGGCTGCCCAGGAGCTTTAGGGACTAAGAGTGTAGGGGGTTGAGGGGTGTGCAGGGCCTTCTGAAAGTAAAGAAAAAGGGGTTTTGAACACTTGACAGATGGGTAAGAGTCATCTTACGTCGCATCAAATGTTAAAGATCCATTGAAGCTGTTCTGAATGAGATGCTAGCTGCTAGCAGCCTGACAGTTTTGCACACAGACAATATAAATACCGCTTTGTAAGGGGGGGGCTGGAGAGGGGGAGAGAAGGGTGTGTATCTGCGTGCGTGTGTGTTTTGTCGAGTGTGTCTGCAGTGTCGTTGCCTCCGAATAGACTGTGTCCTTGTGTGCATACCATGAAAGTGGAACTCTTAAAGGCCTGTTTAAAAAGGGACGCCCACTCTTTGTGGCCAGTGTTCGGTCTGCCATATTGAGAGGCCTTTGTCCCCCCCTTTCATCTGGCCTCACAATGGACCGGCCCGTTTGAAACACAACAGTCGATGAACTGCGCTGACAGTGTATTAAGTGCGGATGAATTGCCAGAGCGAGGCATAGATCAATGTCGTTCAACCTTTGGCGCACACGGGGCCCCGGCCTTGTCCCAGGGAAATAGAGCAGGTTGCCGTCTGTACTTGCCAAGCCTTTTCACAACCTCTAATTATATTCATGTTTTGGTGAAGCAGAAGCCTTTTTACAATGTGTAAATTACCCTCGGTTAAAGAGGAGCGTCTAGAGTCGCTTTGGCTTCTATGGGAGCTTATTTTGTACTTTGATGACAATGAGTCTGAGAAAAGAGGATTTGGTTGATAATGGATGGTGGATACATTTACGGTTACAAACATGCCCTGTTTATTTATTTTTTCTTTTTGTGTGTGTGTGTATAAATACTCACAGTAGTACACCTATTTGAAGGAAGAACAAGAAACAAAGCTTGAACGGTATTATTATCAACAGTATAAGAGCGAGAACATTTGCATGCAGCACTGCAGTAGCACCAGTCCTTCTGGCTGTCCTAAAAGTGTCTGTCAGGTTGATAAATAGTTGAGTTGTGTGTTGGGGAGATGTGTGGCCTACCTCCGACCTCATAATTACTTTGGTGCTCTGATGGAGGCTTAGGGAGGCTTGTTTACACAGATCACACCCTCAGCCACTTAGCAAGAACAACAGGGGCCTCGGCATGTGCTAAAGCACAGTTTCCCACAGGGGCACACACTCAATCATGGCCTCATACACAGCTTGCACTGCAAAGTCACAGGAATAATTACAGTGCATTGTTCATTTTGAATGTCTCACATTTATGAAAACATATGTAAAGATAAGAGCAAACAGACAATATACACGGTTGCATGTACTCACTTTAAGATTATGTTTTTGTCAACATAAAAGTTACAGTGGATAGTTTTGCATTTTCTGAATGTTGGTGGCAACGAGGACCCTGGCAATATGTCTAATTTTTTGCATAGCCTAGCCTTATCCTTCTTGGTTCCCATACAGTTCTAATTGTCAGTCTTTCTATTCCTAGGTGTGGTTTAGCAACCGACGAGCCAGATGGCGTAAGCAGGCTGGGGCCAATCAGCTGGCAGCTTTCAATCACCTGTTACCTGGAGGATTTCCTCCTACCGGGATGCCAACCTTACCGACCTATCAGCTTCCAGAGACCACCTATCCTAGCACAACCCTCTCACAGGGTAAGAAGTAATGGGTTATCTCACCTCAACGATTGAGTGCTTTGCCTTGGTTCATCATTGTAATGCCATTCACTTTTGTATTTTAGATGGCAGTAGCACATTGCATCGACCCCAGCCTCTCCCACCCTCTTCCATGCACCAGGGTGGGCTCTCAGCTGACAGCAGCTCTGCCTATGGTCTCTCGTCCAATCGCCACACCTTCTCCAGCTACTCAGACACCTTCATGAGCCCCTCTGCTTCGAGCAACCACATGAACCCAGTCAGCAACGGCCTCTCCCCACAGGTAGGCTCAAGAGTGGCAATGTTGCACAACACAGTGCCAGTTTTGGTCCTGGAGTGCCCCTGCCATTTATGTTTTGTTGTTTTTTCCTGCTGTAATTAACAAACACTTCCAAGATCAAAATGAGTACCACTGACCAAATCAGAGTTTCCGTGCTGTCCGTGTCGGATCAGAATAAGAGCTTTAATGTTTAAGAGTTACTAGTCATTAAGAATTAAGAGTTTAATTAATGTATATTTGACATATCCTACATTAACTATGCCATAGCATGGTTTCAATTCACTGCAGCAGGTCCAGCCCATAGTTAGAAAGCAAACAAGCAAAACCAGCAAGAATGCCACAGCTTGACTTCTTTGAATCTGTCTCAGACAAAAATGCAAGGGTTTTCTTGTGTGGGATGAAACATGTTCAAAGACCAGGTTATGTTGAAGGTTCTCGGTGGAAGCTTGAGAGGAAGTAATCGTAAAATAAAATATCCAGATCTGCCATTGGAGCCAATTAAACACTTACATTCTTAAATTCTTAAACAGTGGGAATACATGCTCTTGAACACACTAGCGCAGAGGTGCATTGTACATGCATGCTTTTTGCCATTTCTTTGTCATCCCCTCTCCTCTATAAAAGGACTTAGCAGAGAATTACTGAATGCGATTTGAGGCTTCGCTGTTCTAATTGCCATTTGAGTCAATAGGCAGCATTAGATTAGCCTTTGACTGCGAGTTTCTTCTGCGCAGTCCGCTTTGCTGCCCTCTTTGCTTTGCTGTGTGTGTGTTTGTGTGTGTCTGTGTGTGTGTACTGTAGACAAGTGGATTTGTTTGTTGCTGTGCGTGTCTCATCCGTTCCCTTGCATGAGTGTGGGTGAATGTGCCTTGCTGAATGTGGCGCTTTTTGGATAATGTGTGTTCTTCTGCAGCCTCATCCTCTTTGGCCCTCTAATTAACGAGCACTGAGGAAAGCTTCTCTAAAATAGTGGGCGATGAAAATGATTCGTATTGATGCAAATCGCATGTGAAGAGTGAATTATACACAATTACCCATCAATACTGGGCAGTCTTGCCGACCCTCACCAACAAGATGTGGCTAACAAGCAGAAAATAAGATTGAAATGGTGTGTAAAGAGTTGAAAATGAATTTCAATGCCGCATTTGTCCACAATTACCCCCTCGTTCACACATGTTTTATTGGGAGTTTCTCTCTCTCTCTTTCTCTCTCTCCCTTTTTTCCCTTTTCTCAAAGCAGATTGTGAAACAGTCTTGGTATTACCCCTCTTTTTCCACCCCCCGAGAAGAAAGAATTAAGGATTTGATGACAAAAAAGAGCTTTTCCTCTCATTGCTCCAGCGTGAGAGGGATAACATGGGCTCCGTGCAGTGTGTGTGTGATTGTTAATCGTGGCACAGAGGTTTTAAGCACTAATGCTCTCCTGCCCAACCTGCGTAAATGCCACAGAACATGGAGAGCCCCTCCTGCCACCCGCCACCCCCTCCACCCTTCCATTACCATTAGCTCTTTAATACCACCAGCAGAAGCGGCTTCCAGCAGAAGCGGCCTTTTCTCTGGCACGTCTGAATTCGATAATAAATATAATATAATAAACCGTTTTTCAGCTAACACTGTGGATTAGGATGGGAGCCTTTGGGCTGGAGGAGGAATTGGAAATTAATTTTTGATATTCCTCTGCTTTATGGCGAGACCACCTATTTTTTTTTTTTTATATTCTAGAGTGAAAAAAATGTACCATGTTTTTAAACAACGGTCTCTGTTTCTTCCCCAGACTTTTAAACACTGCTGGTCCACATCAAAGGGAAAAAATTCAATTAGTGGTTTTAGCGAGGCTCAAATCACTGTGGGGTAAATTGTGTGGTTTAAATATATTGGTACACCGTAGTTTGTTTAATTACATCACGGAGCCTAATGGTTTAAAAGCCTACAACCATATGAACCACTCATGCAATGGAGTATGTGTTGGAATGAGTTTTGCGCCCTTGTGTGCATTCCTATACATCAAGCTGAGACTGCTGAAGAATGAGGATGAGGGGTGAGGGGGAGATCTCTCTCTCTCTCTATGAGCCATGTGGAAGAGCCATCACGCTCTCATTGGGCTGGAGATATATGTCCGTCTTGACAGCGGATTCAGAGTTCAGACTCAGCTCAAGCCCTTCCGAGCTGTCCCTGCCAACGCTTTCACACGAAACGTCCGGCCTCCCTACCACACACAAGACCCATGAGCATCTGCTGCAGTCACTTATTGCTCAACCCCATGTCCTAACCCTGCTAAAACCACTCAGGATTCCACAGTGCTGTAGAAGCCAGTCTGGGGAATAACTTAAAGGAGTAGTTCAGAGAAAAAAAACCCTAATTCATACAATTGTTCTTCTATTGCAAATGTTACCAACCAGCCAAGACAAATCTGAAATTTGCATCTTTAGTTTTAGCCCTGGAGCTAAATGTAAGTAATGCAAGCTTATATCCAGTCATTGCATTGTGAATACCTAAATGAATGTCACTCTTGTTAAGCAACAGACTTGCTTACATGGTTTCTGACATTGTATGAGATGTTATCCATGTCATCTATGAAAACGTATAAAAGTGTGTCGCACAGCTAACAAATATGGTTGTTGCAATCATCCATGAATTACCCTGTGCTTTTGTTTTTCATTACAGTACATCATACAGTATCAGAAACGACCTAAGCCAACTTGAGTTGCAGCTGATAGACTAGGCTTCTATTAGCTACTTGGTATCAATATTAACCTCATAGCTTCAGTGGGATGCAAACAGAGGATACCAAGAATGTTTTGACTGGGAAGAAAACAAGGGGGACAAGGGAAAACCTTGTGTTAATTTAATTTTTGGCTGAAGCACAGCGTCAAGGCCTCTGAAGACATGCTTGGCATTCCATCAGTGTTTTCCAATTAAGGCTATTTAAGCTGGAAAGGAAAGCACTGCACATCAGCCCCTGGACTGTGCACTACACATTCTACCTCAGTGTCTTCATATATAGTTTCCCACTTCTCGCCTGGCCTATAACTCAGGTCAGGAAAAAAAAAAATCCAATTCAAAAAGAGGTTGTGCATCTCCGCTCTTGGAGATGAAAAATAACTCTGCTATATTGAACCTCTTCAGACAACATCTGTTCAGAGGAGATAGACCCCCGTGTGCTCACACGAGCGAGCCATTTCTGTTCCTGATGGGCTGGTGGTGGCTGGTAAAGATTGACCAAAATTCCATGATTCCCGGGCAAATGGGTTGCGGGGGGCCGGTGGCCGACGGTAATGGATCCCCGCTGATCCTGGGACAGCCTTCCACCTTCCAATCCACTAACCCTTCCAGACAACACCGCACCGTTTTCTCATTAAGGGCCAGCCAAAAAGCCATCCGCGTCCGACGACCTAGCTGTTGTTGTTGTCGCTGCTTGTTAGAAAGTTTGAGGTGGACTGTGTCACAATGAGATCCATTAAGCTGTGCTTGGCTGGGTCAGAGGTATGAACCCATTTCTTTCTTTCGTCCCCCTTTTTTTTCATGGCCCCTTTTCATTTTGCAGCACAGCAGGTGTTGAATTGGGGGGAGCAGAAAGGGCCACCGGCTCGCTGGTGAAAGCATGGGTCAGAAAAATAACAAGGAAAACATTCTTTTTCCCCCTTCCTCCCTTATGACAGAGGGTATTTCTCCTTGGGGAATAGTGTCGGAGGAAGGGGGGGCAAAGTTTTTCATCTGCAAAATCTCTGGCTGTGTTTATTTCCCAAAGTCTAGCGTTGCTCTATCAGATATCCATACTGATGGAGCCAATACTGTTCCTTGGGCCTTTGTAACTAGTATAACTAAGCAGAAAATCTGTAATTGATCTTATCTTGGGAAGATACGCACAAGTTTACTGCGTTTCTGCAGCTGGGGCTGGGCGGCTGGGGGGGAGGCCGTGCCAGAGAGAGCTTCTCCTGTCCTCCGCAGAGCTGTAGATGGAGCAGGTAATAGAAGATCCATCTCACCATTAAGTCTCTTTAAATGGGTTTTTAAACTCCGCTCTTGGGAACTGTGTTCTTTGGCAAATGTGTTGGAATGGATTCCTCTGCACTGGATGACAGGGACCCCTGCTGGGAGAGAGGAGAAAACCACAGCACTGAGGGGCTCTGATGGCACTGCCACTGCAGTGTGTATGTGTATTTCGGGCCTGTATTTAGCCCTTTCTGGGGACCAAATGTAAAATATGTATTTTTTTTATTAGACAGAGAGAGATGGAAAAAGAGAACGAGGGAAAAATAGAATGGGGGAAGAGAGTAGACAGAGAGAGAGAGGTGGAAAGGGAGAGAGAGATAGATAGATAGATAGAGAGAAAAGAAAGAGAAAGACAGAGAAAAAGACAGGTGGAGAGAGAGAGATGGAAAGAAAGAGAGAGACATACAGAGACAGAGAGGGAAACTAAGAAAAAGATAGAGAGACAGACAGACAGATAGCGAAAGAGAGGAAAAATAGATACAGAGAAAGAAAGAGAGAGAGGGAAAGACAGAGAGAGTGCAAAAAGGCTGAGCAACATTTCATTAAATTAAGATGCTTTTAAAACATGGTAACACAACAACAAACACCCAGAGTATGTTCTGTAGAGTATGTGCTGAGAAGCTTGTGTGGTGAAGTGAAGGGACTGATTGGTTGGTTGACTGGTTTGGTTGGTTGATTGGATGGTTGGTTGGTTTCTTGGTTGGTTGCCTGCTTGCTTGCTTGGATGTTTGGTCGGTTGGTTGGTTTGATTGGTTGGATGCTTGGTTGGTTGATTGCTTGTTTGCTTGGTTGCATGGACATTTGGTTGGTTGCTTGGTTGGATAGTTGGTTGCTTGCTTGCTTGGATGTTTTGTTGATTGGTTGGATGGCTGGTTGCTTGTTGGTCGGTTGGAGGCGCATGCTCGAGCCCACACCGCGAGGATGAGAGGGAGCCGCAGCGCTCGCGCCTCTTCCCTTTGATCCGTGTCCCCGGGCCTGCGCAGTGCAGCCTCACCAGCCTCTCCTCACCCACTGTCTGACAGAGATAAGGCACCAGAGACTCCAGCTCTGCAGCCGCCATCCCCTCTCTGCCTTAACACCATGAGCAGCCCCTTCTTTAAGAAAAAAAGGATGAATTACGTTTTAGAAGCTCGTGCTGGCGCTGCCAGAAAAATAAGAAGGAACCTAACAAACAATTTCCAGAGCTCAAGCCCTCCGCCGTCTCCCTCGACGACATTTTGACGAGACGTAATTCTCCTGAATATCAATGAGTGCGTGTAATACCCCCCCCCCACACACACACACACACACACCAGTGCCCCAGCATTATTAAAAAAAAACTTGTGCATTAAGCTGTAGACTGGGCACCGTGTCAGCTGGCACGGGCTCCTGACGATGAATCAAAGCGGATGAACGCGCGCAGCACATATCTGAATACCCCTGTACACTCTTATAGTGGGGTGGGGGGGCAAACACTTAATAATTAGAAACCATATTAAAGCAGATACTGTTTATATTTGGCTATAATAGAAAAATGCGATTAAGAGGCTTTGGAAGGGGAGAAGGGGAAGGGGGAGGGGGAGTAGGGAAGTGAATGCCAAGAAATTTGGTTAGGTTGCTCAAAATCATAGCCAGAAGCGAATAGCTACTGTACTTTTGACATTAGCATTAAGGAGGAGTTCTGTTTCAGGAGTCCTGGGGTCTTACTGGAGGCCCGGCGACCCTTGAAAGAGTTCAGTGAGAAAGATTGTTTTATCTTTCCTCAGATCAGCAAACTGCGTTTATAACATAAATAGCCCCTCATTGTCTATTTTAAAGACCCTTACATGTGTCCAGTCCTCTTCACAAAAGAGGAAAAAAAAAGGGAAAGGGCATCACCAACTTCTCCTGTTGCTTTTTCGTCGGTCTCAGCCTCACAATTTTCTCTCTCTCTCTCTCTCTCTCTCCCTCTTTCCCTCTCTCTCTCTCTCTCTCTCTCTCTCTCTCTCTCACTCACTCATTCACTCTTTTCT
>JBBJLS010000134.1:10043391-10068916 GCA_037577275.1 Bryconaethiops microstoma | reverse complement strand
CTCTCTCTCTCTCTCTCTCTCTCTCTCTCTCTCTCTCTTTCCCTCTCTCTCTCTCTCTCTCTCTCTCTCTCTCTCTCTCTCTCACTCACTCATTCACTCTTTTCTGTCTCTCCCTCTCCCTCTTTTCTCTTTCTGTCTCTTTTTCCCTCTCTCTCTCTCTCTCTCTCTCTCTTTTCTGTTATTCTTACTCCCTCTTTTCTCTCTCTCACTCTCTCCCCTCTCTTCCCTCTCTCTCTCTCTCTCTCACTCCCCTGGAGAGAAGGAAGAGCTGTTTTTTTTTCCCTGCCGCTTGGATGAAAGGCTGCAGCGGACAATAAAAATGCTATTTAAATGCAAGGCTGTTTGTGTGCGGGTGAGAGATATTTTCCCTCGCCGAAAGTGAGCCGCCACGTCCCGATAAATAGCAAATATAAGGGAATGCGATTTACATTTATCTTGCAGAGGCAGCCAATATAAATTTCAGCAAATCCTAGAAGACGGAGGATTTAAAGGAGGGAACGATTGAGAGCGATTCGCACGCTGTGTGTCCCACGCAAGTGGAAGTGCCTACAAAACACAGAAGTATGGGGGGAGGGTAAGTGTGGCGCGCGTGGACCGATCGTATCTCGTATGCCAATTACTGAGGCATGCGGGAGAAGTTCTATTGTCAGAATCTCGATTTGGCCTGAGATCTCAGCACCACTTTCTTCCCTGAAGGCCAGTTCACTCACAGCTGCTGTTTAGCCCGACAATGCAGAGTCCCACATGTCTATATTCCCTCCATATCCAGTTTAATCCCCAAATATAGTTGATCAGCCAGGATTTGTTTAGCATCTGAAGTTTTTCACTAGACCTATTTATGTGGTCACAGTACACAGTGAAATGAAACAACATTCCTCCAGGATCGTGGTGCAACACGACTGCAAAAAAAAGAAGCACTACAAGACTACAACATTTAGTGCAGTTGATGTTTGAAGGAATACAATATTATGACAGATAGTGTTTTCTAATAGTGGCGGTGTTAGATGTGCAAAAATGCAGAATGGAGGAAGACAGAAATAAATAATAGAGCAAATAGCTGCAACAGCAGCAGGACAGAAGATATGCAGTATATAATAAATACAGTGGAAGTAATGGTGCACTGCAGAATGTGTGTGAACACACACATATGTGAACACACCACAGCACACAGTGTGAACAGCACGAAATTCTTCCTCTGCATTTAACCCATTCACCAAGTGAAGCAGGGGGCAGCCAGGAACACGGCGCCCAGGGAGCAGTGTGTGGGGACGGTACCTTGCTCAGGGTACCTCAGAGGTGCTTAGCAGTCTTAGGAATCGAACCCACGACTTCTTGATTGCAGGGCGAACGCCCTAACCACTAGGCCACCATCTGCCCCATGTGTTTTTTATGAATTGTGTAAGATAAGTGCTGTGTTTGTATGTGCGGGGATAAAGTATATGATTCAGTTCTTATTGAGGAGTCTGATGACCATGTGTGGCATACTGATATGTACAAAATATAGACAAAAGTAGTCAGTACTTCTAAAACCAGTAGCAGCAACCTGAAGTCTGAACCTTCTGTTTATGTTTGTCCTTTTTATAGCATATATTTTATAACAGTATGTCAAGGTGTCTCTTAACAACTTGACACATTTATAGGCTAATGTGTGATGATCTAGTCCTTTATTTCCTTTTCTTGTTAGCTACATTAAGGTCTACATAACAGAACAAGCAAATTGGCTCAGACATGCCTAACCTCTATTTCTAGGATGGTGGAAACTGAGTTTTTTTTGGTCAATCCATCACTTTTAAGGCCTTCTCTTGTGTGTAATTTGATGGTGGCAAAACACAAAGCATGTTCTGGACACAGGTGGGTCCAGGCCCATCCATGCCCTCAGAACAGCAGGTCATAGGGTCATGAGGTTGCAGGGTCATGATGTGCTGGGGCAGGCGTGGGTGAACCTGCCCCGGTAGCCCCAGCCCCTTTGGCCGGCATCCCTCTCCAATGTGCTTCCTGTTAGTTCCACATGCCACTCTGACAGGTGCATGGATGTGATTAATACTGCAAGGAGCACTCTCTTGCTCTCGCTCTCTCACTTTCTCTCTCTCTCTTACACACACACACACACACACACACACACACACACACACACTCGCTTTTCCTCGCTCACACACTGGCACCCTGCTGTTAGGAGCCTTTGACACTTTTCCAGTCCTCTGCTGCTACAGAATTACATCTGGTAGAGCAGCATATCAACAGAGTGAATTCTAGCTGTCTGTGATACCTAATAGTACTGAACGCCAGTTACTATAGAACTACAGTTCAAGGTCAACATCTTTATTATCATACGTGAGTGAGCAAAAGAAAGAAGTATAAACATATAATAGGGCAAATAAACAAACAGTGCCGATGAACATGCATTCCTGGAGAAAATAACAATACAATCCAGCATAAACATGCAAAACACAAATGGGTAACAAATATAGTGCAATGTGTGCAAGTCAAGTAGCACCCGTTTCGTAGGACTGGCAATAAATTAATGCTGTATTAGTAACTAATGAGGGAATGACTACAGCAGACTGTAGCTGTTTTATGGTTTGTTAGACAGTATTAGGATTTAAAGCCGATTTTATGGACTGCTGTTATTACTGTTAGGTTTATGGTAAGTTGTCAGGTGCAAAACAGTTATTATCCAATTGCATTTCATTATTTTTATGTAGCTCAGGTCACTAAATCTCGATCACTCTGGGTCACAGTATCCCACCGTTCTTTCTCTGCTGTGTAAAATTTGTGAGTGTGTATTTGTGTAGGTTGGGGTCCCCAGCTGGCTGGCTCATGGAAGCAGCCCTCTGCTCTCCGTCTCCAGCTGAGAGCTATTTCACTATTTATTTACACATAATTATCGCTATGAGGTGCAGATATTAACACTGTCAAGAACAATTTGACCTGACATTTTTCACTGGGACGCTCCCCTGCTGTTTTTGGAACCCCCCCCCCCAACCCTTTCTGTATTCTCTCTCATCTCTCTCTCTCTCTCTCTCTCTCTCTCTCTCTCTCTCTCTCTCTCTCTCTCTCTCTCTCTCCCACTGCAAGCTCTTTTCTGGAATGATAAAATTGGCTTAAGTGCCATCGTGAAGTGAGAGCTGTGTGCTCTATGTGTGTGTGTGTGTGTTTCACTTGTTCCTGCTGGCTGAATCCATCCCACAGCCAGTCAAGCATATCACTAGCAGAGAATAGAGGATCGCGCCCCACACACTCTGCCACTGCATCCTAATAGAGGGCAAATTAAACACGCGGAATCAGGTCAGCGTCTGCCTGATTGGAATGAAATAGTTTGCAGATTGGTGACCCCTGGTTTAAAAGGTAGCCACCGGGGGCCTAAGCAAGCATATCCCACTTTACGTTTTATTGACCCCCACCATTGCTCAACCCCAGAGAGTAAAGGAAACCTGTGGAGAAAAGAAAATCTGTTATGTGACACATACTTTGACCTTAGATACTAACAGTAGGGATGCAACTAACTATTATTGCTATCATTGATTAAGTAATTGACTTTTATTGAATTAGTGGACCATTACGTGTCCTGCTGTTTTCTATCACATTCTCTCCATCACAACCACACTATCATTTATTGACTTCATAGTGTCGGAATGACATGTATCGTGAACTTTATATAGCATTATAGAGCAAGGCAGTTATGTACTAATTTGAAGGTGGTAGTAAATAATTCTTAATATGAACAATGGAATAACAGTCCTGGAATTTAAGCAGAAATTAATCTGATTAAACTGACTACCAGCTGATTTCTATAATCAGTGTTGTCAGTTTTGTTGAGTGCAGAACTGTGAGAGGACGAATGTCATGGGTGTGTGAGTGTGATGGGCATTGGGTTATCTGTCCTTTTCAGCTTTTATTAGTGTAGAAGTTGGGTTCAGTCGAGCAAAGGAGAGAGAGAAAGCTTCAGCTTCAGAGAGCCATATGCGGCCTGTTTGATGCAGTTAAGCGGCTGTGAGGAGTGACAGCTTGTTCCAATGGCCACTAATGGCTCTCATCTGTGGCTGGCCTTGTCAGTGCCCAGATTCTGTCAGTGCCAATCAGAGTCCTAATTGTACACAATTATCACACCTTCGCTTCATCCCTTCAGCACCTTGCAGGTCAGTTTCTCTTTCATTTCCTTCTCCCTCTCTCCCCCTCCCCCCACCTTCCCCAGTCCCTCTCTCGCCCTTCTCTCCAAGGCGGAAGCTTCTTTTCACTTTTGATTAATGTGCTGCGGCCAATTAAGGCAGTGACACCCAGCTCAGCCCCCGTCATCTGCTCCCTGCCACCAGTCGGCTTGGCTGGGCCGGTCGTGGGCCCGTTAATTGCCCTGCGCTCGCTTTCCACCGTGACCAAAAGCCCCCTAATTGAATTTATGCAACCACTGTTATTTTTAAATAGTCATTTTGTCTCCTCAGATGGGGGCTGTGCTAGGACAGCCAGCCGGCTTTTGGGGAGGGGCTGGGAGGGGGATGTGGTGGTAGAAATTTCTGCGCGGCAGATTTTGTACAAAAACGCCTGATCACCAGTTGATAAATGTGCAATGTGAGGGCAGGGCAAGGCCACTGAGATTTGACCGGTGTATGTGTGTGTGTGTGGTACGCCCATATTTGATTAAAAACAGTAAAAATGTAGTCTTACATAATCAAGAGAAGCTTGTCCACTTAACCCTTTTAAACTGGAACCTTTTTATTTGGTTATTTCAGTCATTCAGCTTATTATTTAGTAACTATAAATGATGGGGTAAGTATGCTGAAACTAATCTGCTTTAGTTATGAGGATGTAGAATTGTGAGGGCCCACATGTGGACCTTTGCAGTTTAAAATGAACATTTTCATTTCTTAGTAATTAAATCATTATATTATACAAAAAAATTCAAACTGTTTGAGGTGAAAGGTTAATTTCTAGAGAAACTTGCAATGGATCACGGTGGTCATGATTTGAAACAGATGTCTGAAGCATTTAATTCCTCTAAAAGGTTATCAAATTTGTTTAGAAAAATGTTCCCTGATGCCAGAGACATTGTTTTGAGAACTTTTAATAGAAAATATTTAAAAATATACAGTCACAGTAGAAGGGTACATGTAGAATGTTTTCAAATAGCAAAACAGTATCCCAGTTTTCTTTCCGGATTTATCCATTTTATCAATGTTGTGCCATTTTATCAACATACAAAAAATTGTAAATATAATAGATGTATATGTTTGGTAAACAAAATTTCCCTTGGTTCCTATTACTAACTCCGTAAAACAATCTAAGCCTGTGAATTTTACACCAAACCACTGCATGAGTTATGCATACATTTTGAAATTTGCAAGGATCCCTTAAACTTCAGGCCTATTATTCAGTTAGCAAAAATCATGACATGTTATTTTTTGCTATAAATGATAAATTATTAAGAAACGAATAAATAAGTTATGTAGTTTGGGGTGGTAGGTATAGACCCTTAGGGGGTTAATGAATCCACAAGAAATGAAACGTAAATAAAATGTGTAATATAATACTTGTATCCATAGGTTATGCATAAAGCTAAACTGAAGAATGAATACAGGTTGTCTATAAGGCGGGTGAATTAAAAAATTAAAGGAACATTGTTATTTATAATACTCTCCCCCAGTCCCCTGCTTCCCGCCACTGTCCCGACTCTAATCACCCCCTCAGGTCTCCCTTTTATAACATCAACCCACATGCGATAGCAGCTACGAAGGGAAGAAAAATCTTTCGCAATTTCCAGCTGAGGCGGGTATCAGGCTGGCAGATCAGTGAAGGTGCGAGATGTTATTCTGCTCTGCTCGTCTCCGATAACTCGCACACACTCGCGGACGCACACTCTCACACTTGGAGGGCGCATTCTCCGCGCTTTGCCCCCCTGACCTCCCCTAAACTTGAAGGTACTACCGGAGGGCAGTGGGGACTGGGAAAGGGGGAGATAGCAGCGACAAGGGCTTCATAATCCACTGTGGGCTAGATTAGGAGTGTGTGTGTGTGTGTGTGTGTGTGTGTGTGTGTGTGTGTGTGTGTGTGTGTGTGTGTGTGTGTGTGTGTGTGTGTGTTTTGGCACCCAGTCTAGTATTGGGAACTGAGGCCTCTGCTATCTTCTCTGCAGGCAGGCTAGTCCTGAGGCTAACTTGGTCCCACTGAAGCCTTTGTACTTCACACCCCCACCAACCACCAATCCACTGTCTACTATTGCTTCCACTCTCGCTGTCTTTCTGCAGCTTGCTGCCTCCCGAATCTTTGTTTATACATTATGTCGTAAAGGTGCTTTCTCATGTGGCCTGGAGTAGAATAGAGTTATAATTTCAGAAGCTACTCAGTCTTCTTTAGGAATTTTTGATCATATTTACAGCAATAGTTCAGCTAAAATCAAATTAACGCTTCTTTCTTAGCACCACTGAATATAAAAGAAACATAACAAATAATAAACATTATAATATTCAAATTTACATACAGCATAGTTCAAATGCGTTAATGGGTAAAAGACACAATAAAGTGTAAAGATTCAAAATACAAATGAGAAACATAGTATAATAACCTCAAATCAGGTAGCGCCAGTTCTATAGGACTGAAGTTCTATGGCAATTAATTAGTACTGAATTAGTGACTAATGAGGGAATGACTACAGCAAACTATGGTTGTTGTATGGTGTGTTGACTGTATTAGGATTCAAAGCTGATTCATGGATTGGAGTTAAGATTGATCATATTTACAGCAATAGTTCATCTAAGATTAAATTTATGAATGTAGTTGGTTTAAGACATGGTTGGCGAGGTTCACTTCTTTAGTCTTGAACTGGAGCTAGAAGGCTAATGTAATTTGGCATAGGAGGTAAAATAGCTCCAGCTCCCTTTCTGTATTCTCTCTCCTCTCTCTCTCTATCTCTGAACATTACTTCAAGCCATTGTTGCAGTTGGATGGTCCTGTTTTAGGGACATTTATAACATTTCCTTTGTCTCAAACCAAAGGTTGAAGGTCCAACCAAATTTTTTGTAGCTTTAAACTGCCATTCAAAAATAGTTGCCCACTTACAATTCACCAAACCCCAAACTGTTCCTCCACTTTTACTTCGGAAAATGTAATCTTGCAGACCCCCACGGTTCTGACAAAGGCTTAGCATTCTCTTTTTGGTTAAATTGTCTCTTGAAACATTCTCATCTGCGTCGTACAGATTCTTTTTTAGCCTGACGGTTGTCAAGCTATTTTTCTGGAGATGAACTGTGCACAAGAAAGACTCGTCAAACATCGAAGTACACAAAAAAATGCATAATTTGACTGTTAGAGGAATTAGGCTAGTATGAAAGAATCCTTTTCTGTGTGTTGCGAATGGACCGTTTGTTTATCTGAAAGGATGCACATTGTATCAATTTGCGGCTTCGCGCTCCAGACGCCTGCAGGCTGGAGGCTCTCAGAAGTTGGGAGAATTAATTAGTTTTTTATATTATTATTATTTATTGAGTAATCTATCGGGGGAGTGAGAGAGAGAGGGAAAGAGAGAAGGGTGAGAGGCAGGGGATGCCCCAAGGCACTGTCCTTTAAACACTGGAGTCCTGCGCCGGTTATCTGTAGCACACATGGCTCACACAAAGTCAGCCGACAAATGAGAAAACGCGCTACAGAAGATAGAGCTGGATAAAGTGAGAGGGAGGGAGAAAGAAGACTGAGGAGAGAAGGAGAGAAAGAGAATGAGTGGCTCAAAAGAAAGTGTGAAGCAGACTTGCAGGGGACTAAATGGCGAAGTATGATTGTAAGCAGTCAAGTGAAGTCAAGTCAAATTATTCTCTTTTTTGCACTTTTTTACAACTGACATTGTTGCAAAACAGTTTTACAGAATCTTGGTCCAAAACCCTAGTGAGCAAGCCAAGCAACAACTCTCTAAAACTGCAGGAAGAAACTTTGAAAAGAACCAAGACTCAAAAGGGGAGCAATATCACTGGAGAAACTAACAATATATAAGAAGCAGAAGAATACAGACTTATCCACTAAGCAATAAAGTCCGTAGTTACCAGCAGTAGGATCAAAGAGTGAATAATTAGTAGCAGCAGGTTGTAGATGTGTAGCCTAACCTAGAAATGGCCATGTTCAAAAATGGAATTGGGTGCTGATATGAGCAGAAAATGAATGTCAGAGAGAAAAAAATCCAATACAGTCCTGTAAAAAACCTTTCAACCAAGAGTAAGTGTAATCAACTATACTAAAATACTAATTGTACTTCTATAATACTGCACTAAAGCAATACTATGTAGCAAGTATACATGTACACAATTCAATGAAATTCATTACATATTCAGTGTATCAAGTGTATCAAATTCAAATCACAATGAATTTATGCTAACATAAAACTTTAATTTAACATTATATTTACTTTTTACTTTTATATACTTGAATGTGTTTAAATATTGATACTTTTTTACTTCAATATTCTATTCCATCATAGAGTATTCAAATGGTTCTTTGAGAGATCAAGGTTCTATATAGAACGAGGAGCCCTTGAAGAACCTTTTAGGGTGTAGCTTAGTCAAAAACAGAAAATATGGGGCTCAAACACTCCTCAGTTTCTGAGCTCCTTATAGAACTACAGTAGAATGTCTTTATACATCCAACATCTACACTCTTAAAAATGTATGGTTCCAAAAATGCTTCTTTGTGGCCATAGAAGAACCACTTTTAGATCCCCCACTTTCCTGTGGCTTTAAAAAGGTATTTTATTTTGTAAATGTGATGTTAAGTGTAAAAACCTTTTTAAAAGGCTTAAAGAAAGCATAATAAAGATAAAGGTTACAAACCAAAACTGTATTTAAATACATGTAACTGAGTAAATGGAAGTAGTTACTCAGTACGGCTCTTCTTTGGTCTGCTTACCTTCAGCTTTTATCGATGTCAGAGCAGCGATAGCCACAAGATGCTTGTTTTTTTTCTGCTCCAACTGGAGATATCTCAGATTAGGCTCAGCTCTCCTATCAGATGAAGAGTGGGAATGCTATTGATTTTTGTTTATTTAGCTACATTAGCGTCCCGGGGCGAGCAGATTTGTAATGATATCTCGGCTCAGGTGAAGGGTCTAATCTCCCGCCTGCAGCAAGCACTCATACGTTTGGACAAGAAGCGTCAAGGTCAAACCAACCCACAACCCAACTTGAAGGATCTTACACAACTTCATAGCTGAATAGAATATGTAATGCAAGAATAGCTTCTGAATGATATATTACTCTGTTGATATACTGCCCATCACTAATAGCCCAGAGTAGACAAAATAACCCAGGGTTGGTGTAAACTTCATTAAACAAAAGCTATATTGTATATGTGTGCAGTATCATGTACAATGTTCTTACTGAGTGATAAATTATTTCTTTATGTGCAATATCTTATGTGCAATAGTCTCACCATGTGAAATATCACTACTTACATCAATATTACTAATCTCTACTATTTACAGTAACAGACTCCTAACCACTATTTGTGTTTTTAACCATTCATTTAACTGTAAGTTACTTATCTATATTATTAATACCCAACATTTGTGTGTATATAGCAGAGTTTATATCATTTTTTGGTTTTTCTACATAGTTTTTTTAAAATTATTTAGACATAATTTACGTTGTTCTCGTCTTTTTTTTATCTCTGTGTGTCTATGCAGTCGTAACATAAACGATTTCTTTCGGGATCAGTAAAGTTTCCTGATTTTGTTAGATAACATCTAGCCCATCATTAACGGTTAGTTTCTAAATATAAAACCCATATTGGCTGGATATTTTTTAGGCCGCTCAAACATTGTCTGCCGCTCTTACGTTGACATCTGTAAATAAACACTAGGCAAGATACACTCCACAAACACACACACACACACACACACACACACACAACTATGTGCCACTGATGTGTTGAAAGGGCTCTACCAATCATATAATACCATGTACAAAGTGGTCCAGAGGTCTGAAACTGACCTAAGTTGAATGGGATAGATGACAGACAGTGCAGCAACAGATGGGCCATGATGTGTAATGGTACACCTATGCAAAAGTCATATGCAACAGTTTGGGTACACATGCTTTGTTTATGACTGTTTATTGATGAATTTATCGTATTGGTGATAAATAAAATATTTAATGTGGCCTGGGAAAAAGCTATGGCACATTTTATATGCTATATATTATTCCTACATTAATATTTCCATGCTGAATAAATAGAGATCATGCACTAAATTTTATTTTAAAATGGCATATTCATGTGTGCAGGATATGCAGTTACTTCTACTTAGAAAACCAACAAAACATTGAACTGGAGATTTTCATACTTATGCATAGCACTGTATAGTGCTATATTTTCTAGTAAAGTCGGCAATAAGAGAAAGCATGAAGTAGATGTGCTAATAAAGACAGTGGCGAGTTTTTACACATATATAACAACAATATACCATGACTCTGAATTAAAAAAGTTTAAAAAAGTGTATAACTTAAGGATTTTATCATTAAAACCATAGTAGAAATCGACTGGTTCCTGCTTGGCTGGTTCATTGCAGCTGCAAAAAGTTGCTCGACAGTCATTCTCCAAAAGAGGTCATTTTCTTGTTCCTGTTAAGGAACTCCTCGCGAAGTTGCGGCATTATAATTAGAGGCACTGATAGAGGAATGGGCCTCGATTGTCTGGCGCTTTTTAATTTAATGTGCATATAAAAAATGAAGCGGTGTAATCAAGCTTCAATTAACTGATGACTAAATCTGTCCCACCCCTCCAGCTGCTTTCCCTGGACCCCCGACGAGCCAGGCAGTCCCACATCCCCACCAACACCCCCTCACCTCCCCCCGTGGGCCCTCTCTCTTCTCTTGCCCGCCGCTGCGTCCTGACAAGGGCTACTTGTGCTCTCGCGCTCAACTAATCCATTTTAATCAGGAAGCGGACCAATCTCTTGTCCAAATGGGTGCATCACATGTGTCCCAACTGAAGCGGGAGAGGGGGGCTATGAAACTCCAGCTTATGTGGATCCATGTCACATGTGTGCTGTGTGTGTGTGTGTGTACGAGTGTAAGAACTGGTGTGGGGGAGCTGGGGGGGTCCATACTGATAGAATTAACATGAGGAAATGGCTAACCAGCTTTAAGGCTCTGATGTGCCTCAAGTGCTTCATATTTCCTGGGAGAAGCATTTTGTGGAATATTAATCATAATATGATTAATTCTGCTTCTCTGGAGCGCGCGTGCTGCTTCCACAAAGGTGGCTTGAATTGCAACTCTCGGGGTCCGTATTTTTCACTTCCCCGCCGCAGGCTGTTGAGTTTAAACTGCGTTTAAAACTCACTTGGAGAGGAGCCGTCAGAGGGGAGCGTGTGTGTCTGTGGGAAGTGTGGTGAAGTTGTGTCTGTGTGTGCGTGTGCGTGTTTAAGCAGCTCCTCAGTGATGGACTAATTGGTTTAGCAGCCAGGGAGGCCAAAGGCCAGCATAGCGTAGCGAGAGACAATGCGAACCTGATGTGGGGCAAGAGACAAAGAGAGGAAGAAGGAGAGAGAGAGATCATGCGTGAGGCATATCCCCAACCCTCTTTCTCCATGATCTATCCTTCTCTCTCTTCTCAGACCTCATCTCCCAGGATGTTGAAAGGGCTAGCCCCATAAAACCCTCAAAATATGCTGTGATGTGTCCTGCAGGTTAAAGATTTACTATCTTGTTTGTAGGACAGGTTCAGAGTGTTTTCGGTCTTGCTAAACAGTCTCCCCCCCCATTTCAATCCAGTCTCTGTCCCACATCTGGCATTACTCTGCCTGAATAACCCAGTACTCACTGGCAACTGTATTGTTTTATCAATTCACTCTCCATTTACCGTTGTAGCACATGTAGCCAGCAAAGGAACTAAATCATCCATATACATTTTACGATGCCTTAATAGCATCGTTCTAATAAGAAACCACATATCAGTAAGAAACCACATATCAGTACAGAACCCGATATCTTACCCTAAGTTGCGGATTTTATTTAGTAGAAACCATTTGCTTGCATCATCAAAAGTCTTTAAATGGTCTGCGTCATGGAAAATTATATTATCCTTGTTTTTTTAAATGAGGAGTGGACTGTAATGCACTATGCAAACATCAAGATATATGCTCACTTCTCTAGACCATACTCCCCATTTATATATATTGAAAAACCAGCAATTTTGAATGCATCTGTAGTTTTCTTGAACATACATGCATATGGCTAGTCTTCAGAGGTTTAGTTGCCTATTTATGATAAAGTGATGAGTTCCAGACTATCCAAGTCACTGAGTTGGAAGCTTTGTACCTGGCTGTGGGAAAGAATATGGATCATTGTAGTCATACTGAACTCCAAAATGAGTCCAAATGGAGTGGCTGATTTTTAGAAAACTTTTTTTAGGGTTTCAATCCAAACATAACAGTTTTACCCATACATCTCCATCTGCTGCTGTTTGAATAAGTCTGTTCACAGTGGACTCAAGAAGGACCATATCAAATGTAGAATATTGGCCCTTATACATATATCAGAAATGATTAATGATCTTCAATGAGTCGTAATAATGGCACCTGTCCCATAGTCACACCTTCATATTTGAATGATTAATCCCCTGACAAATCAGGATGCCGGAGAATGGAGAGTTGTGATGGGCTGTATAAAGTGTTCTGGATTGGAGAGACATGTACTTGACTGGGTTTTGGGCCTCTGTGCTCTCTTCTTATTATTCATGAGCGCAGGGCTTGGGGGTGCCGGGCGGGTGGGATTAGGTTCCCCCTCAGTGCTTGTTGTACCAGAGGCCTCAGGACACTCTCTTTCTTTCTCTCTCTCTCTTTCTCTCATACTTTGCCATTTCCTCTGCTTTCTCTCTCACTCTTTCTCTGGTCCTCCTGATCAGTCTGAGAGGCCTTGCTGTGTCCCTGGTACTCTATCTCTAAATTTTATTCAGTAAATACAGAGTGATAGCTAAGCTAGAACATTGTAATAAGAGAATATAGCTGTTATCATCCACATTTCATTAGCTGTTCTCTATCCTGTTCATCATTGGTCAGTTTTTGACCACAGGACCAATGTGGTCCAGATGTTAACAGACCACAGCAGTGATGCTGACATGGTACTAGTCATGGTATTGTACCTGGCGCTGGGATAAGTGTATCAAACACAGTGGGTTTTTTATGCTTGTCAGTATCACTGTTGGGTTGTAAGTGGCCCCGCAACCAAAAACATCCAGCCAAATGTAGCTCTGTGGTCAGAAACTGATCATTGATGATTAGCTTTAGGATTACGAACATAATCCATGCTTCACTAGGTAAAGCAACAAGGTACAGGGTTCCTAACAGGGTTCCTAACTTTTATATTATGCTGGGAGCTTTAAAAAACCTTTACTGTCTTAATTAAATCATAACTATAAATAATTATTTCACTGAATCACTGAAATGTTCTTTTAGGAATCTGAAGTGGTTCTTCTATAGCATCAACAGAAGAAATGTGGTATATCAGGTCAAATATGATATACAATGGATTAAATCTCTCTCTCTCTCTCAATCCAGGTTATGAGTATCCTGAGTAACCCCAGTGCCGTGCCCTCTCAGCCCCAGCATGATTTCTCCATCTCGCCACTCCACGGCGGCCTGGAGGCCTCTAACCCCATCTCAGCCAGCTGCAGCCAGCGCTCTGACACCATTAAGAGTGTGGACAGCCTGGCCTCCACACAGTCTTACTGCCCCCCAACCTACAGCGCCACCAGCTACAGCGTGGACCCCGTCACTGCTGGCTACCAGTACAGCCAGTACGGCCAGAGTAAGTATCGACACTACTGTGTGGAATAAGTACTGACAGGGGTTGTAGTTTTCAGCAGTCTATACCAGAAGCTCCTTCTGGAAGGGCATTCTCTTACAGTACTGGTCAGGTATGCACAGCTCACAATTCAATCCAACACATCTATCAAACATTGTAAATACAAGCTGAACTGAACTGTGCAAACTTATAAGATTAATACAAATCATACTGTGTGACATGGATCTAATATACTTGGGTACGACATGTATGTAGATGTACGATGGTGTGTGTAAAGGTGTGTAGGGGTACAGTGGTGTGTACGAAGGTGTGTAGGGGTACAATGGTGTGTGTGAAGGTGTGTAGGGGTACAATGGTGTGTGTGAAGGTGTGTAGGGGTACAATGGTGTGTGTGAAGGTGTGTAGATGTACAATGGTGCGTGTGATGGTGTGCAGATGTACGATGGTGTATATGAAGGTGTGTAGATGTATGATGGTGTGTGTATAGTGTGTAGATGCATTATGGTGTGTGTGTGAGGGTGTGTGGATGTACGATGATGACTCTATTGAGTCATAAGCTACAGTGCAAGTCAGTATAGAAGAGCAAAATGTCATCAGCCTGCACTGGTGCTGCATAAACAGAACAAGATGACTTTCACTCTGGAAATTGTGCTTTTGATGTGTGCAGAGAAAAATCCAAAGAAGAAATGGTGTACTGGTATTCTTTCATTTTGCCTCCATGCAGTTTGGATTTTGCTCTCATTTGGATTTGTGTTATGTTGATAAACACGTAATTTCATGTTTTTATTCATTTTTATTGGCTAGTCAGTAGACATAGGTCGTAGCAGCACATAAATTGTGAGATCATCGTCTTAAATAATTGCAGGCTGTCTTCGGTCTTCCGTGATGACAGCGTCTTTTGACCTCTCTCACAATAGGATGTGGAACCACAACCAAAGAAATCATGATTGTTTCACGATTGTCAGCTTTTGTCTTGGAACAACCCAAAATCATACAATATACATCGAGCATAAGGCCCCCCAGGTCCAGAGCTGATAATGGTTGGCTTTCTACTTAGCAACTGTAGCGCACTAGCCTACCACTAGCTACAAGAGAGCTAAAACTAATATTACAAATATTCTAGGCATGTACATGTGACATAGACTGCTCCATGCCTACAGAAGGGCAGTAAACAGGGTTATAGCACACATACATCATCCTTCTTTAGCTTTGTTTAAATTGAAATCTGTGCTTTGACTATCTCAAACCCATTTTCTTTTCTTATTTGTTCCTTAAGCATGGCATGAAAATTAAAATATGGTCATTGTGGCTTCGAGTGCTATGAAGTGTTGCGATAAGTTTGTGATATTGGTCTGTTTTCATTCAAGTAAGAAGCAGCCTGAAACTAACTTACCTATAAAGGTTTTACCACTGCTAAGACTTAATCAGAAGGACGCATGGCTCCATTTGAAAAGGCTGCATTCCTTCAGTCAGATGTAGTCAGTGTGTTTCTGACTATACCTCTGAAGCATGCCTAATTAATTGAATCGATGGGTGAAATTTTGGATTTCATGTTGCTCTGAATCATTTCCTAAAGAATCTTAATTGAATGGAATCATTTAACAGCTTTAGCTTTACCATCTTAAAAAGTGCTTCCAGTGTAGTCGTCTAAGGCAGGGCCTAAATGAAGAGGCTAAATAACCACCGCTTCTAATATACAATTATTCAGGGAAGGTTATTAATTAGTTTTCTTTCACCTGAAGTGGCCTATCGCTGGCTTAGCCCAGTGGCTCTGAACTCCCTTATCCAGTCCCTGCAATCCTAATTGCTTCCTTTAGGGGCAGTCAGTGTGCTGAGTCGGGGCGATCGAGGGCCGAATCTCCAGCCTCCTCCTGCCCTGACCCCTGTGGCCAGTGTGGCAGACACATGCTCCTGATAAAGCGGTGCTCCACTGCCTCGAGGCGGCTGGGTTAGTCACACTCGTTTGTGCTCCACTGGGAAAACGGGCACGGGGGCCACTTCAAAGCCAACCACCCCCCACACCCCCGGGGTGCCACTGTCCTTTTAGCCACCTCTCTCACTTTCTCCCTCACACACACACTTGGGCAAAACACACTCAAATACTCACCGCGGGGCAGGAAAGGACTGATTGATTGAATTAGCATAATCAGTGGCTGATGTTGTCACTAGGGCAAACCGGAGTGGGGCAGGTGAGGTGTGTATGAGTCGGGCGAGTGTGTGTGTGTGCATGCGTACAGGAATAACGCTGAAGGTATAGCAGCTGATGGTGGCCTGCTGATGAGCGACTGTCAGGTTAATTATGAACGAGATTGAGCGACGTGGGCCGCTTAATGACTGCGGGATGAATGAAAAGGGTTTGATGAGGAAAATGAAGGGGGGATGAGGAGTGCGGGAGGCATGAAATCTGAGATGCCAAGAGTAATAAAGAGTGGCATGCGCAAACACACACACACACACACACACTCCCTTCATTATTGCTTAATGACACCATGCTTTTCGGCTTCATCTATATCAACATTATACCGGCAACAGGCCCAGGACTGGACAAAAAAAACCCACTAGGAGTAATACGTTTTCAGAATACAGACATTCAGTATTTATATTTTGTCCATGTTACATTTTAGCATTCAGACCACTTTTTGTGTTTTTAGGTTAAAACCTTTAGAATGCTTATACTAAACTTAAAAACAACAGAAAATCTCTAAGAGGAAAAAATGCTATTTTATTAGCTATTTAAAAACATAGATTGTAACATGCCCATTAGACTTAAAGAATCAGTCATCATACAGAGAGACGAGATGGTATGGCTCCAAATTTTACAAAATGACACACAGAATACACTTATAAATAAAATGTAGATATAAACTCTAAATTAAGAACTAACAATGTGTAATTTAGTACAATGGGTAATTTTTCACATCAAAGAACTAAGAATACTGGAATGTAATTGTGTGCTTTATATGTGCAAATGATCAACAGTCAATATATATGAAACTTTAAAACAGTATTCAAGTACAAATGTAACATGGATGTGCTGATTGCATGTGATAAATCATTACACTATTCCTTCAGACTGGTGGAATAACCTCAGATTACTTCACATACTGCAAAATACAACAGACAAAATTGAGGTTTTAAGAGCAGCCAAAATGTCAGAAACCACACAGTCAGGTCTATCAGAGCTCACTTAAAAAATAGATATGTTAGCTGTTAGTCTCGTAGGCTAGCTCCAGTGCAAAACTAAAGAAGAAAGCATAACTCTAAACTGCAACTGTGTAACAGTGATAAAGCCGGTGCATGAAATGTGCATATGATATTATATAATAGCTTCTGAAAACACTGATATGACTTTTTGCTCTGTTCTCATCACTATGTATGTGTTTTCAGGTGCAGTGGACTACTTGGCTAAGAACGTGAGTTTGTCCACCCAGCGGAGGATGAAGCTGGGTGACCATTCCGCCGTCCTGGGACTGCTGCAGGTGGAGACGGGACAGGCCTACTGATCACCACAAGGCCTACAGCTTCACACACACACGCTAACACACTCAAACACACAGCTCCACATTCCAGGACCGGCTAAGATCCTCCATTATGCGTGTGAGGCTGCTTTGCTCCCTCATAGTTCCTAGTATTTAAAAGAAAAAAAAATCTACTTCTCCATTCCAGTAGCCCCTTCTTCACAACCCCAGACAGTCTCATAAAGGGTACAAGGCGATTGCTCACAGCCACTGCAAGAACTGCTATGAATAGCATTTTTGTCTGTATTTCCACCATTCTGTATATAGTTGTCTATGAATTCTAATGTCATTCGAATTGATAATCTTTTTTTTGCTATTGATATTGTTCTGATAATTATCCTCTTCACATTTGTTGTAATTACAATGATTGTCCTTTTATTTTTTACTTTCTTAACACATCCATACCATTCTGTCCTCTCTCCTCTCTGAAGCTAAAGTCTTCATGTGAAATGCTAGCCGTGTAGTTCACTAGCACGTTAGCGTGTGGTCAGTGGTTTTCCACTTCCCCATGTCCCGGAGCCCCAGTGCTCCTGAACAATTTGACCTTCACTTTCATATTTCACTTGACATTCCGTACGAACTTGGCCACTCTGTGGGAAGTCTGGCTAAGTGCATTCTGCTGGGAATTAGCGTCATCTTTTGCTAGACAAATGTTCTCTCTCCCTCACCCTTCCCCACACACCCCCTGTCCAACTCCTCCCATGTCTGTTCTGTCCTTAGCTGTCCTGGGGGAAAGGGCATTGTCTTAGGAAAGAGGATTTGGGGGAAATAATGTGCATTTCTGGTTTAGTTGTTAAGGAGGACCAAAGTCGTTTTGGTCAACCCAAAACCAGACTTTACCTCGACCTTCGAATGTTACAGTTCGGTTTAAAGGAGCATCTTGGTGAAAATCATTCATTCACTCATTCGTTATCTGAGCTGCTCATCCTAAAACAAAGTTGCAAGGGGTGCTGGAGCCTAGCAGTCATAGGCTGAAAGGCAGAGAAATACTCTGGACAGATTACCAGTCCATCAGAGGGGTGAACTTTTTCCTTTTTCTCCAACTGTAATTGATGAGCAAAAACATGTTCAGTGTACAAAATTGGCTTGCACTGCAGCTACAAGGCTTATATAGCAGACAAGTAATTAACACAACAAGCAATTAGCATCACGCCAACATCGTCACGTGCTCGCCTCGACCCGTGTGGGGTTGCGAAGCAATCTCGAATAGACTTGCTTATAATGTTTCTGACATGCTGTCATCTATAAAAATGCTATAAAAATGTATAAAATTCAGGTCTCAAGATGAAAGAACATCTTTGCATGTGTGGAGTGACCAAGTATGAATTTCTGGAGCATTCCACTCTTCCAAGCGGGTACCTCCACTACCCCTCCCCCTCCAAAGCTCCTGGGAAGCGTATAGAGGCCCAAAGGCCTCGGCATTCACATTCACTTTGGCAAATCAAATAATCGTTTCATACAGCTAAAGGGCACAGGTAGCGCCACATCAAATTCTTACCCGTATTTCCATTTCTATATCCTCCTTTTCATTTCCTGTGGTGCCATCCTCTTACTCTTCGCTCTCACTTTTCCTGCGCCAGCTGTCCAATCACAACCCTCTGTAGTCTCCTTTAATTTAAAATCTCACACTAATTGTTTTTGATAAAGTAGTGATTTTTTTTTACCTCTGTGTAGCTCTATCCATACCTCAACACAAGTCTATTTAGTTGCTTTTAAATGGAATTGTACAGTAGACCAAGCAGATTGTTTATTGTTTGTTTATAAAGAGTATGTTTTATACTAAAACAAAAAATGATGTTCAGTGGTAGATGAAACAAGGGATCTGCGCGCGTCTTATAATGTATTTTTTGGTTTTTTTGTGTTACTTTTACTCGTTTCTGTTTCTTTGCTTCTGATTGATATGTATCATTTACAAATAGAACGACAAAGTGTATTATCTTTGGTTACTGTGGTACGGTTGTGATGAAATATGATATGCAGTTTCATTCCCAAAATTTCCAAAAATTGTGAAATGTATTTTTTTTTTTTACACTTCTAGCCACTATTTGAATGGACAGATGGATTGTGTGGATTCTTGATAAGCGCACAGATAGTTGTTCATACAACAAATATGTGAATTGCTCTTAAATTTGAACAGAGTGAGACTCTTCATGAGAAATGACTGATGGCTCATTTCAGAGGGACAGAATCTTATGTTGGACCAATAAGACTGTGGGGGGTACACAGCCATGCTCGGTGCTTCTGGGGTTGCCAGAGTCTCAAAGAATTCCTCATAAGGCCTCAACATATCATGAAACTGTCTCATTATAAGTACTAATGACTGAACTGACCCGAAAAGGACTGATCCAACTGTCGCTTTGTTGTGTCCATTTTACAAAGAGACAATTGAGGAACCCGTCTAAAGTGCTTCTGGCATAAACCATTCATGGCTAACATGCGTTCACCAATATTTGGATATTAAAAGTGTATTACCCATTGTCCATCCCCCTATTTGGGGCCCCCATGCCCTTAAGCATTTTCATTAGGATTTGTGTTGACGCTTTCTTCCATTTGGGTTCAGCATGTGTGTGTACGTTCTCATGGTATAATTTATTCTGCTGTATGACGTAGTAGAGTAGTGGGAAACTTGTATTTGGTAATTTCCTTCAGCCTGTTGGTGTCTTTCCTGTAACACTGGCGTAAATGTTACCAATTAAAACTTTAAAACAGATTGTGGTCATTATTATTATTATTATTATTATTATTATTATTATGAACATATATACAATGTGAAAAAAAAAAAATTATTACAATCCTCAAACTGATTTGCTAATTGAAATCTGTGTTACATTTATTGTGGGCACATTATCAAAAATTTAAAAAACATCCATGTAACATCCACAGTTAAGAATCAATTTTTTTAACCTATGTAGGCTTTATCGATTACCTACTCAGACTTAAAAAAACCCGTTGTGCTAGGACCACATGAAAGCTTTACAAAAAACTTCCAAAACAATCGTAGCGTTGCTATTTATTTAAAAAGTTTTTTCATTTTTCAATCATAGTTTACCTATAAATTACTTGATAAGTAGATTAATAGAAATGGTTCATAACTACCAGGAAATGTTTTTTAAGTTTCACGGCATAATGACCCTGGTTAGTCTTTCAGATTACAAAACACACCTATATATTTTTTTTTTACATTTCAGTGTCCTTTTTAATGTTTTTTGATTGGCAGTGTATCTACAGTATAAATATACACTATCATTTAGAATAGTCACTTATTTAAAACAGTAGCTTCAGCTGTTTTTTGCTAATACAACACTACCCTCTAAAATCCCACACTGTACAGAGTTACCCTCTCTGTTAATAAGCTCTAGGCTTCACGATGAAGGCTTTAAATCACAGCAATCATGTCCAATGCCTGTTATCTTCATGCATTTCATTCAGGGACCTCCCGGCTCTCTGCATGTGTGTAAATGGGGTCAGGGCTGACCGCTGTGCACAGCTGTAGGAAACCATTCATTCCTCCAGTGTCCAGCGCTGAACCCCCACCTCCCCCTCCTCCCCCATGATTCTGCCCGTTAATGTCTGTCTGCTTTAGCCACTCTCCATGCACTGGGGTCTGATGTTTCAGACTGCTGCAGTCTCCCCAGGCCACTGAGATATGTTGAACACACACAGGAATTTGCAAGCTTCAGCTGCTCCACATCTAACATTGATTTGATGAACACTAAGTGTATTCTTCTAACGGCACACCACACGGGCATCCTGTGCATTCATGGCATTTGTGGATGGCGGGACGGTAGGTGGTAATGATGTGTTAACCACTCATTTATCATATTGATCTTAATGCAGGAAAGCGTGCATCGAGTGTGAGATGTTTTTGGTAGAGAAATGTAGCCAAAAATATACTGTAAAAACTCTTTCATTTATTAAAGAGCAGGGCCAGGTGAAATTACTTTATGATGTATACTTTTGATTGTGAATGCAAACAACATCTTTTAGTTTAGTTCCTAAAATAACATTAAGTTTTTTTCCATCTGGGCCAAGAGAGTTTGCCATTATTATTGGAACCATGAATTCTATGTGAATTCTGAAGGAAGAACAACAAGTTCTGACCTTAACCCAACAGTAATGTTGTGAATGGACCTAAAGTGAGCAGTTTGTGTGAGGAAACCCACCAACATCCCCGAGTTAATTATGTTCCGTATGAAGTAGTGGGGTGAAATTCCTCCAATCATATGTGCAGGACTGATCAACCAAAAATGTTTAGTAGCAGTTTTTACTGAAAGCAAAAGTTCACATACTTTTGTCACTCACGGATAAGTAATATTGTGTCAGTTTCCTCAATAAATTAATGGTCAAGAATAATATTTTTGGCTCACTTTTTTAACTGGTTTCTCTTTATCTACTTTTAGGATGTCTGATTATATTTTGGTTGTCTTTCGGCATAAATACAAAAAATTCTAAGCCGCTCACAAACTTTCAAGAACACTGTAAATAAAAGACATGGTTGAGGTAGTTTATTAATGTGGAATCAAGTGCCATTAATCAAATTTGATGCATTTTTGAAAACAAATGTAGCAGAAATAAATTGTGGGTTAATAGTGCATATGTTTGTTGTACTTGGGTTTTGTGATATTGCAAATGCAACCTTGTCTTTTTTATCTCAGCATGGCCTTTCTTATACAGAGATATAAATTGTTTTCAAAGCAGGGGGTTCTCAAACCCTCCCCTTTCATTCCTTATAGCTCTAGCTATATGATTATATTTCTTGACTGGGCTGTTAAGTTCTTTTTTTAGTCATTCTGAAAATAGCATTAGCCTCATAATTAGATCAATTTGGTCTGCTTAAAACATTTCAATGTAACCACCATCATCATTCAAGTTCAGAGGGTGTTCATGTGGTGCCTCCTGCTGGAAAACCTGCATTTTCCCATTAAAAATTACAGCATCAGTGTCATGTTTGTGGCACGCAATCTAGATTTTAACAGGTGGGCTAACTTTCTAGCCTAGCTAATGCTATAGTTGTTCAGACATTTTCCATGGCTGACTCGCCTCAGATTACATTATGAGCCAGCAGCTGTTAACCCAGGACAGCAGAAAAGGGAGGGAGGTCACGAGTTCATTGGTGTTACTTTTTAACAGAATTATACTCAATTAGATGAATATGTGCATTGTTGCTCACAGCTGAAATATTTCTACTCTTTGAGTTATGGTCACTCAAGTCCTTCAGTTGTCTATGTGTGTGTTTGAGTGTGTATTTGTGGGTGGCATATCCAACCGTCCCCTTTTCCTGCCTTGTGTTCTGGCGTGTCCAGGATTAGACCAAAGCATGTGTTATGGTTGTCCCTTCTGCTCTAACGTGCATCCTGAGGCCTCCACCTCTGTCCCTCGTTTCCTCTCCCTCCTTCCCTCGGTCCGCCATTGCGCCTCCGCTTTGTGCCTCTCTCCTCTCCCTTCCTTTGATGCCGTAATTGATTGACTACAGGAGGAGGGATAAACAGAACCCACAAGAGCCAATTCCTCTCGCCTCTTCTGCAAAGGTTGTGATAAAAAAAAAGGCCCAACGCTCCATATACGGCCGCCTGCACTTAGACGTATGCCGGACGAAGAAGGTGGCTAGGTGCCACGGTGGCTTAACTGAGCGACTTTCGCCAGGGGCTGGGGCTTGTGTCCTGCCGGTAATGGGCTTGTTTAGATCAGAGGGATGGAAATGAAACTCCTGAGCTCCAGGAGCAGAATGGGATGCCCAGGGCCACTATCTCCCACAAGGCAGAGGGGCGTCTGACGCTGAGCTTGGAGAGTGGAGCGAGAGAAAGAGAAAGAGATGGACCTCGATTTGGATCTAATTGAGAAGAGCAGGGGTCGCTAAAATGCTAGGTGCTAGGAAGCGGGCCTGGACAGGCATGGAGAATGAGGCACCAGGGTGGGCCTGATTGGCCCGGACCTAAGACAGTTAAAGCTCAGAATGAAGTTTAATGAAGGTAGTTTAATGAAGCCGTAAGTGCTCCACTTTCTGATCTCCTCACTTCAACTTTGACACAAATGTAGGTGAAGTGGGACACGTTTCACCAAACAAAAACAGCAGTGCTGCACTTTCAGCTAGCAGTTGCTAGCAACTAGCACTTCTTACCAAATGGGTAAAAAAAATTCTGATTCTCTGATTTTGATTCAAATATTACAACATAAATGTGAAGCTAGTAGCCAGGAGTCTGTCATTTGTATAACTTTCATGAAGTTAGTCAAAAATAACTAAAAAATGACACAATTCTGTGCTTTCATTCAAGGAATTCGAGTATCACCTGTGAACAGTGCAGTTTGTCCTGCACTGTTAGCTTAAGTCTAGAGATGTACAACTCTGGTCCAGTCTCCAGCACTGTTAGATTTCTTCCTCAATCACACCAGCTAATCCTGGTAATCAACACATCACCAAAGAGTTTTGCAATATTGCTGGTCAGCGCTCATCAGTGCTTTTGGGGCCAATTCAATGTGTTAAACTCTGCTATGAGATGACAAGTAGAGAAACAAAAACAAGAAAGAGAGCAACATGAGTAAACTGCACTCTCAAGAGAGGGAGTAGTCTCACTTTTATACAAGTTGAAATGTTTAAGCACTAGTTATGCGCATTTTGCCTATTTTATTACTAGCTACTTTTTAAATGAATGATACAGGATTTTCATGTTCCTGTATGATATTCTAAATGTGCTCTGAAAAACACTAACATGAAATAAAGTGATGGATGCTTTCTCATTTCATAGACTTTTTTTTCACTTTTAGTCACTTTGTACTTTAAAGTAGCCATTTAAGCCACTCAGCACCATACTAATAGTTTACTTTCTCTTACGCACACTGGGTTCAGCTTTAGGATATTAAACAATACATTTTGTCCTTTGTTCGCTGCCCTTTTTTCAGAGCTGCTACAACTCCTTGCTTTACAAAATAATGAAAGCCAGAACAATAAGTACTGTGCAGTGCGTTTGAGTGCAAATTTTTACAGGAGAAAAGAGGTGATGGTGAGCTGATGAAAACAACCATCTGTCAGACGCAGTTGGCGCTATTTCTTTGATGTCCCAGGCCTTGCTGATACATCAGGCTTGACCTTTGAAAATAAAGCTGAGCCATGTACATAATCTTTTCTTAACACTATCAACAGATACATTTGAAAAACAAGGACCTAAGGACAAAGATGCCACGTATCTCAGTGCTAAAGCAAATGATCCAGTCCCATTACACTTCAGGTCTTCTTCTCTGAGGCTTATGTGCCTTAAGAGTGCACGTTGCCGCATTCGTCTCTCATGGCTGTCACGGTGAAAGCACTTACGGCATCCCATAATTCCCTAAATCCCATAATTATTCCAGGATACATAATGTACCTGCGCCGCGGCCTGTCTGACTTCCCACTCCGACTCCAGCTTTGCGCAGACGGAGGCCTCTGTAAGCGGGGATTTCGCTCTCACGTCTGGCAGCAGGAGATTTTTTCATCTGAAAGCCTCATATTCCATTTTTGCTACTTAATACGGCTTAAAAATTAAAAAAAAAAAAGCTCTAATCATATGGCAAAGGAATTCTGGGAAGCGAAGTGAATTAAGATCTTCAAAAGTTGATTCGTTTGGAACGTGTCGATGCCGTTCAAGGTGGATCATTTCTGTTTCTGCGCTTAAGACTCATCTGGGGCTGATGTCCCACCAAAACGTCTTTCACCTTCTCTAGTGTCACGAATGCGGCCTCGTTTGCCTGGACCACCTGCGTTAACTTTGGGCTGGAAATTATTCTGGACTTTGCAATTCATATCAACCCTTTCTTCACACAGATACACACACCTAGCTCTCCTCCTCAGTAGATAAGAGAGTGGTTTAAGGGGGGGTTTGGGGAGTGAAGAAGTGAAGTTGGGAAGCTGAGAGACACTGGGCTGAGATAAGAATCGCTGTGAAGCCCGGTTTTGATTTACATATAAAATCTCAGCTCGGCTCACAGACTAATTAATATTAATAACTAAAATGGAAATGAGCTTCCAGACAGAAGAGGCCCTAAATGAAGAACAAACCCGGGCATTTTTTGTCAGGGAGATGTACATAAACCCCCCTTCTGAATGGAAGTGAGCCCTTAACAGGCATGACGCCTGGGCATAGACCGCCATACACAGAGACAATTTTTCTAGATAATAGCCTATCATGCAGGATACAATTTAAATTAAAAAATGCAATTTTCACCTTGAAATGAACAAATGATTACAATTTCTATACAAATTAA
>JBBJLS010000134.1:10019017-10040244 GCA_037577275.1 Bryconaethiops microstoma | reverse complement strand
TCCCTCCCTCCCTCCCTCCCTCCCTCCCTCCCTCCCTCCCTTCCTCTCTCCCTCTCTCCCTCTCTCTATCCCTCTCTCTCTCTATCTCTCTCTCTATCCCTCTTTCTCTCCCTCACTCTCTCTCTCTCTGGCTCCTTTTCTCGTCACTCTTGCCAGACTTGTGGACTCAATTTGCATATCAATTTAGTCTCTCCCTCTAACAAGCTGTCAATCGGGAGTCGTTTTTCATGCAGTCGCTGTGGCTTCCTCTCTTGGGGCACTCACCCCTACTGTTAGAAACCTCAGTACACCGCCGTCTCTCTCTCTCTCTCTCTCTCTTTTCTGTCCTCTTTACAGTCTCCCCATTCCCCTCGCTCAATCTCCCTTTGTCTTCTGCTATTCTCCCTTTTCACTCTTAACTCTTTCTCGGCCTCCTTCTTCCCCTTTATCCTTGCTGCCTTCTATCGAGATATCTGGGTCTCAGACGTTCTCCGACACCTGAGCCGCGTGGTGCTGACAGGAAGGCTTTGTGCTTTCGGTATGCAGGCCGGCTGCAGAATACCAACACCAACACTATAGAAATAAGGGGAGTGGGGGGGTGTTTGGAGAGATCTGCTGGGCTGAGCGATTCAGTGCAGCAAGGTCCCACTTCATCAGTTTTGCACTGGAGCAACTTGTTATCTAAGGTAAGATAAGGTAAGGTGAGATAAGGTAAACCTTTATTAGTCCCACAGTGGGAAATGTGCATTGTTACAGCGGAGAGTGGACAGAAGAAAGGTAAGAGCAGCGAAACAATAGAATAGAAACAAACTATACCACATCACAGAACTGTGTGAAAAGTACCCTATAAAAATACACAAATATAAATATGGACATGTGTTTATTGAAAAAAAAAAAGTATATGTAAACCTATATAAGTATATGTATGTATGTACACATTGAGTATATGTACATATATATGTACATAGTGGATATGAGCACCGTGATTACATTAGTAGGTACACACTGGAGTGCCCTCAGTTGTTTGGTAGCAGCAGGCATTGACAAAAACAGTAATAATGCACCAAAGCTGCAATAATGCTTTAAAAATGATAGTAATTGACCATACACAGTAACAAGGCACCATAAACAGTAATAATGCACTAAGACAAATTGCACATTTCACCTCAAAAAATGCAGATAACAAGTAATGACATTTATATCCCACCAATTACCATCATGCTAACGGCAGGTCTGACTCATCCCACACCATCTTTATAATACCGGATGGACAAAACCAAGTTCCGTCGTGGCTACTGCTGTTTTCAGCCTTCATCCGTTACTGGAGAGTCATACAGCATCAGAAACCACATAGGAAAGTGTATTTGACCTTATTGTATAACTTGATTTGAGGCACATGTGATGACTGCAAGACATTCCAAGTTGGTGGAATATGAGGTTCTAGGAGTTTAGAATCAGAATCAGAAAACTTTATTGATCCCGGATGGATCTGCTTATACTACAACTGCGCATACACACAAAGACGCAGAGACAAGAACAATATAAACATAATATAAAGTCTAAAATAAAAGTCACGTACAATCTCTGCAGGAATACTCTGAAGAAATACTCTATGATACACTATGCTGTATACACAAAATATTGGGGTATCAATACTATGGATAGAGAATGAGAAAAAAACTCCATTCAGCACAAAAACTGCTGGATAACTACATTTTAGTGTACTTCAGGCTTAACATGAGCACTTTTTTCACCCAGAACAGTTAAGATACAGCCTCAAATTGGCTAACTTTGCCGGCTAGCAGCTTGCTAGCTAACTAGCAGTGCAAAACAAGCAGATTGCTTTTTCAAAAAACCACAACAAACAGTGACACACGTTTTTATTTTCATAACTGACCTGAGCTTTAGTGTCGTAAAGGGTGTTTATAAGCCTGCTGTGTGTGTAGATTTTGTTATTCCACATTTGATATTTTGTGCCTGCCAAAGCTGTGATGTCACAACGCTCGCTCCGAGACTCTCTCTGCCATATACATAATAAAGGGAATTTTACAAATGATCAATACTCTTCCCCTGATTGGCCAATGTCACGTCCCTGGTCAGTGGCCGCTAGAGGCCACTGTTGGCTTAAGTTTGTCCATAGGACTTTTATTTTGAAGTGTGTTTGTATCGTGAGTTATGTTCTGTGTTTAAGTTGTCCTGTGTTTAAGTTAAGAGATTGTATTTAGCGATTCGTTTCTGTCCTTGTCTGTTATGTATTTAAGTTCCAAGAGTTTTGTATTAGTTGTTGGTCAACCCTCACTCTACCCATTACTCCTGTGTCTTCTCTTTAGTATGCTTTTTGTTTTAGGCCCTCGTGCCTCTTTGTGTTGTGTTACTGTTGAGTTCGTGTTTGTTAATAAAACCCATCAAAGGAAACCTTGTTTGTGCCTCGCCTCACAACCCCCCGATGTGACGGCCAATCAAAAAGCCGTATACACAAGCAAACAGGGTATTAATCAGCTTTTTGGTATTGAGACCATGCCCAAATTCCAAACAGGCTCGGACGAGTAGCAATGCTGAAAATCATGAACTAAAAAAATAAAATCTCCGCAATCACAGTAATTAATTTCTGCAAATTTAGGTCCAGTTGTCCTCTATCTGTGACCGAGTCTCAACTTTTTAGTGGCTTGCTCTGCTAGTTTTCTCTTGCCGCATTAGTAAGCTCGGAGCTGAGCAAGGTCTAGCAGTTCAGTGATCTCTGACAAGCTTGAGAAAGCTCTTCCCATACAAAGAGAAAAACAAACTATAACAACAAAAAGCCTCTATAGGGTCAACGCCAAGACAGAGAGACAAAAAGAATCAGGCAGAGATGGGGAGAGACAGAGATCAAAATGCTGGAAAAGTCCTCCTCTGCACTTTTTCAGGATGGCAGGGCCTTGACGTATGGCGGAGAACAGAGTGAGGTACCTTTAAAAGTGAGTCGGGAGCTCGATAAATATGGATGGAGAGGGAGCTTTTTGAAAGCCAGCGCCGCAACGGTCTCAAATATGGATCTAATGGAAGTTCAAAGGCACACAGAGTGGAATTTCAAAGCTGAAAGGAGCCGATCAACCTTGGCTAGAGGAAGCGGTGACGAGGAAAAAATGACGTGATAGAACAAGTCGTATCGTTCAATATATTTCATGGGACACGCGAGGTTTTATTAGATTAATAAAAGAATGCTGACCGTGGAAGCAGAATTTGATATAGTGGCATGGGAGTGTGTGTGTGTGTGTGTGTGTGTGTATGAACATTTAGAGGGGGGTGTAAAAGTGGACTGCAGGGACAGCAGGGAGGGTCAAGGCTTCCCTCCGTTCTCATGCTGGCACTGCATTTATCTCCATTAAAAGCTCCCCAATCTAATGTCCTTGCCAACTGTCTCAAACTCACTCTCAATTACGGCAGGAAAAGTGCTCAAAAATTCCCAGGACTAGCGCCGCCCTTTCCACAACGTGATCTAGGCAGAGCTGGCTGCACCAGGTCAACCTCGTAAGACTTAATGCATCTCATTTTACAAATATAACACAGTGGACATCCTTCAGAATCCAAAACTGGACTGGTGTCCAACATTAGTCATACCTTTTGCAAACTGTCACAGTCTGTGGGAAAATACCAGTGGAGACACGCAAAAAGCTCATCAGCAATTATAGGAAGCGTTTGATTGCTGTAAAAGCCAAAAAAAGGCTTTTCTATTGATTATTGAGAAGGTGTGAATAATATTGGACATGACACTTTTTGTTCAAATGTAAATAAAAGCTGAAAAATATTTTTTTCCACAGTGACGCCTCTTGTACATCGTCTTATTATCTTCTGGGAGACTCCTGTGTCATTTCCAGTCAAGAAGAAACTTGCTTGTAACTAAGCCGAAATTACTAAGGGGTATGAATAAATGACTGTATATACACAAACAGTGGTGTGAAAAAGTGTTTGCCCCCTTCCTGATTCCTCATTTTTTGTCACACTTAAATCATCAAACAGATTGTCACATCATCAAACTAATTTAAATATTCATAAAAGACAACACAAGTAAACACATAATGCAGTTTTAAGTGAAGAATTTCATTATTAAGGAAGAAAAAAAATCCAAACCTACATGGCCCTGTGTGACAAAGTGATTGCCCCCTAAACTTAATAACTGGTTGGGCCACCCTTACCAGCAACAACTGCAATCAAGCATTTGTCCTGCTGCAGAGCCCAAGTTCGTTTCAGCTTGAGGTCACAAACAGATGGCTGGACATTTTTGGTAGACAGCAGAATTCATGCAGTGTTACTTTTACGCCAGATGTAACGGGACACACACCTTCCAAAAAGTTCAACTTTTCTCTCGTCAGTCCACTGAGTATTTTCCCAAAAGTTTTGGGGATCATTTTCTGGCAAAATTGAGAAAAGCCTTAATGTACTTTTTGCTCAGCAGTGATTTTCATCTTGGCACTCTGCCATGCAGGTCATTTTTGCCCGGTCTTTTGTGACCTCTTGGATGAGTCGTCGCTGTGTGTGACAAACATGGAAAAAAAAGAGAAATCTTTTTCACACCACTGTGTATATATACATATATATATATATGTATACTTATAGCAAAGTAATGGAACTGAACAGAATTGTGGTGTAATATGAGGTTTCTTGACATCAAGAATCATAATCGAATCGAATCATTTTGAGGTCAGAGATGTCCACCTCTACTAACAATGCATGAAAGCCTCCAAGGCCAGTTAGCATCATGCAAATGAGATCATGCTAACCACGGCCTTTCCTGACCTGCTAATTCTCATTTACTGTTCATTCATTCATCATTATCATTTTTATTTTCAATTAAACTGTGGTATATTTCAGCTGGGTCCACCCTCATGGGACACCAAATGACCAAATCACTCAAAACAGCATGAAGGATTTCAGCTCAAAACGTATCATCCGAAAACTGCACACACTTTTATGCTAGCATGCTAGCTTTCGTTTCTTGATGGAGTAGGTTTCATTCACAGTTAACTGTATTAGTATTTTAATTTTCAATGAAATGTGGAGGATTTGGAAGTGTTTGTCCATTCACTGGACAATCAGAACATGAATTTAACTGTTTATGCATTAAAATACAGAAAACTCCAAAAGACACATACAGTCATTTTAACATGCTAACATGTGGTTTTTCTTGACCTCCTGGCTCTGATTTGCTTTTTAGGTTTATTTAACACTTATTTTTTGTTATATGTAGTGGTGATCATATTTATCCTTCACTGGTTCCCAAATGGGAATCTTGGTTCCCAAGATTCCCATTTCTATGATGATTTTTATTTCAAGAAAAAACTTCAGGAATCTCAAGGCGACCATTACAAACACCCACTTCCACAAATAGTGTACCATCAAGCCGAAGGCAGTAAAATAAACTCCCCACTATGGCCCTGATGACCCCAGCCATGTCTGTTTAAATGTCTGAATGGATTCAGGAGCTCAGCACCTCCGGAGAACCCAGCGCATCCAAAAAAATTACATGGAGCAGGTTACTGTGGAGAGTCAATGTCACAGCTCCCCCTGGCCACTGGGCTGGCACGGATTTTGTCCACACTTGACGTTCAGGAAATATTCAGGGTTTGTGCATGGGCGAGTGTATGTGTGTATGTATGTGTGTGTATTAAAACTGACCAATGTTTCTAGTATAAGCCTGAGGCCTGTGGAAATTCGCAATACCGATGTGGAAATACACAAACAAATAAAATCCACATCCAGCTCCACACAGGAATTTCCATTAAATAAGCATTTGCTTTGGTTGGCCCAGCAATGTGTTGGCGCAAAAGACAAACCCGATCAGACTGCCATTTTCTTCCCACCGTGTTTTTTTTTCTCCTCTTTTTCTTTCTTTGCCCTGGGGGCTGGAGCTCATCTGAGTGATGTGTTCCTTAAGTGGCTGTCAGGTTCACCAATGGAGCAGAGAAGTGAAAGTGAGTGTGTAAATATACTGTCGGATCAGCACCCCTGGGCACTGAGGTGGAGAGGGGCTTGCGTGTGTGTGTGTGTGTGTGTGTGTGTGTGTGTGTGTGTGTGTGTGTGAGACACTGATTTTGTACATTTACTGTTTTAATGCAAAAACAAAAAACAGGATAACATGCAATTACAGGAACAAAAAATGGTAATGATCCTGTTTTTGTCTTTTAATACAGCACTCTTAACAGCTTTTAATCAAACTGTTTTTCATGAAAGGTTATTAAGGTTAACAGTAATATAACAAAAGTATAGTCAAATCAAAACTTCATAACCTGCAAAAATGTATTTTTTTCTATGTATTTTTTTCTAAACACTTAAAAAGCTAAACATCTTCCCTTTGTATTGTGTGAACATTTCATGACATGCAAATCAATAGAAAATGACTTAGAATTAAATGTCTTTACCTGAATGTATGTCGAAGCTGAGTGTTTCACTACACATTCTGCACTGCAATGTATGACCATTACAGAAGAGATGTCAATCAGGTGAAGGAGGACCACTTGAATTATATTGTAAATGTTTCATAGAGATTTAATGACAAAATGAATTTTAAAGATAGACTAAACCATGTCAGAGGTGTAAAGGGAAATATGTTGTAGCATGTTGTAGTGTCATCTGGCTTTGTCTGAAATTGGGTAAATTGCATCAATATACCATTATGAATGGGTTACAAGATTGGCCATTTAGACAGGCAGGTTTTAGCTGCTAAATTTTGATGGGCTTTTGCTGGTCATTTTATTGAATGAGCCAAAAGGAACTATGGGAAATGAGAGCCAGGTATAAACATACTAAATTTCAAAATATTATCTTAAGCAGTTCTTGAGATATTGAAATGTATGTTGCAGCACCACCATGAATGAAAATTCACATCATTTGGTGTCCATCCAAATAATGTAGTATGGATGTAGTGAGACAAATTTCATGTAAAGTTTGAAACTTTAAATCACAAAATATTGGCTAGTGAAGAGCTAGATTTTTATAATGATGTTATTCACTAGGTGGAGTTACTCTTCAAATGAACTAGTGAAATACTTGCTGAATTATTGCCCAAATAGTGTTGTATGCCTACCTGACTTCAGAGGATGCTAGCATGAAAAGACAACCACATAGGGACACAAATCTTTTATTCTATATCAGACATATGGGGCTACAAGTATGGAAAATTTCATGTGATCTAAATATGTGGAATCGTCAACAAAAAATGTGTATAAAATAAAAATAAACTTTGACGTTTATATTTCCTACCTGTGTAGATTTGTTGATAAAGTTGATAAAGATGAATTATTCAATTTATAAAAATGAGTTGATTAAATGTATGATCTAGATGAATACACTTAGTGGTTACTTTGCAATTTGAAAGATCAGTAGGGTATCAGGCCAGTGAATATAAAGGCATGTTTTACAGATTCTCCAAAAGGGGGTGCATCACTGAAAGAGAGGAAACCCACACCAGCAGGATCTCAGGAAGGAACAGGTTTGTAGATACGGATATCATGAAGCAAAAATGTTTTTTGTTGAAAGTTGCATGGATATGATTACACGATTATTGTCAAAATAACTAATAGTGACAACCCATTTCCATTTCTGATACACATAAAACATGGGCACTCAAATACAAAAAAGACAAAAAAAGGATTCAGTGGTATGATTTTTGGTACCTTCAAGAACATTTTTAAGATTCATTTTTGCATTTTTTTTTCACGAGTGTGAAGAACCTTTAAAAAGTCCTGATAATGCATTATAATCTACACCAATTACATCAAGCCAAACATACTTTAAGAAGATTGTATGGGACATATATATGACTCTATATCACTCCACATCTTGACAACACATAAAAACAAGCATGTGTGCACGAGTGTGTTTATGCGAGGCCTGTGAGCCATGCCTATAGCCATTAGCGTCACTTGGTCCCTATCCTCTGTTTAGCAATAGACACTGCAAAGGCCTTTCCTTGCTTTCCCACACACTGCCTTTCTCTCCGGGGAGCACGGCTGAGAGCCTCCTTATGCATTCATGAGGGGAGCTAGCGGATAAATAAAAAGGTTCATTACGGCGCTAAAGTGTTACTAATGACATGTACCTGCCACCCAGCACCTCCGAAAATCTAATGTGACACACTAGAATGGAAAATCTATTCCGCCGCGCCAGAGCCTCCGGTGGAGCCGAGAGTATGCTCCCGCTCGATGGAAATTTCCCTGCGTCTGCCCCCTCCGCTTGGGTCCGTTCTCCAACCAATATTTACAATTCCGCAGCCATTATGTCCTACCAGGCCCTCTGAGCATGCTGCCGCGACCTCCATATTAGCTGAAAATTGGACTTTTGCGAACTTAGCGGGGGTGAGAGGGAATTGTCTCAAGCTTCTTGCGATGCAGCACCAGGGTGCACAGCATAGGGGCCACCATAGGGGGGCTCCTGGTTTTTCCCAGTAACGATATGTGTTTGTTTTTGTGAAAGTATAGATGTTTCACCCCTGAAAACACACAAGTACTTTGTGCTTAAACGAGTATTGGGCTTTTTTACTTTGAGACTTGTTCAGCTACGTATTAAACGAGTTGTGGTTATCAGAATGAGAATCAGAAAAAATGATTGATCCCTGCTGTTACAACTGCACAGACACACAGAGACACAAAGACAAGAACAATATAAATATGTTAAAATAATAGTCCAATAAAAATTACTCTGTACTAAACACACTATGCAATATACACAAAATGCAGATGTTTTTTGTATGTTTATTTTATATTTTAGCAGCATGTATATCTCACCCCTTACATTTTGAGATTCATTTAATCACTAAACATAGTAATATCTTTGTGATATTGTAAATTACACAGTAGTAAGAATCAGAATCAGAAAACTTTATTGATCCTGGAGGAAATTGCTTATGTCACAACTGCACAGTCACACAGAGAAACAAAGACAAGAACAATATAAAATATGAAGTCTAAATAAATCCAGTAAAACTAAACCTATAGTATTAATATTGTAGATAAATAACTTACATGAATTACTAGAGTTACGTGAATAGTAACATAAAAGTGGTTAGGAGATCTCTGTATGTAACAGAGATCAGTAGTAAATCAGTGATACTGATAGTGATATTTTTCGTGGTAAGACTACTGCACAAAATAATATTTCACATGAAATTATTTAACATTTAACAATAAAGCTGCACATGATATTGAAAATGATAAGACTTTTGCACATAATGCTAATGTCTTTTTTGTATGTGTATAAATATTTCACCCTCAATTGTGCCTAAAGGTTGTCTCTTGTACATTAAGATTCGGTATTTAGCCTTGTAATACATATTCTTCCATTCCCATAACACTAATAATTACGCTAGTTAGCGGGGATGACTGGGGGGAGGTTTTTTTTATTGACTAGTACAGATTTTATAGATTTCACCCACACAATATACAGGTACATTGTGCCAAAATAAGTTTGAAATCAGCTCTTATACAGCTCTTATGTTTTTTTCCGTTCTACCTGTGCTAACAAGTATGCTAGCTGGAAAAGATGGATGCAGAGGATGCCATGTGCCAATTTGTGCATAATGTGTTTGCATTTATGTAAAGATGTAGGTATTTCACCCTTAAACACCCACTACATTCCACTTTCCACCTGTGCTAACTAGCATGACTGAACTAACTAGCATGGTGGAAAGTGGAATGTAGCCATTTCAGTATTGGTCTACTAGGTCTCAGAGTAAAAGATCTAAATCCCTATTTAGACACAATTCATCTCATCTTGGTGTTTTTATGCAAAATCATTCCCATTTGCTATTCAGAATGTTCAGCCTTTATTTATTGATTTATTTTTTTTCCACGAGTTTGCAGCAGTCGAGAAATGCATGAATAAAGTGGCACATTAACTTCTCGTAATTAACTTATGTAAATAGGCATCATTATCCAGTGTTTCTAAACAGCAGTCAGGATGTATGCTTGTGTAATTAGCTCATTAATATTGGAGGCGCACGCTCAGATTTCAGCCGCAAAAAACCAACACCTCGGCGGGCTGCGAAAAAAAAGCCTCTGTGAGGCTGCCATGGAAACGGAGCTTAAGTGGCTTACTGGCTGCTCAAGTGAGCTGGGAGCATCACGCGAAGGTGAAAGCACGCCTATGTGAGTGTGTGTGTGTGCATGTGTGTGTTTTGGGCCCAATGTACCACCGGCACAAAGCCCACAGGCAAACGTTGCCCTCGACCTAGGAAAATATTACATTATTCAATATTTAGATTCACTAGAGTTCAATTACTAATGGCAAATGTGTGTTTGTTCGTAATAAGATAAGGATTTGCAGGAGAGTCTAAATGCGGCATTGTACACACACAACTGTGTGCACATGCTTTGTCAGGACATACAGTTTAATCCTACACAACAGCTCCATTGTGGGCACATAGAATAGGATTCTTTCAATCCTACAGTAATATTATATTGTACATTCACTGGAACATGCTGTAAAAATGGAAGCTCTTAGAGGTCATTCAGAACGACACAAGTGTGTTGCATCGACCATACATTTTAAGTCAATGTTCGGAGCCAATTGGCCATGGCGTTGTGAGATCTCCTGCAACACAAAGCTTTTCCAATCATAATTGAAGCCAGAGGTAAATAAGACAAGTGTAATTAGTGTCAAGGAGCTAAGTAATGAATTTGTCCCATAGAGTGATGAGATCTAAACTTCCAGTGATACGTGTGGTATCTATTCCACTTATCAGTTTGTCGAGGAGAAACGAAGCGTAATTATGTATGTCTACATGGATCAGTGGCATTTTGAGAAACTTGGTCTGACACTTAGGTAACCAGGCCACTTTAGAAATGGGAAAACATGTCAATGACCAGTTTAGTGTCTTAAGTAGAAAAATAGGGTGGTGGTTCAAATGCTAACAATGTATTTTTAAAAATTATTTTAAAAGTATAAAAAATACATTTACATTTACTATAATATACACATTTGCCATACACTCCCAATTACACAGCACATTCTCTGCCCTGCTGATGCTGTATTTGCACAATTATATTTATTGCTGTCTCCCTCTGTTGTGCATTTTTTGCACATATAACTCTCTGCTGCTTAGAGAACAGTATCTGCTATAATACTGTATTCATTCAGACTACTGCGGTAGTTATTGTAACTAAATGTTGTCTTGTCTGGTTGTTTTGTTGCTCTTGTGGTTTTTTTTGCGCTCTGTTTTGTCCTGTCTGCTCTTATATTGTCTTGTAGTGTTTCTGTTTTTGTTCTTTGTGGGTCTGTTTCCATTCTTGTGTTGCTCCAGGGTCCTTGTTTCCACTGTGTACTGTGTGTATATGGTTGAAATGACAAATTTACTTGACTTGATGTACAACACAGCTTCTTCCTTTACTAAACACGTTTACTAAACCTGGTAATTAACAGGTGGGTTGATCCTGGCGTGTTTGAGCCGAGAACCTCTATACTTTTAAAGTTCAGATCTTGCTGACTACTGTTTTGAATCAGAACCTGTTGATCCTGAAGGAAATTGCTTATGATACAACTACACAGACACACAAAGACAAGAACAATACAAAATATAATATAAAGTCAAAATAAAACTATACTAAATACACTTTACTATATACACAAAATGCTGTTATCAGCAAGAGACGTGGACATAAATACTATAGATAAATAAATAAATAAAATTACTGCTGAAGCAGTTTATAAGGTAAGTCTAATGAAATGAGATATGATTACCCTTTAACAGTCCCACAGTTGGGAAATTTGCATTGTCACAGCAGCAAAGTGGACAGAACAAAAGAAGAAAGTAGAAGTGGTTTGGAGCTGAATAGGCTTACTTAGTTTTCTCTATAAGTCAGCCATAAACCAGTCAGATTCATCACATATTCATACGCATATACATTTCATAACAGTTCATTTAGCCCTTTTTATTTATACGATATAACTGCTTATTGCTGACTCTAAAGTATTTATGACCTATATAATAACCATTTATGAAATGTTTGATCATTCGTAATCCCTTTTTAAGGGCCTGCTTTTTGAAAAGTGTTTCTCATATTTCAGTGGCGAATAAGAACAGTGTATGTTCTGATATCAATAAAGGCTATCATCTGATTAAAATAATTACTCACTAAAATTGTTTTATTTGCTCAAATTTGAGCCTAAAGATTTATTTCTATTTTAAAAAAGCAATGCATTTTGTTATAACTGGTGGGTCAAATAAGCCTCATCAGAATGTAATTATTACTTTTAATAATTCAATTATTACGTGAGCATAATATCATTGTGAGAACATCAAATGCATTGGTGAGAACATCAAATACATTCTAGTCAGTCTATATCAAATACATTCTAGTCAGACAAAACAAAAATAGACTTCTAGACAATAATTCAGTTTCAAAGGAAACGTGTGATGTATCACAACACATTAGAAGACAATTTAATGTCATAAGCTAAGACAGTGAATCTGGGTAGAAAATGAGTGTTTGAACAAGACAGCAATTCCAAACACAGCCAAAATAACTTCAGACCGGTTTCTTAAAAAGAGGTCAAAGTGTTTGCAGTCTTACCAACCCCCTGGCTGGAATCTCACTGAAAACTGGTGGAGGATTTTGAAATTGTCCATCAGAGAATCCTCATAACCTTAGAGAGTTGAAGACAGTTTGCTTAGAGGAATGGGCCCACCCAAAATTTAACTACAATGCTGCGAATAGTTTATTATTTCTTACCATAGTTTCTACCTGCTTACTATTTTATATATACATGGGGTTCTACTATTTTATATATACACAGATCCGTTCCTTCGACAGTGATGTTACCCAAATTGAAACACACCCCTAGTCACATCCTAGTCATTTACCGAACCTAACACAGTTGTAAAATCATAAAAACACAGAAAAAGGAAAAGGAAAAATCTTTCACTCATACTGCGTATTCTTCCGCCGCGTGCAATCAAACTAGTTCACCAACGTAATCCGTAAGTATGAGGCTAACGGTGTAAGCCGAGTGGGAGTGCGGGTGAGCGTTGTAAACTCGAAACGTCGTATGTCGAGACTGTTGTAACTCGAGGACCCCTGTACTCTAAAATGACTAATGTTATATATTTGTCGTGTCTACGTATTTCTGTTTTTTAAAACATATTCTTAAGAATACATTCTACTTCATATCGATATGTTGTGTATAAATATAATGCGAATTTATGCACTGATTAACAAAAACTAAAGTATCCAGCATACATGTTTAAAAGCTTAGTGCTGGACCCTAATCCTCTGTAATGACCTGTAGTTGTATCAAAAGGAATAAAGGCAATTGCTAGTGGTCAGTTTGACTATTGAGACTTTTTGAGAATGTTTTTGCAACTCCAAACCACTTTTTGTCTGAACTAGTAAAATGCCTCAGCAGTGATTTTACTTATTTATCTATAGTATTTACATGCACCTCTCGTACTGACCACAGCATTTTGTGTATATAGAATAGCATATTTAGTACAAAGCATTTTTAGAGCATTTCTGTAAAGCTTAATTTTTTGCTATATTTAATTTGATACTATATTTAATATTTCACTATATTGTTCTTGTCTTTATGTCTTTGTGTGTCTCTGCTTGCATAACATAAGCAATTTCCTCTGGGGTCAATAAAGTTTGCTTATTCTGATTCTACATCAATGTAAATACACCTCTAAAACATTCAGATTCATGCATAAATAATGCATTTAAATTTAGCTTAGCATACAGTTTTAACCTAAACACCTTCACTTAACTCCAGGGACGTGATCTGTACAGTGTAACTAATTCAAATTTATTATCCGTTACACTAAAAGGCCCGATGTCTCTGTGTGATTTATCCCATGGTCAAAGGCAACTAGAGGAACTTACTCTGTCAGTCATAATGAGGCAATTAGCCCCATGCTAGGAGTGGCCATTGAGACTGTTAGCCTGTCAGAGTATATTGGACTCTTTTTAAATACCTAGCTGCCACTGTAGGCTTTTTCCCCCCCTGACATGTTGGTGTAGTCTTCCAAAGATCCCTAATTTAATCACTGGCCCCCATCAGGGCCCCCAAAAATGACTCTAACGTCTGCTTTCCCAACGTGTCCACCGCCATTTGACTGATTAATTCAAATGACGCCACATGGAATGTTCTGCCTTGTTTGTCATATTATCCCAAATCCGGAGCTCGGCTCTACCTCCATTAAGCGAGCTCTTTCTGGCCTCTCCTTGTGGTCCCTCCTGACGCCCTGTGAGCCGATGACTTCAAAAAGCCCCTTTCTCCGCAGGCTTGGCACCACAGGCTGCTAATTATGATGGTAATAAAAGGTAACAGAGCAGCGTCTGCCAGCAGCTGCCAGCCAGCGGAATTTTCCTCCTTCCTCACGTCGCTGCTCTCTGGCATCGAGGTGTTATTTGGCGTGCGTGGCATTGTGGGGCGCAGTGTATTATAGCAAAATCAGCAGGGTCTCTTTCTAGCTCATGTCTGCTGCATGGCCGCACTTTCCTTGGCCAAGTGGAGCACAATGGAAAGATAATTATAAGCATGTAAAGTCCACCGTCTTCCGTTTGAATGCTTTTCGGTGCACTGGAACATCACAGACCCCTTGTAGCAACTACAATGGCCTGACACACAGGGATTCCCAGGGGTCCTATAGAAAACCTATTAGCCACTCAGACGGTTTAGTATGGCTCCTATAGGAAGGCCTCTATTGAATCCAGCAGACAAGCAAACAGGAGATTGTTATCCTATTGGCTTAGAGATGGCTTTCAGCATTCAATTGTATGTAACAAAGTCTTTCTTGGAAGAAGCTCAAGCATAGACAAACAAAAAAGCTATATTCATTAGCAAAAGCCTTGGCTAGATGTTCCTCAGGAACCACCAGCTTTTCATAATCCTAGCATTTGGTGTCCTTCCACAAGAGACATGTTGTGTCTGAAAAACCCAGAAGGCTCCTGTTGCCGAACACTTGTTAGCAGTAACTCTCCATCCCTGGCCTTTATTAATCAAAGGTCTTCACTAATATCCCAATGCTTTATTTTGCTAATACACCAATGCACATGGCCTTCTCTCCCTCATCAGCCTGGCCCAGGTCAGCGTCCAATCCCTGACACTCAGCAGATAAGGAGGGGAGCTTAAACCTGTTACTGTCAGCTTTCTCACCTGGATCACAAGGGCTTTGTGGCAGCTATGTGCAAACCAGCTCTAGTTCTTCCTCCACCACGGATCCCCTTCCACACCCACCACGGATCCCCCCCTCTACACACACACACACACCCAAAAGGCTCCAGGTGAAGTGGCGAACAAATGCACAAGCTATAATGTTACCGGCAGCTAAGCCGGGTGGAGGAGCTCTACAATAGCAGGCAGGTAATGACAGCCTAGGCGCTAACCCTTCGTCCTCAGCCTCCTTTTTTCTCCCTCGCGCCTCATTTCCGAACAGCGGCTGCCATTTCACAGCTGTTAAGTGCTGCCGCTCTCTTTGTCGTGATTAGGGGTGAATTAATGGATGCCTCCTGGTAATCAGTTTTCATTAGAGCTGTCAAGTTTTTGACATCAGCTGGTGAAGAGGTCGCTGGACAGAATATGTTTCCTCCCCCTCCAACCCCTCAAACCCCCCCAGTCACTAGGAGACACGTTAGTGCATCACCTATACTGTATTAGAGAAGCCCAAAGTGGGGAAAGGAGCTCTGATAGACGCATCAGCATCACAGACTAGAGTCTAGAAAGAACACTGGTTACTTGAAATAGTAGCCTACATAGATACTCGGTATCATTTACTGTAGCATTCTAGTACAAATACTGGCTAGTGTAAACCAACCCATTCAATCGTACCCTATTTAATACAGCTGGTTCCCAGGCCAGTGCTATAGCAAGAAACTGGCTGGCATGAACCCATTAGACTGCCAGCAGTAACCATTCAGTATAGCCCATACAGTCTAGTAAGAACATGAATGTATAGGCATGTAAGAACATGAATGTATATTGTTTTCCTTTCACTTAACCGCAAGCAATGGATTTGACTACCAAGTAGGTTAGCTTGTTGACCAGTAGCAAGCTAATGACCAAGCTGTAAAGCAAATGTGATGGTTAAACAGAACCTAAAGATTAACAAAAGGAAAAAGGACATTTTTATACACTTCTGACTTTTTTTGATATATAATATACAAGAGGGTGACCTGCTGTCCTGTTTTGTCTGTAAAGACGGAGTTAAATTAAAGCAGGTTTAATTAAAAGATATATGTAACTGTATTGTTTTTTGTGACATCATAAAAGCAGGAAATTTCAAACCGACTGTTTTTGTTTGCATGTATGGACTGGGGAATAACTGGAACTTTGTGTTTATGTATTATCGTGGTTTTCTGTGATAGGAGCTCTTTAAAAACATCACTCCAAATGCCTACCTAGAAACAGATGAAATTTTTTAAACATAGTTCGGTTCGATCTTGATGAGCTAAGCAATAATTAATGGGATTCTGGGAACAAAAAGCATGGCAATGTGTGCATTGTTGCATCCTAGAATTTTGCTGTGTTTAAAGTATGCAAATTGAACTCTGTTGCACTTGATGCTAGCCCATTACCAGCTTGGGCCACGCTAGCGGTGGCGGCTAGGATACTGGGAGCAGTCACTGGAACATAGCTATGATGGCCATTGTGGGAAATGCATAAAAGGGTCTTTTTCCCTGGCAGGGTTTAATTCACTCCATCATGTTTAAGATGCACTGTGTAATGTATTGGGGGTCTTATAATTGATTTCCCCCCCCTGAATGTGGGCTCCACTGCAGGGCTGTTTAGTGCGTCGTTTACAGCAGCAGAGCAGGACGGACTGATGGGCAGCACTTTGGAGGAGCTCCCAGAGGCATGGACAGAGATAACACACACCTGAGACCCTGGAGTTGATAACTAACACACACACACACACACACACACACACACATGCACACACACACACACACATTCTCTCCTGGACTTTCACAGGCTGCTCAAGAGATATTCGAGTAAAAAAAAAACTGCAGTAATTTCTGAAAAACAAACAGACAAATAAGTATATATATTAGGTGTGTCACCTGATTAAAAAAAAATCTAATTAATTACAAGATTTGTGATTAATTAATCTAGATTAATTGCACACATTTTTGCTGCAAAAGTGTTTAAAGAATTTTATGAATTTTGGCATATGAGTGAATGAATAATCAACATTGCAGACTTTCAACGTCTCTTTTATTTAATAACTGTTGTTGCACTGTTCATGTGCAGTAATGGTCACAGCAATCAAAAATATGACCTAATATGCTGAGGGAAAAAATAAAAAATGTTTCAGCAAGAACAATGATAGAACCAAGTCCACTATAAGGTGCAGTTTAAGACAATGTTCATACAAGCACAGGTGTCAGAAGCATTTTAATGTGGGTGTGCGCTGCCCTCGGCCTGTCGCGTTTCACTCATACGTCACCCCCTAATATAATAGATCCGGTTTCATGCTGCCTTGTCGAAAAATGCTCCCTTTAAGCTTATACAGTTCATAGTCAGTTTATAACACTGATAATGAGAAATAGGCAAATAATATGCATAATGAGAGAAAAATATGTTTTTTTTTAATGAGAAGAGTCTAAGTAGATAGACAGATCTTTAGAGGTGCATAGAGCCAGTTTATACTGTGAGGTTCTAACATTGAGAACTGCTACTGTGGAGCAGGACACAGGCTACTTCAGATTGTGCCATGCTTACAGTGTGTGGTGATTCTGGACACTGCTGTTTCATAGCTACAAATAGCATTCTGCAAACTGCAGAAAAAGGCATTTTAGATTTGGAATCAGAAAACTTTATTGATTCTAGAGGAAACTGCTTATGTAATGACTGCAGGAGCAAACTGTAGGCGCAAACAAGTACATGTACAAGTCGAAAGTAACAATTAAAAGAGATTTTAAGATATTAATCACAGTAAACCAGTGACCCAAAAGCAAGACAGCACAGATAAACCAGTGTCCAACGCAGGATAGCACAGATAAACCAGTGTTTAACGCAAGATATTACTGAATCCCTAGACTGTGGAACTGTACGTGCGCAGAAGGGCACGGTAGCAGTATCACGATGGGTAGCATGTTTCGAGAGAACACCGGACCGGGTTACACAATAACTATAAAAAATATTAGAAAATACTAATACTATTAGAAAATACCTGTCTGATTTGCTCTTTATTACTGAAAAATGTTTAAAATGTTTGTAAAAAGTCACACAAAATATTTAAAAGTTGTCCAACTCAAAACTGCGTGCTGAATTCTTAGTCTACAAAAGTTATGAGTCCATAGGACACTGTTACTGACTGTGTCTGACTACCCTCATCTACTGCAGGCATGTGGAGCATATGAAGAGCGGGAATTACTTCCACTGGTGTGTCTAAACTTCTTTCTTTCCTCTGGAACAGAAAAGACAGATGGGGGTAGCGAGATGGCCGTTATAATCTAATTCTGGTGACCAGTTTAGCCATAAAATGAGGGTTTATTCATACTGACAACAGCTAAAAGAAAACATATAAACCTGGTCAATGGTGGGAAACCATCTGAAATAATTGTGAGGAAAATCAGTTTCTTCTTCACTTCAGGAAGCAGAACAACAACAAGAACACGGCAATTCTCAAGCAAGTGTTGGAGGAACTAATTATTGTTGTCTGTATCTGAGTGCTGAAGTTCATCAAGTTGAGTTAGAGTAGATAGCGATCTTATAAGAACATCTGTGTCCGACTTGTATTTCTATTTACTTTCTATCTCACACGCTTTGACTCTGTTTTGTTTTATTTTTTTTTATTTCGCCCAACCTGCTGAGAGCCATGTAATGAATTGCATTAGATACTTGCATCAATATTTATGGCGATAGCGACACCATACGTGCCAATAGCTTTATTCAAATACGTCAGGGGTTTGCATTGAAGGTAATTACGAGGGATTGGATGTTCTGGTGTGGGCCGGCTTTAGCAGGTACGCCAATGGAAGGGGATTGAGCGCGCCCTCTCTCATTACTGGCACATATGGGAAACCCAGCTGGGCTCTGAATTGAAGAAAGGGAGAAGGGGGGGAATCGATTTCATTTGCAGGATTATTGGAGCGACCGAGATGCTGGCGTGTATGAAACATAAAGTCTCATTTTAAGACCCTTGCTAGGCCCGGGGAATGAAAATGTATGGGTGTTAGCGAGTTATTTTCATCCCCCTAGAACAATAAGGAAATTGCCAAGTTTACCAAGTTTGGGAAAAGTGGCCAACTTCTAGCACTGAAAAGTCCTATCAGGAGCCAAGGCACATATTTTGGTCGGATAAAGGGGCTGTAATAAGAGGGTTGTGGAGCTTGGTTGCTTTCAGGCTTTTTGGAGATAAAGTATGTCCAAGTTTGAGAGATATAGATCTGCTTTTAAGGAGAGGAAAGTGTTTTCCCATCTCAACCTGGGTGGTGTGTGTGTGCCCTCTACCTCATGTACTGAAGGAAGGCAACTATGGATTCATTCATACAGAGCTGGGACTGTTCCAGTTCAAGAAGCTGTTCAAGGCATCCATCTCCATCCGCTTTCCTACATTTAAATTTTTCCCCTTGTGATCCACTTATGATGTTTGTGGACCAAAGGTGTGTCTTTTTATAAGACCTCTTTACTATTCAGAATCAAACAGCCAGTCAAACATGCAGAATGAAAGGGTTTTTTTTTACTATTTTTGATAAACAAAAGTGATTTCACTTCTGATTGGCATCCTTGTATTATAACTCATTCATAGCATCATCCAGACTGAAACTGTAGGGACTGAAATAGTAGAGCTAACCTGCTGTGACCATAACAAGCAGACATATGAATGCATTTTTGTGACATCACAAAAACCGTGAATTCAAAATGGACTGTTTTGGTGGCTTTCATATATGGACAGTATGTAGGGAAGTGAAGGGTATTTTTTCATGATGTACTTCATAATAAACAAATAAGATTAAAATGTGAGACAGGTTTGGTTTTCCATGATTAGGGCTGTTTAACTGAAAGTGAAAGTGTCATTAATTGAAGTAGGGATATTTTTCTAAAATCCCACCACGAGCACACCTGATTTAAGTTAATAAAGTGCTAATTAGAGGAGCCAGGTATTGGATGGCAAGTGTAAATATCGGATTTACACTAACACTTAAGGAAAGGTTTGGAACTGGTTTGGTTAACACACACACACACACACACACACACAAACCACAATCATTTGCAGTAAGGTCATAAGAAAATGCCATATCTCTAAAATGTATACGTTTGCATCATTTGTATTGATCCATTCATCACAGTGTATGGGCAGCTGGCATATAAATTTCTATTTATGTTCTTTCAAGTGAATAAATGCTTGAAAATAAACTGGCCAAATAACTACTTTTCAGCATTTCTCAGGTGGTCTATGACTACTCCACTGCTCTGTGTGATTAATTGCATGAGAGTTTACAGGGAGGAATCCGTACATTCTAATGTATTTTAAAACATATGCTGTCCTGAAAGTGGGTGTATGTTCCCAGGGTAGTGAATGGAACAGCTGGATGTTGCTCTCTTTCTTGTGCTCTATTGTGCCAGCACACTGTGTTTTCCCACATACAGCAGGCCTTCATGAGGGAGAGATGGGAGCAGTGCCATGCCAGATGGGCGAATGAAGTGTGAAACGAGACTAAAGAAGAAAAAGAAGTTTAACACCTTCCCTTTAAATGCAGTTAAATGCTGGGAGAGAAAAGAGAAGGCTTGTAGAGTGGGCGGAGCCACAGGTTGCTCATGTTAATGCTGCCATACAGCCACAGCTGGGGGCAGAAAATGATGTCACGGGCAGGCAGCTGGCAGTGTTGGAGGCCATGGTGAAAAATGGGCTCGGGTGATGTAAGGAGGTGGGCGGCCGCCTCTCCGGAAGATTCTGGAATTCGGCCTGTTCCCACTGAGCCCCCTGTGGGCTAAAGTCACATGTATGTTATCACACATTACTGATATTTGAAGCCTTGGGGGGGTGGGGGGGTCATACACTGGGTGTTGTCGTGCATGCTTGAGCATATGTGTATGTTGTTTTTTGTACATTTTCAGGATAAAAAGAGAAGCAATAAATTGGGGTTGACGTTATAAACCACTTTTCTACAAAACGCAAATGTGAGACATAAAATGTGTGTGTGTAACGTATAACTATACCACCGTATATAACATTATATATATATATATATATATACACAGTACTGTGCAAAAGTCTTAGGCACCTGTGCAACTTGTTTGAAGTCATTTATATCAGCTCTGAGCTTCTTTCTGCG
>JBBJLS010000134.1:9966497-9986031 GCA_037577275.1 Bryconaethiops microstoma | reverse complement strand
AGCTGGTGAGGAGAACACAGGTTCGGTTCCAGATTCCTCCTCGGTTCCTCCAGCCATTGTTTGAATTTGTGAAACTCCATCAGCAGCTCTTGATTTAATTTAATGAAGGACTGATTGAGTCGAACCAAGTTTCTGATGGAAACTACAAGTAATACTGGACTTCCACAAGAACACACTGATATTCTGAACATAACATCACTATTTACTGTATAATGTTATTTGTATTTATCTGTTAATTGTTATCCTTATATTGGTCTCTGCAATACTGATATGCAAATGAGCGTCTTACTAATCACTGTGGGCAGCTGGAGGCCTTGTGGTTAGGTAGTTGCCCCTGTGATCAGAAGATGGTGGGTTTGAATCCCAGGACTGCTAGTAGCACTACTGATGTACCCTTATGCAAGGTACCATCCTCACACACTTCACTTGGCGAATGGGTTAAATACAGAGAAGAATTTCACACTGTACACACTGTGTGCTGTGGTGTGTTCACGTATGACAAGTGGACACTTTACTTAAATGTGAAGTTACTACTGTCTGCTAACTGTAGTAGTTTTTGTTAGGTTTACAGATTAATATTTTTTCTGCTAGTTCTAAATGATAAAATATTAAACTGGTTGATTATGTTTGGTTCATTTGCTGATTGTTGACATACCTACTTTCTTGTTTTGCAAATATTTCAAGGTTTATGATTCTTCTCTGGCCAGGAGCAGTAGTGTTTGGGTGGTGGGGTTGTGTTTTGTTGAGAGAGTATAATGGGAAGCCAAGGTAAAAAGAGTAAAATACTGGCTAAATACTGCTAGCACCGCAGTAAATAATCCATCAAACCCAACTACGTACATTTAGGTTTGAAAAAGTTGAGTCTAGATTTGTCAGTGGATAAAATTGTAGGTGCCCGTTTGTCATCAAAGCTACATTATTACTTGAAGGTGCCCTGGAAAAGTCCAATAAAATGATCTGTAGAAAGCAGGGGGAGCTTTTTAAAACTCTGGCTACAGGCTGTGTTTACATACAAACACTGAATTTTCTTTCTCCTTCTGTTTTGCGTATTCTGCATATCAAGCAAGATGTTGTATATTCAAATAGTAAATCAACAATCAAATAATAAATGAAATACAAAATAAATATGTTCTTGGTTAATGAAGACCCTCCTGATACTCTGCATGAGCAGTGATTTCAAAGCAGTTATCTAATGTCCCTTGTAAAACCATAATTTCCTACTGCTGACACATGCTGAAATCTATGCAATATTTTATAATAAATTGCTTTTATCAACTTACTGTTTGTGAACTCAGCCGAAGGATCTTAGAGACAAGGTTCACTTTGGCTGTTTTTTCACCACAGTACCAAAACCTTCAGTGCTGGACAAGTCGTAACTGTCCTTTTTCCAGTGGACACCAGTACACTACCAGATTTATTAAGGAAATTCTTCAGGGTTAAGTCATCATAAATATGATCAATACAACCAATATGAGCACAAGAAAAAAAAAATTGAATAAAACTTGGTCATTTTTAGAATTATTACTTTGTATATAGTTCACTGTGTGATTGTGCACATTTGTGCTGCTTGAAGGGTTTCTGAACCCTACAGACATGGTCACTTTTTGTAAAAAAAAAAAACATTAAAATAACCTTATTACACATACATCCAAATCCCAATTTGTGAAGCACACGTTCCAAATACTGGACACACAAAAGATATTTTCATTATTTATCCAACAAAGGCAGTTTATTTCACAAAAACTGAACATTTAATATGTGCAGAAGTATGTGAACCCTTGTATTAGTAGCTTGTGGCTCCTCCTTTTGCAGCCTTTACTTCAACTAAACGTCTTCTGTAACCACTAACAAGTCTCTCACATCTGCTTATGGGGATTTTTGCCCGCTCCTCCTTGCAGAACTCAGCCAGTTGAGAGAGGTGGGAGGGACATCTGGCATGTAACTTCTTCAGGTCTCGCCACAACTTTTCAATTGGGTTAAGGTCCGGACTTTGACTGGGCCAATCCAGAGTGCTAATCCTCTTTCTCTGAAGCCATTCCTTTGTCGTTTTGCTGTAATGCTTCGGGTCATTGTCTTGTTGCATAATCCATTTTCGTCCCAGCTTCAACTCCCTGACTGATGGCAGGAGAGTCTGGTCAAGAATTTGTTGATATGCCGAAGAATTCATGGTTTCTTAGATAATATGGAGTCGTCCAGGTCCAGAAGCAGAAAAGCAGCCCAGACCTTCATATTCCACCACCATACTTCACTGTTTTGATTCTGACCAAATAATTCTATTTTGGACCCGTCTGGCCAGAGAATGGACTTCCAGAAGGCCTCTGGTTTGTCCAAGTGCTCTCTGAAACTTGGCAAAGTTGAAATGGGCAGGTTTGTTCTTTTTTGAGAGCAGAGGCTTCCTTCTAGCAACCTTCCCATGAATGTCATGGCTATTCAATTTACATCTGATTGTAGACATGTGCACATTTGTCCCAGATGCTGCCAGAGATGTCTGCAAGTCTCTAGAGGTGATGTGTGGGTTGGCCTTTACCTGATTTATTATTTTTCTGGTGCTTTTCTAGGCAAAGTTGCGGTCATGTTGAAGGATCTCCATTTGTAAATTATCTGTCTTACAGTGGATGGATGGAGCTGGAATCTTTTGAAGATGGTCTTATAGCCCTCCCCAGACTGATGGGCTGTCACTACCCTCTTCTTCATGTCCTCGGATATCTCCTTTGCTCTTGACATTGTTGATTTGTATGGAACCACAGTGGTTTGGTTGGTTTCCTCTCTCTTTTAATTAGTGCAGGCCAAACCCTTTCCCAAGGATGTCTCATTTCATTGGTCTGCTTAAATGATTAATTAAGCACCCAAATGTGTTTCACCTGAGTCTGTTACCTACTTGACTTAATCAATGCAGCTGGGGTTTCACTTACTTTTGCACATACACTAATTCCAAGGTTCATGTAGTTTTTGGGCTACTTAAACAAGTCCAACTAAACAAGTACATGCAAGTGATAAACATATATCTGACATTTCATACATAAAAACTGGTGATGATAAAATAAGAAAATCACGGTAAAACAACAGAAACATCTAAACTGCTCAAGGGGTTCACATACTTTCACTGTAGTTCACTGTGCGAATGTGCACATTTGTGTGAGTGTAAAGAAAGTATGCCATAATTTAATGTCAGCACAACCTCTTCTAAGCTCAGATAAACAGTAAGCAGGATAGTTAGTGTATCGTTCACTTTGGAAAGGACAAAATGTAAGGGTTTAAAGAAATTTTTGTCGGTGTGTGCAGTCCGGCCAGAATGTCAATACTTTAAGCCCACTAGCAATCAAGGTAATTAATTAACCAAATTAGACGCCAAAACATCATTTAACCTCTGAGAGACAGTAACTGTCATAATAACTTAAATTCAAATAGGTGGAAAATGAACTAGAACTGTTCGGTTCCTTTTTGGGTCCATTCTTGCTTTTGAAATGCTTAAAATGACTGCATGAGGCAAAGGCCTGCTCCCCTCTATTTAGTGTTGGCTTTGAGTTTCTTCGCTGTGTTTGATGGTGTTTTGAGAGCAGATGCTTCAGTCATATGGCTTTGTGTCAACTGTGTGTGTGACAATTATTCCTCACACACCGCATAATTAATCTGCAAACCTATTTGGCTCCCATACGTGCTGTGAAACACAGTGGCTGCTGCTGCACACTGCAGTGTTTGCTGCATTTTCGAAATGTCTGCTGGAAAGTATTGCACTCAAACACATCGGGAGAAAAAGTAGTCACATCAGACAAGGCTCTTTCTACGCCCCCACACGTGAGTCGGCTACAGGGAGAGCCCAAAGCTAAAAAAGGGGAGAGTAGCAGAACACACACACACACACACACACACACACACACACACCTTGCACAGACACAAAAGGATTGTTTGAGATGGGCAGAGATGGGTTGAAAGGCATTTAGAGAGGAGAGACAAAGGTAAGAGTGTGGGGGGCATCTTGACTTATTACTATTCTTTTGTCATTTTCATTTTTGCTGTTCCTAACTTTGTTCTGACCACTTTCTGCTGTGACAAAGCAAATTTCCTACTTGTGGGACTAATAAAGGTTTATCTTATCTTATTGCTGACTAAAGCGTTAGCTTTGTGTTCTGCATCGGGTCTCTGATCAATGACAACATACTGCGTGACTGAACTGACCAATGGGAATGCGACTGAGGTGATCCATACACCCTGATGAGACGCTCGTCTTCAGACAGAGACTCCTCTTCACTGAACACTTAGAACATCTACATTTTCATCTTATGATCTGACTTAATTAACCCAAACTTCACCCCGTAAAAATCAGAGAGGACCCTGGAGGACTATCTCTGGTAGAATCTTAGTCTGAACACATGCAGGTGGTCTATGATGGGACTTTCAGCTAGTGGTACGTTAGGGCACAATAAGCTTTTATAAACATTTTCTGCTTGTTGTCAGCATACTGTCCAACTCCTGTTTCATTAGAAAGATTTAGTGGATGTTTCTGAGCATCCAATCAAACTCGGACACAAACTGCTTTTTAGAAATGTATTGAAGATGGAGAGAGATCTTCATAGAATTTATTGAAGAGATGAAGCCCCACAGCACAAGACAGCTATTATAAGAAAGGAAAAGAACCAGTTGTTGAGAAGGGAGATGTGAGGTGTCTCCTCTTCTATCATATGAGTAAAGAAACAGGTTGTTCTACCATTCTTGTGACCAGATTGACACGGAGTAAATGGGAAGTGCTGATGTGCAGAATTGCTGATGCAAGAGAAAGTCAGTGGTGTAGCTGTGGCACCTTTAACCTTGGTCTTGTGGAACGGGTCGGAGAGATTTTAGCCAGCGAGTAAAACTCCAATAGAATGATTGAGGAATATGATTGAGTATAGCAGAAATATAGTAGCATTAATCAATAATTGGACTTTCACATCTGTAACTTCCAAGTGGCGTAACTCCAAGACGTTTTGTTCTCTTATTGGATAGTCACACATCTATACAAAAGGTGTTGGAAATCCAAAAGAGAATAACTGGCTCTGTTTAAAACTGTTTCATGTACAAAATTCACTATAAATCCAAATGTTGGTAGATATTTCAATGTAGAATATGACAGCAATTTCAGTTTGAAATAGGCATGAGGCTGTTGTTGCACAATTTGTTTTTGTGAACCAGGAGAGGTTTTTTTTTCTTTCTTTTTTTTCAGTTTTTGCTGTGGCTACGAACATTTAAGCCTACCTCGCCACCACAAACTAATGTTACCAGTGGAAACACTGGTTTTGTCATAATTCCTCTGGAAGTCATTGCAAGTTGTCAAAATATCACGTAGCATGGCTTTTTATTTTTGCTGTATTGTCCACTACTTATTGCACCACACCATACAGGAAATCAAACTCAACAAGTTGTTATTGTCAATACACTGACTGCATCCATATATATATATATATATATATATAAAGTTCACATAATGCTTTCTAGCTGTTTGCACAGGCATCACATATACAACATAAACAGCATATATGTCTCAGACTCACTATATGGAAAAACATGGAACACTATATAGAAACCAACATTGGCCATTTAAAGAATTTCTTTGCATCTCGTCAGTATCTTTTGTTAGGTACCATTTTTTTTCTCTGATACTCCTAAAGCATCTATTCTTGGAGCACTGCATGCTCTTTTCATACTAACACATAATTATGTGTTCGCACATAGCTCGAGTTTTTTCAAGCACTTTGTTGGATGTTAAGTGCATATAATGGCTTTTAAGAGCAGTCTAGAGACGGGATGTCCCGGGGCCGAATGCGCTGAAAGCAGGCCAGCTATGGCGCTGGTGAGTCACACATGTGGACATGTATGTAATTAGACAGATGACCTGTGCATTTTATTCGTGTATTTCTGAACATAAATAGATGTTGGTCAACTCCTCCAGGGTGAGAGAAGAGCAACTAACACTACACAACATACAACACTGAGCCTTGGTTGAGCTGCTGGAGTTGGTTAGTGTAGTTTTTTCTTTATTGCATCTCTCCATATTGTGGTAAACAAGGCTACTAATCACTAGGCACAACCAAGCAAGACTCAGGTCCTGTAGATAATGAGCACAGAACAATGCCAAACCCAAAGCAGGATCACAGGATTTAAATTGTTGCATTCTTTACAAATCAGTGGAGAATGTCCAACTTCATGGGTATTCCCAAAAGGCACCTTGTAATTGCTTTACCTTAAAAACATCTCATTGCTCTTCTGTGTTTATTGTTTTTAACTACGTAGTGTTTCAATATGATATGAATGGGATATGTTGACTTAACTGACTTAATTTAATTGGAAGCAGGGCATATTTTAACAGTAGGTATTTATTGTAAATGGAAAACAAAATAAGAGCTCTGCTTTAATAACGTTATATAAGGTTAAAAAAAAAAAAAAAGTACTGTCAGTGTACAGCAAACAAAAAAGGACAAAAGTACTGGGACACACCTCTTAATTATTGAATTCAGGCCCCTTACTTCCAGTAAAGGGCCAGCTTAATGCGTCAGCATACCAAGACATTTTTCCAACTTTGTGGACCCAGTTTGGGGAAGAACCTTTTCCATTCCAGCATGACTGTGTCCCAGTGCACAAAGCAAGCTCCATAAAGACATGGCTGGATGAGTTCAATGAGGAAGAACTTGACTGGCCCACACAGAGCCTTGATCTCAACCCCATCCAGCACCTTTGGGATGAACTAGAACGGAAATTGTGATCCAGGCCTTCTCGTCCAACATCAGTGTCTGGCCTCATAAATTCTCTACAGAATGAATGGACACAAATTCTCACAGAAACGCCAAAATCTAGTGGAAAACCTTCCCAGAAGAAAGGTGGGGTCCAACTCCATATTAAAGTCTATGTTTGAATGCAGTGTCATTAAAGTCCCTGTTGGTGTAAAGGTCAGGGATCCCAATGCTTTTGTCCATATAGTTTATGTATATGTAAATATAGATACCCTTTCCAAAAGTAATAAGCCGATTTCAGATCAGCATTCCTACTCAGAGAAGTCTGATAAACATGAGCACAAAGGATGTACACATCTGCATGATTGTGTTTTCTCATCTGAGATTGTGAAGCCTCTTGTGGGCTTATCCTTATAGTGGAGGCCCGAGCCTGTTCTAGTATCAATTTCGGTTTGTAATTATTATTCATTTGAAAAAATGTCATTATTATTGCACATTTCAGCTTTTTAAATATTATGTTTAATGTTGCTGGACATTCAGGTCAGACTGAACTAAACCGTGGTTTAACAACAAAAAAAAAGGTCATAAAACCATTACCTAAATACACATTTGTGATGAAAAATATGCTGGACAGTGCAAAATTAAAGCAGAACTCGACCTCACATTCTCCTCTACCTCACATATTGTTAAAAGTTAGAAGTTGCGTGCTTCTCACTACTTTATATATAAGGACTGTAAGTGGAGGGAGATAAAGGGTAATTGCTTTATGACGGAGGCGAAAGTGGTTTCAGTATTTCTTCATCAATGCTTGGACGGCTGCTTCTGCCTAGTCAGCTTTTCCCTGGTTCTGTCTTCAGCTGCAGTTTCTTTTTTTTTTTTATACCTCCGTTTGCTTCCCTTTCCCCACCTCCCTTTCTGTCCACGGGATGTGTTGGGCAGCTGCTGCAGGCAGCCTCTTCTGGAGGCGGTTTTGAGCCTGCTCACAGAGCTTAGTGACGCTTGCTGCATTTGCGCCATGTTTCATTAGTAATTCTGGACCACTCTCGCAGCATTTTCCCCCTCAGTTCGCAGCGGCGTTCGTCAGAATGGCATTTCAGCAACCGGGGGGAGATTCAGTCAGTTATTGCTCTTGCTGCTACAAACAGGAGATGGAAAATACCAAAACGGGACGAGCTATAGAAAAAATAGAGCTTGAATTATTTAGCATTGGTATGTTTCAGAGAAAAGGGGCCCACTTACATAGAGAAAAAAACAACCTATATCAAAAACCCCCATTTCCTCTGCACTCCTTTATCTACCTGCCTTAAAGATGCGCCACTTTTGCAAAGGCTACAAAACCAAGAGAATACTTATTACCGTCACCAGGTCATTATTTACCGTCCCAAATTTCCTGTAGCGTTTTGGCTCCTAAGTTATGGAATTTAACCTGAATATTCGCAATGCTCCATATTAAAAATTATTGAATTTGAACGCAATGTGATTAAAGTCCCTGTTGGTGTAAAATGCAGGTGTCCCAATACTTTTGTCCAGAGTGCAATTGGGATTGTTTAATGTCTTTGTTGAACGTTTTTTTCATTCTATGTCTCTATTTATACTATTTGTAAAGCGACCTTGAGTTTGAGAAAAGCACCATATAAATCAACAATACTGTTATTTTTTTATTATTATTATTATTATTATTATTATTATTACTTTAATTTACTGGTATGTTATCTTCAGGATAATGGATTGAGCTTAACAGTTTGATCATTCTTTCCTGGGGGGATCAGACAGTCTGTATCAGTGTAAATCCTACTGTCTGTATGACTGACCAAATGTTTGGATGCTCAGATTTATTTACACGTGGCTTGAGGCTCATGCCTATTTATGTGACCAAGCATAAACACAGAGGAACAGTGACAAGCCTTCTCTGTTACACACCAACAAATGCACACTGACCGTATATTTCTCATAGATCTGTGTCTTTCTGGCTTCATCATGGCTGTGACATCACAACCATGAACACATACGTATGATTACTCATTTAACCAACTGCCATAGCTGCTTTTATATAGCGGATTAGCTGCTCATTCACACTGAAGTGATGCAGAATGTTATTTATAGACCATTATAAGATTGGGAAATGGAGAAGAATTATTAAAAATTCTTTTTTTGCATGTTTAATATTTATTAGTGTTCATATTTGAGCTACCTGATGGTTTGGCTACAGACCACTTTGAAGGACCCATGAAACAATTTTCTTTTTTAAAATCGAATAGGTTTATGTAGTATAAAGTAAGTTTCAAAATGTACCATCCATGTTCATGTCTGGAAGTTTAAACAATGTCACAAAAACCAATGCATTTACATATTCTCCAGTTAATCCTATATCAGTTAAGCTCCTCCCATTCACAATAGTTATGAGAAGTGTTTCAGCTCAGACCACATTTTGAAAAATATAGGTCCTCTAATATGCAGCTTTACGTTACTTTGAACTGATAATGTTTTTGAGTATTTATGTGGAATAACCATTTAGTCAAAATCAGGATTAGAATACTTTATTGATTTATTGCTTATGTTACGAGTGTGCACACAGGGACACAAAGAGAACCATAGATATATAATTTCAAAAAGAAGTCAAATTTAAACCTCTGCAGAAATAGTCTGAAATATACTCTATTTATAGTATAGTGTATTTTGTACAATCCAACATGATTTCATAGGCAGAAATGTGTCCAACACAGTCAAAACACTTACATTGCAAATTTTAAAGGTTTAAACTGGGAAATAATCCACACTTCAGACATTTAGATTGTCTTTAAGTTCTGTAAATGTGTCGTGATTAAAATGTGGAATATGGGATCTTCAAGCAACGTGGTTTTCAGTAATTCCTGCATACTGCTTAGTCTTTTCAGTGGCGTAACCTAACTAAAGCCTGAGTTGTATGTCAGGGGCAAGTCAGGGGCTTTTTTTCGAAAGGCCTTCAAGCATGTCCTCTTCCGCTCGCTGGTGTTTGCCCCTCTTTGCCAGAACTGACCTTCCTCTTCAGACTGAGAGAGATCGATCTTTTTTGTACTCTACATTATAGAGTGCACCTCACTCCGAGTTATTTTTAGTCCGCCCCCACTCCCTCTCTACTGCACACCTATGCAGAATCCAGTCCTGCCCTGCCTTAATGGCTGTGACTCCTTAGCGTTCTCAACATCTGCATCTTTCGATAGTGCAAGAGAGAATTAGAGTAGAACACTGGTAGAAAACACTGATTTCATTATTGAAAGAAGATTTGACAGGTAGTTTTCAAATTGCCCACAAAGACATGATTCCAACCAAGCACAGCACCTCAGCAGTACTACTTTGCTCTGCAGGGCCAGCAGAATGAGCGTAGCTCTGTGGTTGGTGGTGCCAAGCGCAGGGGCGTGAAGCTGGCACGGTATCAGTCTCTGCTTTTGGTGAGAGAGGGAGCGAGAGAAAGTGAGAGCCAGCGAGGGCTTCCCCAACCTCACTGCAGCAGTGCAGGAGAGACACATTCATCTACTGTAGAACTGACTGAGGCTGTTATTTATACCTTGAACAGAAGCTTGCTGTTGAGTTGCACAAAGCTCAAGCACAGCAGTGTTACAGTTAGTGTTTTGTAGCGTAACATGCTAATGATTAATTCATTCATTTATTCATTCTCATTAGTCATTTGCACTCTTCAGTTCATTCTCATTGACATTCCCATCTAGATAAAGTCTGATAACCTTGAATCTCTGAAATGGTGTAAGGTACGCAGCATGGGTTGCATACCAAGTTGCTTTTATTGTGAGCCAGAAACCAGTGGTTTTCAGCCAATTCCCTCAGGCAGACCATATTTTTCTTCAATGTTTTGTGAGCTTGGTTGAAGCAAGAATGTGGACAGTCTTGTGGGGCCTTGAGAGGTTTGAGAACCACTGCTTTAACACAACCTCACCAGTGTAGCAGAGATTTTCCTTTTACAGTACAATTTGTTGAAATGATCCAAACTTTTCACACTATAAAAAGCCCAACTTTGAGTTTTTTCAGATGAAGTCAAATTTGATTGACCATGGACATCAGAATATTCTGGTTATGTTCATACTGAAGGCATGTTACATGTTTTACAAATTAATTCTACAGCTACTCATTATGCTATTGTCAATTGAAATACTGTATGTGCTGTGAACACCATCAACCAGTAGGATTGTTTAATAATTACGGCTTCTTAATACTTATTTTTGAATTGGCTTAACCCCATAGTTATCTACATTTTTTTGGTTTGTTTGTTCATTTGTCACGACTCCTGATTCAAGTGATCTATGTTTTGTGACAAAAACACTGGAGAAGTTTGGATAAAATATGACCTTACGTATGTTTTTTTTCTTCCTTTTCTGTTAAACTGAATTAAGCGAAGGTTACGTTGGTCCGTATGTTCAGTGCATCTTTAACTGTGACCGTTCACGAGTTATAATTATGCCAAAATAAACCTCACAGCTCTGCAACATGCCAAACAAGAACAGTGTGTGTGTGTGTGTGTTAGAAGTGTCCGTTTTAAATAGGCTACTTACATAAATGCTTTTCTCTCCCCTGACAGTTGTTCTGATGCAGTACTGCTGACCTGTGCCGCTACGGTAATCAAGGACCCTATGTCTCATCTAAGAGAGTCCCGTTTTCAGAAGCTTGACTTTATTATTATGACTTTTTTCTGTGTAGGTGGAATGTAGAAAATAACGTTAACTGCTTCTGTAAAAGCAGCGGTAACTTTGGGAGTGGTGTTACTTAGTCATATTTTTCACGCACATCAGAAATGTCAAATGTGATGAACTGTTGTATCTTTGGTGTTGTGTGATATTGTGGACAGGCAATCTGTGTGTTCCTAAATATTTTGTTCTGCTGATAATCTATAATTAGTAAGTTGCTGTGGGTTTTATATTCACTTCTACACCGTGTTCACTTCATAGTCTGATTGCAGAACGCTTTTAGACGGCATCAGCGCTGTATCCAACTACTGTCTTATGAAAGTCAATGTCATCAGGTGACACATATAAATGGACCAAATAATAAGTCGATTTCCTTTAACAGTCGTTTTTTGTTTTTTTTTAATTATTTCTCTCTTTTTAACAACATTAAAATGAAACCAAAATAAGTTTAACTGACTTATAATGAAATTGGTTTACATGAAAATTGCAATGATAATGTGTGTTTTTCCTTCTACTGTGAAGTGACTTTTTGGAGATTAGAGGATTTGTTGTATTTTATATTTACACTATTACATGTCTGACACTGCCCAGTTTGTCCACTAGTTCTACATCAGAGGTCAGCTACTGGCCACAGGACACAGGATGTAGAACTAGTGGAAGGACTTGTTTGAAATAATTTAAAAGTAGAGGTGGGTTGCAGCATAGACAAAGATTTAGCAAAATAAAAGTTGACCATTTGTTTATAGTTAATTTTATAATTTAATTTTGATTATATAACGCTTTTTACAACTGATGTCACAAAGCAGCATTATAGAATCCAGGTCCGAGCCCCTAGTGAGCAAACCAAAAGCAACAGAGGTGAAGAAAAACTCCCTAAAGCTGGAGGAAGAATCCCCGGGGGGGGAACCCATCCTCTTTTGGTCAACCCGGAGAGAAAGAGAGTCTCTATGGAAATAACAATCGAAGGCTTTCGTGTACAGGCTTAATCACTGCTGAACAGATGGAAGTCTTCGGATAACAGTCGGTACAGTTAAGAGTCAGTAGTGGTAGTTTTTGTTGGAGTCTGTGTGTATTAGTTTGAGTGTCTCTAGTCCACAGCTACAGGAACAAAAAATCTCTGCCAGAGCTTTTGAACAGCAGTTGCCCTTGAATGGGGGAGGATCACATGGGCAATCCAAAGCAGCCAAACAGGCATATAGTAATGGTAACATTGCTTCAACCCCCAAACACTAAGCGAACCTGCTGCACGCTGTTCTGTGACTGCTTTAGGCGAGGCCACCCTGTTGTCACTCTCTGAAGTTACGTTGGTTGAATACTGGACAGGTCCCTCTGGTGCGTCTATGTCATCCACACAGTTAGAGCCACTTATCAATCCATGTTGGATTCCTAGTGGTGACCTTTTTTTCCTGCACACACTGTGTCCTGGGTGTCTGCTGGCCTGCTGAGTCAGGTGACCTTTCTGTTCAGTCTATGCTTTGAGAGTGCTAAAGAAATTGTCTGCCCTCTGTTAAAACCTTCTCTCCAAACTTCCCTCTTACCTTTTCTTTCACCACCGCTATAAAACGGACATCTTTTTAACTCTACACTGCAGCCCAGCATGAAAACTAATTGAAAGCTGCTTTGAGAAAATATGCCTGTTGATGTAAAAGCTTTTTCATTCATTTATTAAATGTTTTTCCTCTCTCAAGCATCAAGAATCTGGTGCAATGCACTCTCTGTGAAGTCAGCACTGTGTTAGCAGGCACTTGCCATTAGACAAAGAAGCCCTGGCCATTTAAAAAAGTCTTCGCTCTTTAATAAATGTTTGATCAATGTAACCATTGCACAGATTAATGGAACCTGTAGGCTCAGAATAGTCAGATTTTCATGTGATAGAATGGTTCTTTTATTTCTTTTTAGAGTGTGTTCCAGTGTAAAAGGAGACCAAAAGGCTTTATTTCTGCTTCTCTGACTTCGGACTTGTCAGACATTGTCTTATCTATTATTTCTATTTGTGCAACTGAAGACAGCTGTAAATGACGAAACTCACACCTGCTGCCGTTTTACTGTGAAATAGTGTGGCGGGGAGATTGATTGGTTCTGGCTCCGCTGTCAGGGTAATCTTGGACCCCTAAATTCGTATGACTGATTAAGGTTCTGGGAAAAAGGTAGTTTGACTTCTATGGGCTTAGAACAAGTTCAGCTTGGCGAAAATGAGCATGAAAAAAAGTTTTTAAAAAGTTAATTGCGGATGAACTTAAAATTCACAAAAATGTTATGATGAAGTTAAACAAAGTGTATTGACATTTTCCCCCACTGTTTGAGGCAGTAGTTTTCTAGAGAGAACTCTGCAAAGACAACAGATATGTTGCCTACTTTCAGAATTCTGAGAACGGTTTAACAGACCAAATACGAAGTTTAAGACTTCAATTAGGCATCACCTGTATGCCAACAATATATTTGGAAAATTTGGCAGATAAAAAAAAAAAAACCTCTGGTGTTGCTAACCACACCATGTACTGTATTCATGTTGGTTGTGTCAGTGTTATCTGTCTGCCTATGTGTTTGCACATAAAACAGCCCTGTTAGCTGAATGGCAGAGTGGGACACCAGCAAGTATGGTAGGAAGTGCGGAGGCAGTTTGTGTGTTCACTCTAATACAAAAAGGTCTGCAAATGCGATTTGATCTCAAAACACTGTGCACTCCTGGCAGAATACATGGCAGTTAGATGTTGACCTTTACTTGGCCATTATTTGCCAAAGGAGTGACCATTTTTTATGTTGACCATCATTAGCCACAAGAATTTACTGTCATGAATACTGCGGTGGTATACACTCTGATGCCTATGGAGGAGAACTGTATGAGGTCATCAGTGAACTGCAATCTCTTCACCCCAATGGATTTTTATCATTACTGGGGACTTGAACCAAGCAAATTTAAAAAGTTATATTAACAAGAATAACATTGTCCTCAAACAAAGCAACCCCTTGACTCCACTTAGGGCTTTCTGAGCACACTAATGTAGTGCTGACTCCAGCATACAAACCGCTGCTGAAGAGGGCAAAAACCTACAACAAAACAGCTCAGAGTATGGCCAGAGGGAGCCATTGAAGCCCTGAAGGACTGCTTTAGAGCATCTTCATAAAAGAGGAGACCAGCAACTATAGCAGAGATATTGATGAGTAAGCTGCCTCAGTGATTGGATACATCTACAAATACATTGAGAATGTTAGTCATAAAAACCAAAACCACACATGCCAACCAACAGCCATAGTTTAAACCAGAAGTTCACAAACTGCTGATTATGATGATGCTTTTAGAGTGGGAGATGACATGGCACTCATCCTGTAGCTGGCACAGGTTTGAGAGATAGATGATGAAGATCATGACAGACTACAGGGCCCCATCACTTGTCTGTAACACCGATGCCTCCAAACATACTCAATGCTTTCTGTGGGAGGTTTTAGGCCCAGTGAGGAAAATCATGCTTTGCCCAATGATCAGATTCTCTAGCTGTCCTCTTCCATTTTGAGAAAGACCCTCTCCATGGTCAACTTCTAGGATCTGACAGTTTACCAGGTCGAGTGCTCAAAGCCTGCACTTGCAGCTGGCCTCCTAACGGACATCTTCAACACCTTCCTGAGCAAGGCTGTCGTCCTGCAGTGCCTCAAGGCCACCACTGTCAGACCTGTGCCGAACCTGTGGGAACTGACAGCGGCTCCAATCACAGAAGTCTCCAAAGGGTTGTGCAAGCAGTGGAGCGGATCATTGGCACCTCTTTCCCCTGTCTGCGGGATATATTCACTTCATGGAACATCCACAAGGCTGTCAACATTGCAGCTATAACTCTTAGCACTCTTTCCATTGACGTTTCACCCCTCCCCATCAGAGAGAAAGGTCTGCAATGTTAGGAGCAGGTCTGTGCAATAGTTTGTTCCTCAAGCAGTCCTGGCACCATGCTGCCCTGGACTGCTTGAGGAACAAACTCCTGGGACTTTTCCACCTCCTGGGACTTCTCCACATTCAGCCCCCTACAGGTACCCACAACCCCCTCATCCTCTAAGCACTAGCTTCAATTCTTTAACTCCCCAACCCCATCCCCAGACCTGTACCAATACCAGTTCCTAACCACATGATTCCACATGAATCTGACTGAAAAAATGCCAAGAGTGTGCAAAGCTGTCGTCAGAGCAATAGGTGATGTTTTCAATATTCATCTACAATGTAGCAAGTAATAAAAACAAAGGAAATCATTGAATGAGAAGGTGTGTCTCTTTTGACTGGTAGTGTATTTCTATTCAAATGCATCTTCCAGATGTGTCACTCCAGTTACTGTTCAGTGCATTTTATGTGTTTTTTTTTGTTTTTTTTTGCACAGTCCCTTATCCAGCACTCTTATCTAGCACATTTATCATATCCAAAGCATATTTTGTCTGTCTTTTTGCACCATGTGGTTCAAACAGGACATAATTTCAGCTCAGCTGTGTGCTGTACTGTATAGAGCTGAGATGACAAAGCTCTATTTGACTTGATAAAGTGCTGTCTGTACAGACTGCTTTATCAATGCTTTTGTCTGCACCAAGGCCATTTAGCTGTGCTTTCAGATTCATCCACCTTGTTCATCAGAATCCTCTGCAAACTCTTGTGTCCCCGAATGCTCCTGCCTGCAACCAACAAAGCTGCAAATATCAACTCCTGGCCTCATATCCTCAATTCCCTTTGAAGATGAACTCAAATCTACAGTAATGCATCTGAATGCATTTGTCTCGTTTCTACTCTAGCAGTAACTAGACAAGCAGAGAGTTGAAAAGACCTCTGTGTGTACCTCTCTTCCTGTAATCTGCTGATTACACCATGACCTGCCCATTAAAACAGTAAATCCTTGCTCAGGTTTTAGGCCTGAGACTTCCTCTCTTACCGCAGTGCTGCAAAACCACAGCCTCTCTACACAAGCAGCTATGATGTCACTGTATCACTTACCAATAATGAGCTGCTTGAAGAAGTTTTTGTACTTCGCAGACTTTGCTCAGGGCTTGAACACTGCAGTGAAGGAACCAAAGCTTGGAAAGGTCAGCAGTCTATTGTATACTGTGTTCATTTTGATCACGGGCTAAAGGAAAATTACAATATGTGCAAGAGGAAATCTTGATTGCAGTGTGTGTGGTCTCAGTAATGAGTTAGCTAAATTGCCTAGACTACTGATTTTGATTACATTTACTAGCAGCATGTGATATCACAAGATGAGTGTGGTGAGGAGATCAGTCATCTGCAAAAAGCTGCCAGAAATAACAATATTGTGCAAAAGGAGCTGATTCTGTAAAATGGTTTTTAGATTTACTCTTCCCTGTGCTTTGCCTATTAGCCCTCTCACTTTTATAGCAAACTACTCTTGTTGCTTTTATTATAATGAAGCCTCTGAAAAACATTCCAAAGATTGTTTCAGAATTTTGTTTGGGTTTAAAAGGTTAAATCAAACACAATGTTTCTTTGATTCATTGTCAGCACCTTAGATTTCAGGTCAAGTGGGGGACGAGTGCCAGCACAACATCCTTGCTATTGTTGAAGTATATCAGAGGTCAAGGTTGCTCTTGGTGTGTTCACTGTTTTCAAAGCCGAACTGAAGCAGAGCCTCAAACTCCATCAGACTCACACTGTGCCTGGTTTGTAAAGTTTCGTTTTTTTTTATTTAGTAGGAGAAGTAGGAAAGACCTTGTCTTTGAGTCACACTGACCGACACAATAAACTTAGATTTTTCTTTTGCTTTGTTTTGTGTGCCAAAAATGAAAAAAACTGCTAAACTAAAACGCCAGTCAGTCAACACCACCAACGGTTCTTCTACACAGAAGTGATTTGAGTTAGTTGGAGGGCCAATGCAGTTGTGTTTCATCGACTACTCTGGTGTTTCTCCAGCTTAACGGTGCTTTCATTTCTTTGGGAGGAGGAGCGGTATTGAAAGTCATACCATTGGTGTTTCCACAAACCACACTACACCATTATACCACCCAGTTCTACTCATGGCAACTATACATTAATCACATATGAATGAAAAAAAAATTCTCTCTTCAGTGGCATTGATTTCATAGCCTTTATTGATCATTACCAGCTCTGAGTTTTAGTGTATTTAGAGTCAGCGGTACATGGGCTATAGTGTAACAAATAACAGCATTAAATCTCAAGTTAATTTCAGCAAACACTAACTTCCCCTTCCTCTGTGAAATGCATATACTTTCAGGAATAAACTATGTAAGTTTTGACTTCCTTGACATTCTTGGGGCAGCAGTTGGAGGTTTAAGAAGGAACTTCCCTAATTCTACACTTAAAATTCTGTCGTAAGACATAAGGAGAACATCTTAGCATGAAAAAGGATATCAGTGATTCTGAGCCAGATTTCTGTTCATCTCTAAATTTGACTTGCAGTCATGCACTAGGAGTCAAACACATCTGAAACACCACCAGAAGCAGTGTCCTGATTTCTTCGTGCTCTGCCCTGAGCTGCATCGGATGCTGCTAGCCCGTACATGACCCAGTGGGAAAACCCGCGATAGTGATAAGCTCGCCCCTGTACAGGTTAGCAACGGATTACAGCACTGCAGTGTTTTCTGTTCTTTAGAAATGTTGTTGGGAAGAAAAACATGGGGTCACTGATGCACAAATTTGAAACATTATTTGCTCTGCTCATTTCCTAAACAGTGAAATCCTCATTTTACACTCAAAACATGCTTGTAACTCATTAGAATATAAAGAAATCACAAGGTCGATCTTTACACTGCCATTCTGGCAGTGAAGTAATGAGTTTGACAATTTAACAGTACCTGAGCTTCTCAATTCTAACATTGAATTATTTTGAAGATCTAATACGGGGTGTCATTTTGCAACCAATTTGGACCATATTAAAAAAGAGATGAACTACTAGGACAGTATCTTACTAGACTGCATACAAAACCCGTCTCCCTTGTTCATATCATGACGCATTTGAAGCAGTGGGCAAGCCTGTGTTAAATCAGTCCTTGGGCAGAGGGAATTCCTAGCGTAAAACTGGAGATTGATGGGAGGACAAAGTCACCTTGATAAGGGAGGTGAACGTCATGCACTCATGTGTATCTGAGTCCTTTACCAGTTCACACACAGGTTTAATGAGGAGTGAAATGAGAAATGTGTGCGAAGAACAGAGGTCAACTGATTATTTATTTATTTATTTATTTTCAAGATCTGCCAACAAATGATGGAATTTGACTTTTAAAATTTACACTAGAGAGTATTGGTTTACAAGAAAAATACAGACTGTGTGTGGATAATCCATGATCCAGACTAATTTAATTACTTCAATACATCGCTAGGTTCTGTGTTGGTTATATTTGAAACAATCGCGTGCATAATGATCCAGATATTATGGTAACAGTCAAAAAAGCTCTGCAAAAATAATGAATAATAGAAATAACAAAATAATCGTGAAAAACATTACGTAGACTTTGATGCAGGCTAAATACAAACTCCCAGTGACAATTTATTTTTCTATGACATGCAGGTAAATGAATAACATGCAGAATCAAATGTTCTGTACTTCCATAATATCGGTTTGAAATCATTACACATTTAGCAATTAAACATCTTATATGAGACCTATCAAATATCTGCTGCGTTAAGGTTCTGATATCATTGTGCTTCCATGGTCAGAACTGCAGATTATAAATAGCTGAAGGCATATTTCTTGCTTAATTTTTTCCGCGATTATGTTTAATTCTGATATATGTTAAAGTTCTGATGGACTGCCATGAATTGTGCTTCTTTGAAGAAAGGAAAATGTATGGAACAAACTACTCGGAACCAAATGTTCAGGGACATCAGGAAAAAAAAAACTTCAGCCGGGTTCCTTTTCGGATCTCGTATGCCAGCCGTCTGCCATATGCAAATGTGTGAACCATGAAGGAATCGAAACAGTCCGTCTTTGCGGCGTAGTGTCAGTGTATGGACTATAGGAAGTGAGGAATGAGTGTTGCATTTTAAAACTAAACACTGTATTAAGCAGTGTGGGTGGTGGTGGCCTAGTGGTAGGATACTTGCCTCTGGACCAAGAGGTCATGAGTTCAAATCCTACCTCCGGCACACCACCACTGGGTTCCTGAGCAAGACCCTTAACCCCAAGTTGCTCCAGGGAGACTGTCCCCTGTAGTTAGGGA
>JBBJLS010000134.1:9951705-9962824 GCA_037577275.1 Bryconaethiops microstoma | reverse complement strand
CATTTCTAATTAAAGACAAGATCTCTTTTACCAGATTCAGCCTCAGAGCTTCCAGGCAGCACATGAAAGAGATGCCAATTTTTCTTTCCTCAGAAAAAAATGCAACCAGGTTGTAGTTTAGGCTTTTAAAGGTCTGTTCCGTTGGCTCACTCACATGGCGTTTTGTTTAGCTCAGCTCGGCTCCTTTGTGGATTGCATTTTCTCTACATTTCTTCTAATTTTGTGTACAGGACCTTAAGGAGAAGAAAGAAGCAGTGGAGGAGGTCGAGGAGGCCCCAAAGGAGAAGGGCAGTGGGGACACACCTGCCAATGGCCAACAATTGCCAACTGACAGTCATATCAGCAAACAAAATTAAGTAAAGTAAGGTAAAGCTCTATTTAAAACTCTTTTAAAGTCAGTTTACTCTTTGACCATAATAGTTTGTCAGTTAGTTCTGTCAGTGGTCAAATTTCTAATATCCATCACTCCATTTTTTCCACTCCATTTTTATTATTATTAAAAAAAAAACAACTCCTACTCTGCGCAAAACTGTTTCTAAACTGACACTTTACTGCTGCTCACGCCTGTCACTTTATCTCATGTGGATATACACATATATATTTTCTTCTCTTTTTGGAAATTGTGAGGATTTAGTTCTGTCGTTTTAGTTCTGTCGGATTTAGTTCTGTCGTTTTTGCTGAAACATTTTTATTTTTTTCCCTCAGCATGTTAAGTCAAACTTTTGATTGTTGTGAGCATTATTACACATGAACTCTGTGAAAAGGTTTTGCTGTAAACACTTTTGCAGAGAAAAATGTGTGCAATTAATTTTTTTTTTTTAATCAGGGAGCTATAATTCTATTGTAATTGTTTTTTGTTTTTTTTTGAAAACTTACATTTATTTACCTGGATCTACACGTTTTGCAAATGTTTAATTTATCCAGTTAAAATAGTTTGTTGGCTTAGTCAGAACATGTTCAACAATAATTGTCAAATCTAACAATGTTGTTGATTATAAATACAAAGTTTATTATATATTTTTTTCAAAACGCTACAAACCCTTTTTTTTAGTCTTTTTTAATGAGAAATGAGAAAATGCTGTAATAAACAGCTAAATAAAAATAATTAATAACTTGAAATACATCAATTTATGTTCAATCTAGACAAATAACATAATACAAAAATTACATACAAATAACCAGTCTTAAATTCAGAACCATTCAAAGTACCCATGTCAATTTGACAAAAAGATCCAATCTCTGATTGATTGTATAATATTTATAAACTTTGAACTATTTGCAGTGAAACGTGTTGTCTGTAGCGACTCTGTAACCGGAGTGTTAGCAGCCGGAGAGTTAGCGGCCGGATATACCATCTATTTACACATCATGGAGCTGTTCTTCAGAACCATCAAAAGTATTTAAAACAACCATTTTCAAGAGATTGTTCAAACAAAGGAGCAAAACTTCTCTTCAGGGAACCGCCATTTTGGATAGTTTAGTGTGCTGGCCGAGCTCTGATTAGTCGAGAATTGTTTTGTCTCATTTAGCCGAAAACCAGGTATAGCCCTTATCGCGGTTTGGGAAAGAACTGCAGTTTAAAATCAATTTGAAACAAGGAAATACTATGTTTTGGAGAAGAGCTCTTCACAAACACAAACGCACAAACGCACACACACACACACACACACATATATATCTCTATATATATATATATAAACCAGAGTTTTCATCTTCATTTCAGCCCTTCAAAGTGTCTCCATTTTCATCTCAGCCCTCACCAGTAATTATTAATAATAATAATTAATAATAAGTGTTCTGGACGGCCCCCTTGTGGACGCGGCTATGTAATGAGGCCTTAGAGACGGTTGCTAACAACAGTGTCTCCAGAGTTTCTGTGCTCACCGAGTGCAAACATAACGGTTGCATTTTTTGACTTATTCGTGTCCTGCATTCAAGGTAAGGTGGACTTTGCACATTTATGCCGCTACTGTTACATTTCTCAGCAATAGGACAATAAATACTACGTTTCAGGTCTCACTTTTAGACAATATCAAAATATAATATTAAATGGTATAACCGCTTCTGCTCTTCTTGGAAGGCTTTTCATAAGAACACAGGTGTGTCCCAGTATTTTTGTCCATATAGTGTATGTTCTTATGAACCATCACAGTTCTTTCAGTTTCTTTAAAATGTGCCCATGTCTTCATAGAGGTTCTACAGTTTGATCTTGTCCTCATGCCACGTCGAAAATCAGCAACAAGCACTCCGTCAAGCGGCAGCGACGCAGACATCCATGGAACTGGTATGTATTTAGAAATGTGAACACTGCAAAAGTTCAGAAGCAATTTCCACCTTAGCTTTGGAATTTTAGTGCTTATAGCTGCAGATCAATCTGTAAAAATATCAATGCATGATTTCTGTGCCACATCACAGGTTTGAAATCATTATCAGGAAAGAAAAAAGGAAATGTTACTGTCCAGAACGATGGATAGAGCTTTATAGTTTCTTTTACAAAGCAGTTAGGGGATGTGTATAATATGAACACAGACAGAATGTGATGATATGCGACTCATGCAAACCCTGTATTTAATTGAAAGTGGCACAAAGAGAACAAATGTATCAAATGTTGAAACTGAGTAAGTTTTTTTTAGAAAATGTATGCTCATTCGGAATTTGATGCCAGACACACACTTACAAAAATGGGCATGTTTACTTTTAAATCGCATCACCTCTTATTTTATTTTACTCTGTAAATGTTTAGGAACTGAGGAGACCAGTTGCTAAGGTTTTGAAAATGAAATACTGTCTCATTCTTGCTTGATATACGATTTCAGCTGCTCTACAGTTTCATGATGTGCCAAATGTTTTCAGTGGGTGACAGAGCTGGATGGTTGACAGGCCAGTTTAGCACTCTTCTACTACAGACCAGTGCTGTTGTAATATGTAAAGAATGTGTCTTGGCTTTGTCTTGTTAGAGTAAGCAAGGCTTTCCTGTAAAAGCTTAAAAGTAGATCCCAGATGTGCAAGCTATCCATGCCATGAACACATATGCACTTATGTCTGTTTTTAATGTGGTGCTGCCTGAAGGCCCGAAGATTATGGCAATCCTATTTCACTTGCATACAATGATTTCTTTGGATTCTCTGAATTTATAATGATATTATTATGTATGTAGACATGCACATTATGTGTGTAGTTTTACATTTAGAAACATTCTTAAATTGCAGCACTATTTGAATGCACTTTGAAAGTGGTGTTTCAGAGTGGTGAACCCCTCCTCATCTTTACTTCTGAGAGGCTCTGCCTCTTTTTGGTGCTCTTTTTATATCTTACTGACCTGAGGTGAGATGTTCCACCAGGTGTTTTTCTTTCTTTCTTTTGTTGCCCCTGTCCCAAATCTTTTAAAATGTGTATTATATATAAACTAGACTGCATTTCCACAGAGGAAATACAAAGTTTGCTTGCTCACTTCTAGATGGTCTAGTTAGTCTGTCTGTCTGTCTGTTTATCTGTCTATCTATCTATCTATGCTTCTCTTTCTTTCTCTCTCTCTCACCCAATCACCAAATGTCCTCTCTACCCTGTTAAACCAGGGTTGCCAACTCTCACGCATTGAGCGTGAGACACACGCATCTGGCTGTCATCGCATGCTCTCAAGCCTTACCTCCGAATTCTCACGCTGAAAATCTATTTTCTCTATCGGATCTAGGCTGCCCATTCTGCACACTCCTCTACGGTAGGTGGCGCACCTAATGATGCAGCAGTCGTCGCTGAGATTTCACTGCCCTTATCTATGTTTTTCAACTTAATTCAGAAGTTTTACTCGGTTTAAAATGTGGATTTTAACTTTGAAATCACAGTTTATATTGTTTTTTTTTTTTTTTTTTGCTGCTCTCACTCTAACAGCTAGAGTCGATGACATCATTGTTCCAAAGTTCTACCCATTCATTCCTATGGGCCATTTTTACGCCGGAAAAACGAGGAAAACGAATGAACGATAAGACATAGCAAAAAGCACACTATTCCAGATTGGTCCCGATGTGTCAGAGTTGGAACCGTGTCTCTATCTCGAAAGCTCTGGGAGGAGTGGGGGGATAAAGAATGGGTAAACGGAATAATAAAAATAAAGAGAATAAAACGTAAGAAAAACAATAGAGCAGCCTTTGGCTGCTGTGTGCTTGAGCAAGAACACTAATGATTGTATGTAATAGCACTAATGATTGTATGTAATAAAATGTATGTAATAGCAAAGTGTGTGTGTGTGTGTGTGTGTGTGTGTGTGTGTGTGTGTGTGTGTGTGTGTGTGTGTGTGTGAGCTGCAGAGAAGGGTAAGCTGCAGAGGCATCTCCACATCATGGAAAAGGATAGGCAGGCATACGACATTCATACGCAGGAGCTCATCTGAAAACAGCGGTCAGTAAGACAGTCAGACAGCGCACTACATAATACACGTAAATACACACAGAGCTGCAGTTCAAATATTTATTGCAAATCTCAGCTTAAACATTAATGTAGTCAAATCAAATATAAAACCAAAGCTATTTGTTACTGCAGGGCATTCATGTTTTATTAGTTTGTTATAGAAAAATAAGTTCCCCTCAGAGTCCAGAGCATTATAGCAGCTGCAAAGGGGGACCAACTCCATATGAAAGTCTGAATGCAGTGTAATTAAAGTCCCTGTTGGTGTAATGGTCAGGTGTCCCAATACTTTTGTCCATGTAATTAAAAGCTGTAATTAAAACGGTTTCTTCGGTCCTTATTTTGTTAAAGTGTTTAGACAGTAGCAGTGACCTACAAAGAAGTCAAAGGCCATGTCCACACATACATGGGTATTTCTGAAAACGGAGATTTTTTCTATGCGTTTTGGAATTTCATCAACACGTAAACTGCATCTTGGGTCAGTGAAAATGGTGTTTTTGAAAACTTCGGCCAATGTGGCGATTTCTGCATTTACGTGTAGACAAGGAAAACAAAGATTTTGAAACTGTTCTGCGTCATACTGTGGACTGTTTTGCGTCATACTGTGCATCACTCATGACGTCACAGTATGCGCCGTGTTTACATTAGGTTTTCATCTACAACACGAGCGAACTATTTCACTTTCTGATCAAACAGGCTTGTAAATGTCATGAGTGTGAAGAACCTATTAAAGGCCATTGTGTAATATAAAGATAATTTATCATGTACTTTATATTATATGGAGGTTCTTCAAACTTTACTGACACATTTCGTTTACAAAAGTTTGGAGAAGCAAGAAATGTTCTATGGCTTCAAGCACTGCTTACAACACACCTGATCCAACTAGTCAGCTGGTTATCAAGCCCTTACAGTGTTGAAGTTTGGTAAAGAAGGGAAGGCATTAAAAGGACCAGGATTGGGGGGGAAAGTGCTACACTGTGTTATTGGAGTAACTCAGTAGAACTCAGTTGATGTGATGTGAGGGCGAAGAACCTTTTCAAGGTTTAAGGAACTTTCACATAACACAGGTCATTTACTAGGTTACGGTTTATTCACAGATCCTTTATGGAGGTCCTTCAAACTTTACTGATGTATTTCATTTACAAAAGTGGTTCTCTAAAGAACAGTTGACTGAAAGGTTCTTTTGGGAAGCCAGAAAAGTTCTGTGGCTTCTAGCAAAGATCCGTTTCCGTGAGTTTATACAATATAAAATGAACTGGTAAAAATGCAAATGTCCCATTCTTATATATACTGAAATATTCAGCCTTGTCTGAAAGGAATAAAATATGTTCCACAAAAAGACCAGTGGTGCTTAACCATAAGTTCTACACTCATGAACTGGAACGCATTTAGAGACAAATCAACCTGTGATTCAAACACATGATGCTGTCAGAGAAACAGATTTACAATATAAATGGGAGTCGTCAGAACCTCACTGATGATCCACCAGCTGAAACTGAGCTCTGGATAAGATCAGTGGTGCCTGAGGTGAAGACTATAGTGTGACTTTCATTAGAACATTTTCTGCAGCAAAGTCATTGTTCTGTTCAGTCCATCAAACTCTTCTTGATCCGTCAACAAGAAGCCAAAGGCCCAGCCAGAGCACCAAACTTCAAAGAAGCCAGCACTTATAAACCTGATAATTGCAGATGGTTCAATTTACCAGTCCATTAACAATTTCCTCCAGAATAAAAAAAGATTCTTCTGAGTCACTTCTTACTCTGGTTTAAACAGGATCACTTAAGAAAGATCTCATAACAAAGCATGTTTTCACCCAAGATGGGCTCTTTCCATTGCTGCAAAGACCTTATCTTGGCAAGATAAGTATATTTAAGTATTTGTGTTTGTGGAGACCCCTGCTCAGGATTTGAACCCATGACCTCCCTATCATGGAGGCATCGCTCCTACTGCTGAGCCACAGGATCCCACAGCTAACAGGGCTTCTTTTTGGAAATTTGACTTTCAAATGAGGTTTAATTTGTTCAAGACATAAAGCTAAAGACTCAGAGTAGAACCTGCAACCTATTGGTATTGGAGACAGTGCTCTTACCACTGAGCCACAGGATCTTACAGCAGTCATGTCTTTTTTTGGACATTTCACTTTCAGATGAAATGTGACATGCAAGCTATAAAGTCAGCAGCTCAGATTTGATCCCACAACCTTCTAGACTTGAGCCCATGGTTTAAACCAGTGCACTACAGAGCCAGGCCAGATGCTCCACTTATTTTTGGACATTTGATTTTCAGATGAAGTGTGACATACAAGACATTTGACGTAAAACACTGATTAGATCCTACAACATTCCAATCTTGAGACCACAGCTAAAGCCAGTGAGCTACTTGGCTTGACGAGCTGTTAAACTTATTTAAGATATATGACTTTCAGATGAAATGTGGCATGCAAGAGAAAGTTAAAGGTTTGATCCCACGACCTTCTGTTTTTGAAACCGTAGCTTAAACTGTGAGCTACAGAGTTAGGCCAGAGCCTCAGCTCATTTTTTGGATATTTGACTTTCAGATGAAGTGTGACATGCAAGACTTAAAACCAAAGACTTAGGTTTGATCCCATGACCTCACATTTCTGAAGTCACAGCTAAAACAAGCGAGCTACATGGCTTGACACAAGCCCTGAAAAACAGGCGTGTCCCAATACTTATGTCCATATAGTGTAGGTTACCCTTGTTTTCTTGCTGGCTCAATTTTTTCCTGGAAATGTACAAGCATACACTTTTATTTAACCTTTAAATTTAGGACTGATCAATGCTGGATACTTAGTTTTATTCTACAAAAAGTGAATATTCAAATTCAAAATGTTATTTAATTGGTGAGTGTTTTGATTCATGCTGTTTCCCACTAGCCTAAGGACAGTGAAAGCTAAGTATATGTATGTAAGCATATGTTTAGCCTGTAAAACAACATACAGTGTCCAGCCCTTAACCTAATCTGGCCTCATGCATTAGGATTCATGGCCGTTGCTCAGCACAGAGGTGCACTGATTCACAGGATGTGTGGAGGTCATGGTTTCCCGCTAGCTGTGGTCTCTCCTTACTGTGTCAGTGTTATATGATCTGAAATGTGTGACATGGTGCCCAGGGGTTTGTTACACACACACACACACACATGCTTATACACGGCAGTGTCACTGTCATAAGAATTTCCCAGTGTCTTAGACAATAGATATTAGTTGAGCACACTCCTCACCAAGGACGTACACACACACACGCAGCCTTAACCTCATCCAACAATGGAAAAACATAGCAATCGAAATTGACGGTCCTCAAAAACAAGTATTGCATACATTTTCATAGAGAAAGAATGTTACCTTGAATTCTTTTCTCAATAGTGTGCAGTAACCAAACCTGATGTGGCAGGTAAGTAGACAGACTCTAAAAACAACCTATAATATTATAAAAGGGATGCACTTATATGGGGACCATGCATAAATGCAGATGCATTTTCAATGCATACATTTGCTGATGCATAAACAAAAATTCTGACACAATAGTATCTAATTTATATAGCTACCATTCAAAAAGCCGAGATTGCTTTATAGTTTCAACAATAAACATTCAAGAACAGATAATTAGTTGTAACTAAGAAAACATTCATATCTCTCTCTCTAGATCCCTCACACACGCCCCTCTCTCCCTCTCTCTCTTTCTCTCCCTCTGTCTCTCTCTCTTTCTCTTCCTTTCTCTGTCTGTTTTTTCTTTCTCTCATTCTCTCTTTTGGCTGATTACACTGACACTAGCGAACACGCACACACACACAGAGACACACACTTTCATGGATTAGCAAAAGTTACCCACTCCATCACTTTTTCCTTTTTTTTAACTCACATTTTCCTTGTGGCTAGAGAGTTTGCATTATCGACACAAGCAGACATTTACCACAATATCCCATCCCAAACGTCTTGCTCTTGTGGAGTACGGTTACTGCAGCATCAAATATTGCTTTGAAATGTAGATCTGAAATTTAGATCAAATCTAAATAGACGCCAGTCAGATTTCACTGTATATTTCTGCATCATAAGCTATGTCTTTGATCAATCCCAGCTCTTGCTTAAATCTATCAGTTTGTTTGGTATCCAGAAACATTTTAGTCAGTTCTATCTGTGTTGAATAACTCAGGGTTGAGCTTTATATACAGCTTTTCTCCTAAGAGTCTCACCAGTGCTCTTCCCTCATGTGTTGCTGTTTCCTTTTTGGCCAGCAGGTGGTGATAGAGGTTCAGTAAAGTTTTTTGTGTGTGGCTTTACTACTACTACTAGTTTAGAGATCTTTGATTAAATTGTGCTTCAACTTTGTGTGTGTATATGTGTTTATATACATATATATATATATATATATATATATATATATAAATAATAGACCCCAATTAGCCATAACATAACAACCACCTGCCTAATATTGTGTAGGTTAACCTCGTGCCATCAAAACAGCTCTTACTAGTCAAGGCATGGACTTCACAAGATTTCTCTGAAGGTCTGCTGTGGTTTCTCGCATCAAGACATTAGCAACATATCCGTTCATTTCTATAAATTGTGACTAGGCACATCTCACGGATACTCAATTGGATTGAGATCTGGGGAATTGGGAGGCCGAGTCAACAGTTTGTCATGTTCCTCAAACAATTCCTGAACCATTTTCACAGCAACATGCCTCCGGCTGAAAGAGGCCGCTGCCATTAGAGAGTACTGTGGTAAACGGGTGTACAGCTGGTAACCTAGTGGTTGGGGCGTTTGCCCTGCGATCAGAAAGTTGTGGGTTCGAATCCCAAGACTAGCAAATATTAAATAGTATTTTTGCTTTAAAATCTGGTTACATTGACTTCCATTCAAAGTTTATAACATTTTTTCCATCTCCTGTAAAGTTACTGTTTTGAAGACAAGGTGTTTTTTCCGAGAACAGTGATTTGATACCCATCTAATTGCCTGTTCCAGTGCTTGTACATCATCTTTGATCTTATTGTCTTCTACTATTTCATGATTATTGATGGCTGTAATTGTTTTTAAATGGAAAAGTACTCAGCAGTCATTGTTAAGAAGGTATAATGGTAAACAGGAGCTGCACATCCTGCTCGGGTTATTTTTACCTGTTCTGTTTCTTCTATTTAATTTATAATGTGATTAGTTTTGACATATTCCTCATTCATTTTAAAGGCTTAAGTGGTGAGTGTTTTTTTTTTTTTTTTTAACATTATGCTGCATGACGGTGTTTGCTTTTAATCTCCAAGGGGTGAAGTCTCCTATATGGATCTTTCCATTGTCTTTTCTGTGTTTTTCCTTCTGCTCGGTTAAACTTAGCCCTCCTCTCTTTCTCTCCGTTTCTCCTGCTGGCCTCAGTGCACGATATGGGAGCCCCAAACGACAGCTGCAGTTCTACAGGTACCTCTTTGTTTGCTGTTTAATTAGCTGCTGCTATCTGATACTGATCTCTGTCTTATCCTCATTTTAAGAGCATGTTGAAGTCAGTTGTGCAGTTTTATGTGTGTGTATGTTTGTGTGTGAGCACTGATGTGTTTTTCACTGTCATTGAGGATGAAATTAGTGTTACACTTAAGTAACTGCTTGATGTGGGATGCGATTACCTACTGTAAGTGAGTGTTCCTCATCAGATTACATGTAAAACCTGCTATCGGTTACCTCTTAATCAGGTTCTGTCAGTGAGACAAAACAATACACACGGCTCTACATTTGAATGATATTTTGGAATAACCACATTTGACAGAACTGTATAGTAGATTAATATGATTTAATAAGATCACTGTCTCCAGCAGCCCATGCCCTACTGAGCATATAGAGTCGAATTTGGGTATATAGGAACTATGTCAACAATTCATTGAACCTCTGTCAGTTATGGCTACAAAAACAAACTGATGAAATTGATCAAATTCAGTATAAATAGTGAGCAGTGAATTTCTCTATGGATTCGTTGGGCTTGTGTTGTTTATGGTTTCACGAAGCTGGCTCACTTCATGGAAAAAATCATTTGAAACAGTGGTGGTGAAATCGGTTCAACCGAAATTGCTGATAGAATGGAAACACAAAAAGTGTGCTTGCTGCAGATTATGTAAAACTGGTATTTGGTGGCACCGGAGCACCACAGTAATGAGAGAAAATAAAATGAAACATGTTGGAGCCATGAATGAAGGAGACTCACAAGCAGGGTAAGTTACTACGGGATCCTAATTAAATGAGTTTATATCCAGGGTATGCCTTTCGAAGTGAGCAATCATTTGTCTTTTGCATGTATATCACTCATTTAGGTCTGTTATGAGTTAATGTTGTCATTTCATTTTTAAAAAAAGTGATGGAAACAAAGTTTTTGTGTACTTATCTGATAAAATAAATGGCACATATATTGATTTTTTTTTAAGTGTTTAATTGTAGCCCTAGTGTCAATTACACGCCCCTCCTAGGGTTTATTTGGCATTTTTTTGTGGTTGCCACCATGAACAATGACTGAACTCTAAGACACTTTCAAAACATTAAAACAGTAGATTTCAGGTCATTCATTGTTTATGCTTAGTGTCAGGCTCAGCATACTCTCCGTGGTTCAGTTGAACTTTTGTGAAATGTAGATATTTGAAGGGATGAGAATAAGAGATAAGATAAGATAAACCTTTATTAGTCCCACAAGTGGGAAATTCGATTTAGTAACAGCAGAGAGTGGACAGT
>JBBJLS010000134.1:9933881-9951605 GCA_037577275.1 Bryconaethiops microstoma | reverse complement strand
ATCATTTAAGGCAAATCCTCCATCTTGGTGAGGGATATCACAGCATGCAGTCCAGCCCCCTGCTAAGTAACAGCCAAATGTAATCATGGGGCGTGGTCAATTTGCATATCTTCTAAACATTTAGAGCTAAAAAATCCCACATTTAGAGTCGCCGTTTGTAAAAGTGCTGGATTTAAATCCCACATTTAGAGTTCAACATTTAGATATATGTTTAACATTTAGATTTAAGAATTAACATTTAGATTTAAGATTTAATTTGAACGCAGCAAGAAAACGTACCAAAATGTAACACTTTTTTTTTTTTTTTTTTAAACACATTTAGCTCTAAATGTGTGACAATTGCACTAAATGATGAAAAATTATTAGGCTGATTTTACAAACGGCACCCCATAATTCTGTTGGGTATAGTAAGAAAAGACATGAACACACACTGAAAATCAGATTGAATACGGAGCTCAGAATCGAAACTAAAAATGTATGAAATCGTTTCACCTCTGCTGATAACTGATTTCAGGATATTTTTGTAGGTTAGACTTCTGATACAATATAAAGATTTTCCTGTATGTACCTCACACCCTCATTGCTTTTTCGGTGCCTTACATTTTGACTGAACTGAGCCCACTGATCCTGGACGTCTTCTATTAACTAGAATGAGTTTCTCTTTTTCTCAGTAGTCTGTTATGTGACGCAGTAGCGTCCTCTTTTTTTTTTCTTTCCATTTTAGCAAAGGATCGTATTTTTATGGGGTAAGATAAAGAGTATTGTGCTGATGGAGCTCTAAAACCCCTGACTCTGGAGATCCGGGGGGGTAATGCGCTCTCTATTGAATTTTGATTTCACTGCCTCACACATTTCTAGCCTTTTAAGCTCAAAGCGTGCTGCTGTTATCCCCCAGCATAGCTGGACAGCAATCGATCACCTTGTTGATGTGTCTCACGCTGAGAGCGTGTGGCGGGAAAAGAGGATTACCTCTTTTCAATTATTCCTTTAGCCCTGCGGCAACTTGTTGACTTAATTCCAAGCGATTCTGTGTTGGAGGGTCTGTCCTGGATTGAATTTTTCTCATTTGTTGTTGGTTAATCACTGGAATCAGAGACTTAAGCCCTATTGGAGCTGGATTAGGTTTACCTGGGGAGGTCCAGTAATGTTTGCGATTAATAACCAGATCTGTGTAGTTTTTCACAAATCTAATCGTCGATTGTCGATAACCCCAGTCTTGTATGAATTGACCTCATACTAACATAATTAGTTGGACACTAACATGCAGCATGATTTTATTCATACTGAGTGTGGCAACCATCATGTAACAATAATACCCAGGCTATGGCCTTTCCATGTGGAGCATCTCTGGCCATTTGGAACAATTACACAGCTAAGTTACCCTGTATGAACTGACCAGTAAAATCTCTACAAGCTTTAGAACATGCTCTCCTAAAACTAATGTGTCTAAAATAACTTCTCATGGTCTTTTAGCCTTAAAAAAGTGTGTTAAAATTGCTGGACTGTTATTATTGTAAATCAGACTATAACCTAAAGTGTGGTTAGACTAGCAAGGTTTCGTGTTTTCTTTTTATAATATGTTTCTTCTCTTCTAATCCATCTTCTCTTCTGGTTGTCATTATCATAAGTGAAATGAGCTTCTAGGAGTCAGTTAAATCAGTTAAACAGCGTTGAATGCTTTACAGTTTCTTGAATATTCTGAAATATGTAAACTGAAGGTGATATTAAATATGCTTTTAGCAGTGGTGTGGTGTTGGTGGAAATGTTCTGTGTCGTAGTCTGAAAACACACCAGTACTTGTTTGAAAAGACGAATTCTTCTAGACAAATAAAAGGTTTTTTTTTAATACCTGTGTTTTGGGTAAAGAGTCTTTCATTAGCCTTGTTAGTTCATTTCATTATTTCAGAACAATTTTTGAACCATCCTGATCAATCATCTTTTTATTATCTTGGGACAGACAGATATTTCCTGAATGGGCTCTTAGCTCTACTTACTGTATGTATTAAATCATGCAATAATTGATTTTGAAAAAGGAGTTTTTAAACACAGGCCCTTTTAGCACTTTTGGCATTTAGAAGGTATATATTTTGACTGTATGATCATGCCTGCAGTGGCAATCTGTCTGTGTCAAATGTAAAAAGGAAAACAGATGATTTTATGTTAAACAAGGAATTGAACAAGTTTCATGTTGGGTATAAACTCTCAAAATCCATAATCACCTGAACAAACTAAAACTGGTATGGATGTTTTGTGTACTTTTATACACACAAGAAATGTGATAAAGTAGTTTGCATAGTAGCTTTGCTTTCTCTTAATCTGCTCAAAACATCTGTGTGATGACAAAATCTTCTAACAGATTTCCTTCTACACTAGTTCTGCTTGCCTTACATCATCACCCATCAAAACAAATAAAGGATGGTGTTAGTAACTGCCATGTTATCGGTGTTATCAAAGTCCAACCCCATTTACCAGTTGGACTTTGATAACATTTTTCAGTTCACAGGCAGCTTCTGAAAACTGTGGTACAAACACAGGACTTCTGTACATGATGTACGTTCCACGTGCTACAACTCTGAAACTTGCATTTTTATAGTAAAGGCAGTGCTTTATTAATCTGACAGAAAAAGAGACTTTTTTGTTTTACCTGTTGTAATAGTAATGTCCTTGGCCTATACCAGGTCTGGCAGAAAGAAATATTCCATTATTTGAATCCCACTTTCTTCACCAAGGAAGCCAGCACCTCTTGAAAATCAGTACACCTTTCTAAGCTTCTGGCCTTCTTTCTGTTTGGATTTTGTTTCTCATCTATGGAGAGCCTGACTGGATCTTAATTAAAAGTGCTCTAATTATGAATTTCCCTAGGTTATAGTTGTACAGTTCTAGCAGGGATTTTTTTCATGAATGTTGCCTTTGAATGTGGGCATTTGACCACCAAGAATGATGTACAGACTACTCTGTCTCGTTTATAAACCTGTTGCATGTTGTTGAAACATGCAGTGTTTGAATTGTAATGTGGAAACAAGTGGCCATTTGTATGTGGCTTATTTAAGTGTCATGTGACATGCCCCCATTTGTATATGTTTATATACAATATGTGTTATTTACATGAAGCATTCTAGGGCTGCATGCTATAGACAGAGAAAGGGAACCTATAAAAAGAGCATGCTATAGACAGAGAACTGCATGATATAGACAGAAAACTTCATTCATGATGAAGTTCTAAAGAGTTTTTCAGCCTAAATCTGTCTTTTGAATTAGCTGAAATACTGAACAATGCCCATGCCTATAAGAATGATACAGAATACCTATCATTCTTATAGGCACAGTAACAAAACCAGCCTGTTTAATTCTATGGTGGGAAAATGGTCATGTAAGAATGAATTAGGGAATGTTTTCAGTATGCAAACCCATCAAACGTCATGGGAAAAAATTACATTTAAGGAAAAGGCCCTTTAAAAACACATCAGCCAATCGGTGCCTTTAACCTCTATTCATCATAACACCCAGTAACTCACCTGGAGCTGTGATTGGTCACCCTGTCAAAAACACTGCGGTTGGTTATAGGCTTATTTGAATGTTGCAGCCTTCTTTTGCAGAGACAGATATTGCAGTAACGATTGACAGACGTGTAGCCCTAAAGCAGTCTCTAAATCGTGCAGGTTTTTCTATAGTGGAAACACCTGGGAGTGCAGAAAGTACACATACCCCCCTACTGGCCACAGCTTCAATAGCTTTATAGCACTAACATTATTACAAAAATAAAGTATGCAATGAGTAAAATGTTTATTTAAGGTGGTAGAATGTGATGTGTGGTGTGATTATTGTTCTGTATGTGAGAGTTTGTACTGCTTTAGATAAGATAGATATCTATTTTTCTGTAAGTAGGATAAAACAATTGAGTTTGAGTTCATCATTCCATAATTTAACCAAAATAAATGTGATTATTTAGTAACTTAAACATCAGGCCTTTATTATTACATATTCATTTTCCCAGCCTTGAATGATAAAGAGCTTGTAAACTGGCTGTTTGGCACATTAGATTTAAGTGTTATAAGGGTATTAGGTTACATTTTCCCTATTAAAACCTTTTAAGACAGCATCCCATCTAATAAAAATTTTGATTTCTGTATAAAAACTGTTAATCTATCAGGCCTAATTATGGACAGTATTTTATTATATTAGTATTTAGACATTTGTATACACTTCTTTAATGATCAGATTTGTCTGTTTGCAGCTTAAATACATAAATGACATCTTTGTTTGTGTGTATGTCCAAAAATATTGAGAGAATACAGGTGTCCGAAGTGTTTGTATAGATCCATATGCTTATACAGGCCTCATTATATGCTGAGACGCTCTCCAATGGAACAACAATCAAAAGCTTTTATCACAAAAGCCTCTGAATAATTTAGGCCTGATATTATTTGCTGTGGTTTGCAGAAACAAGCTCCCCCCCCCCAACATAAATGGATTTCCTTCATGCAGAGAGAGAGAGAGGGTGGGGGATGCTATTTCCTTCACTAATTGGTTTAGATGCTGACTAGTAAGACACTCCCAGTTTGGGTGGATCGCTGCATTGCTGGTCGCAATGTGACTTTATAAGGCCAGAGTGGCATCCATAAGCCATGAGCCGACCCCCAAGACCTCGGGTGAGTTGCTGGTTTCCGCGCCAGCGTTAGTGTCCACTCTGCATGTGTGTCCACCTCATCTGTTTATGTCCTGGCATGATTTTATACGAATGTGACTGCATGGTTCTGGATGGTTTTCCATAATCTTGTTGACTTCAGAGTTCACTTGGATGTAGAATAGAGAAGTTTATTCATTTAGATCCTCATGAGGAATATTTGCCGTGGCTCCTGCATCTTCATTTATTGTGACCCATGAAGCTAAAGGCTAACCGTTAGAGACGCATATGCATATTTTTGCTATGCAGAAGTTTTTATGTGCTTTTAGTACGTTTTGATATGATTGTTACCACGTTTGTCAAGAAGAGATTAGTGGGAAAGAAGGGAAACGTGCACTACAGAGAAGTGTTAAGTGCTTGCAGCACTCAACAGACCTTTACACATCAGTTAGGTTTAATAAAGGAAAATGTCCTCTGCTTAGTGGAAACTGTTTGAAGCTCAATGAGGGAGCTTGAGATTGTTTGTTTTTCAGAAATAGTGACTTATCTGCTTATCTGTTGAACGTATTTGTATTTTTTTTCGGTGCTTTCTTGTCGTTGGTACCATTTTGGTACCAAGGAAGCATTTTGTTCTAGTATGTGGATGGCTTAAATCTTGTATAGTATCATCTTGGCTAGTTTCTTAGCGGTAGAAAAATTTCACCTTTTTTTTCTTGGTTTAGAAAACACAATGAAAACCTACATAATTTATGTGAAGATTCGACTTGACTCAAGTATATTAATTAAACTGAATTAAAATAAATCTAATGTGATAGAAATAATCTCATTCCTACATGCACACACAATATTTAACATTTATATTTTACATGTAGCCTATATATAGAGTTTATACATTCTTGTTTAGCTTTCTTGTAAATTTTGTTCACAGCAGATCGCATTAGCACATGGTAAAGCACTGTCATTTAACATGCATTTTGTCAAATCTTGTATTTCGCTTCAGTTAAGTATACAGAATGCATTACAGATTATTGTCAGTGTTAACTTACTATTAGAAGATCTATAGACTTTTTACACCAACTTGTTAAAGTTAAACCATTTTTTTTCTGCTTTTTTACAGTATCTTACAGTATCGATCATTCTGTAAATGTGCAAGGAAACTGACCGATTACAGAGCCTGTAAAATCTTTAAACTGGGGTGTAATTTTGATATGAAAATATAATAAATTGAAATGAAAATTGTTCAAGTAAAGCTATTTTTGAAACATTCAAAATACATTTTTTTCATTAAATGCACTTCAAAACTTCTTTAAACTTAAAAACTTGTAAGATTTTGCAATTACTAAAAGCAGTGTGTTACTCCTTAATCTCGGTCTTCAGTGCGGGTGCACCAGCCACCAGAGTGCTATTTGACAGCTTGCTGTTTGCTAATGGGAAGCATTAACAGGCTTTAAACTAAATCAGCCACAGGCTTGTATTCTGCTAATTTGTTTTCTCCGATTTCCTGTGGGTACACGAATGAAATTGGTCGTCCGTGGACGGTCCCCAGTGCATGTCTGAATGCAGAATCCCTTCGAGGTCCAGACAGTTTCTTCGCATGCGTCCTGCCCGAGTGTCACCCGCCCTCTGGTGTTTGTTCACCTGAGGCTCTTAGCACCTGCCTGTTGCTGCCGCTACTGTTGTTCCTGTGACGAAGGAGGGCGGGATCAGGTCTCATTACAAGATGCATGGACACAGTTCTGCCACTGATAGTGGGGACACAAGGCTGTTTCCTTTTTTTCCCTCCCTCCTTTTTTTTTTTAGGCCCCTCCTGAAAGCGTGTGCTATTTAAGGCGATGGCTGAACCCGGCCAGCTCTCAGCTCCCCATCCCGGTCCCAGATTTCCAAGGCTTGTTCACATTTAGTGTGGGTGTGTGCGCACGGTTGTGCGTGTGGTGGGGGGCGGGGTGTGTGTTTGAGAGGGGATTAGGAAGGGAGCAGGGCTTGGACCATGTTTGCGGGGGGGTACGCGGGGGGGCACCCGGGGGGGCCCTATGGCCGGCGCCAATCCACCCTCCCTTCCGAAAACCTACAGATTCCCAAACCAGCCGTTCCAGGTGGTGGTGTGCGGAAGAGCAGCAGCAGCAGCAGCGGAGGCAGGATGCTGTCCATGTCCTACAGCGAGAGCATCCGGAGCGGCATTAGCCGCTACCATTCGGACCAGGGGCTCAGCCAGGCCCAACGGCAGACGGACCAGGCCGAGCTCCAGAGGCTCAGGGAGCAGAGGGTAGCAGCTCAAATCAAGAACATGGAGGACTTCCTCAAGATGAATGGCCTGGCCCTGGAGGAATGTGTGTCTTACCAGACGGGTATGAAGTACAGGTAAGGTTTTGGGATTGGATGGTGGTGACATCCAGGAAAAATCCTGAAACAAGCCGAAGAGTCTGGAGTAGATGTCGGAACGTTGGACAACTCTTGAGGACTTAGGACTGACCTCCATGGCTCCAAGTTTGTGCTTCTGACTTAGGAGACTTCTAAAGTCTGTAGCTAAATTGACCGTGCACGGTTTGCAGGCACTTCCTTTTTATTCAGTCTCTATTTCAAGGCATTTTAGTACCTTTTTTGTTCAACTCCCCTGTTTTTCAATACAGTCTTAAGTTTTGCCAAGGCTTGATTTTCAATTGCAGCATTTCTGTTGTTTTTTGTCACCGCTGCTTTATAAAGGCTACTCTGCATTGCACTTGCTGCAGTGTAATACTTTCTTCCAGCCTGCCTGCTCCTCTCATGCCATGCTAGAAGTGGTGGTTTTATTTTCAACATCTAGGTCGCTGGCATATTTGCCCAACAATGAGAGAAGGGCAGATCAGTCTCTGAGGCAAAGTGTGGGGAGAGATGCTCAGAAGTGTGAAAAGAAAATCACATCGTCTGTAACAGAACAGCCTTATATTCTGTCTGAATTATGTAACTTTTTTTTATGTCCCTGTATCTGTTTGGCCTTTTTCAAACATGGATAACCATGCATCTTTTAAAACCTCCTTAATTTCCTTTCAAGGTAAAGCTAGAGTCTGACAGGTCAACCTGTCAAGTTTTTTGTTTCACATTAAGAATTGCTTGTCCGATACAGTGAATACTGTATCCAGTAGCTGTGCCCTTGGCACCTACTATACTGACATAGACACTGATGCTGTTTCTGTGTTTAACTGGCATTGTACACAAATACTGCCATCATGAAGAGTGATTTGAATTATGTTTGGGTTAACAGCCATGTCATTGCGACATACACCTTGTCATTCTACAGTAGGTCAGACCAGTGTGGTGTTTTGTGTCACGGACAGCCGTCACTCGATGTTTTTCACTGTAATGCTTACTCAACCAGGCATAAACATCTGATCCAATGTCACTTCGTGGGCACCGGAGTTAAATTACACGACATATGGTTATTGGCCCATTATTTGGAAAACAATGTTGTAGAGGCTGATTTTAAAGGCTGTTTTTTTTTTACCGTCTGGTTGGAAACTTGGCTGACATTTTAAGGCTTTTTTTTTTTTTTGCTGACTTTGCTGCTTTAGCCTAGTAGGTAAATATTCTCATTCCGACAGGAATGTTGGTCATTCCAAGCATGGTGTGTATGGAAACCTGTGTAAATTGTTGAAATGGAAGGCTTAAATTTCACACTCTCAGAAACTTTAGCTGCTTCACCTGAGTGCAAGAGTAGCTAACTGAGGGATCTGCTCACTCTGTTTGACCAGTGTGCCTTGGTCATACCTTGTCCTGTAGCGATCGTTGCAATTGGGTCAGACGGGAACTCACATTTCCGACAACTCTCATCATTATTTCAGGGGGCTGAGAGGCTGAGTGAGATGAGAAGAAAAGAATGAGGGAGAGAGAGAGAGAGAGAGAGTACTTTTACCCTGACCTGATCCCCCTTAAGAATGAAGCCAGCACACTCCTGTAACACTAGCACCAAGTTGTAGCACATTTAACATGGGCAGATCTCTTATCAGTAATGGGGTGACCCAGGCTAGGCTTTGATTGCTATGCAATCAAGCAGACCTAAATATAGGAACTTTGCGGTCACATCTTTAGGTTGAGGCACTCAGTAGAATTAAGGGAGCCACAACAGAGATTGGCTTACACTTGCCTAGCAACCACCTCTCTTACTGACCACAGCATTTTGTGTATACAGTATAATGTATCTAGTAGGATGGGTTCCCTTTTTGAGTCTTGATTCCTCCCGAGGTTTCTTCCTCCAGCTGAGGGAGTTTTTCCTCGCCTCTGTTGCCTTTGCTTTACTCTGTGCTTTATTCTGTAAAGCTGCATTGTGACTACATTGGCTGTAAAAAGCTCTATATAAATAAAACTGAATTGAATTGATTCTGACCCATTCTGACCACTGCACACTTTCTTTGACCTGTTAGAAGCATCACTGCAACTATTTGTGAGAAAAGCCACGTTTCCTTAATCCAACTGTTTAGAAATAAAATTGTACAGCTATCTGACCATGAATAAGTAAAAAACTTCATGGTCAAGATGATGTGTGGTTCATTTAGTTCCTGCTGTCTGTGTGTTTGCTTTGGTTAGGAGGTGAGACTGGGGTATTGATTTAAGAGAGGCTTTGTCCATCTGCTGTTAACGGACACTAACGCTGAGCTGCCACTGACTTGTCTTTTGTCCACACATCGTCGTCTTCTCTTGCATTGTCTTGATGGCTCTCCACATGTTCATTCCACCATTCAGGCACTGCCAGGCTGTCCTCAGTTGCAACTTGGATGAAGGTCAGGGTAGTGCGTTTCATTCATTAACATGAATAACTAAATAGAAGTGTTTATTTTTTAATTCCCTGATGAATAGTTGTGAACACACTTACCAAAACCTCTTACTTTCACTTGCAGAGACTCTTGGGCGCTATGGTTTTTGAATGTCTGCCTAAAGTAGCTTGTGAGTTATGGACAAATCAGGTGCTCAAGCCTAAAGGTTTTGTACCGTGTACACAAAAGTTCAAAATATCTTTCTCTCCTTCTTATGTATGATTCTGAGGAAGGACAGGGGAGAACTGGGGGGAAAAAGTGTAGATATTGAAAAAGGGCGATTTTATGCAGTCTACTGCGTTTTTTTACACCCAGTTTTGTGAATGTTGTCCACCTCTGAACAAATACTGGAACATCACTCTTTTGGGACACTACCACTAATGTCTGGTGTTAAAGCAATGGCAGCAGTATTAGCGTGTAGGGAGATTCACGTGTCTTGACTAACACTTTTAATCTTCTTTTATTGATTTTTCTGTGCATTATTTCTTTTCTCTCATTCTTTTATCGTTTATTTTTATACTACTGTTTTTAAAGCACATTGAATGACCTTTTGGGTACGATAACGGGATGTATAAATAAACCTGACTTGATTGGGCTTGAAGACCTGCTAAAAGAATATTTACCAACACTACAAAACTACTTCATCACTCAGAGCTGATTTAGAGTTCTCTGACTGACTTTAGTGGAATAGATTTTGTTTTTTACCCTTGTAAAATGTGTCGGTGGTAAAATTTGTTGATGTTTATTTTCGTCAATGATCTTTGTGTTTTCTTTTTTGTCCCAAACTTCATGGCTCCGCTGTTTCATTGAACCTCATAAGGAAAGCACAATTAGTTGGCATTCCATTCCACAGCATCTACTATAGTGAAGTAAATGTAAGTTTAGTATGGCATATGCTAAATAGAAAAAGTGTGTTTGTGTGTGTTGGGTGTGTTTGTGCACACAGACTTTAGTACAACAACAACCAGATACTTATCACTGGCTATACAGAGGGTCCTCGAGTTATGACGTTTCAAGTTTACGACGCTCACGTGGGCCAACTAGTTTAGCGGCGCGTGGCGGAAGAATATGCAGAAGGCGCAGGAATGCGCCGCATGAGTGAGGGAGTACGCTTATCTAAGCGCAAGTGTTCCGTATATGTTTTGTTGTTTAGTGACTTTTTGGCCTTTATAATTTCTTCTGAACAAATTTTTGACGCTCATTTTTTGTCATTTTTTTTCTTAGTTATATTTATAGATTTTACAATTGTGTTAGGATAGGTTATTAACTTAGGATAGGGTGTGTTGCGACTTACACCGTTTCGGTTACATCACTGTCGTTGGAACGGATCTCCGTCGTAACTCGAGGACTCCCTGTATTAAGCAAGATTGAGACCTTAAGAAACCTTGTGGATGTGATGCCAGATATAACCAGCAGATGGAGACAAAGATCAGGGGGAAAAGCAAAAGCTTTACCTCAGGAGTTTCACTGAGTCTCAGTGATGCTGTTTGCATCCGTCATCTCGGTTCATTGATTGGTGTCATTAGTTAGGTAACCTGAGGTGACTAAGAGATGGGCAGCAGGTCTAATTCCTCATCATGAAGGGTAATCTCCTTGGTGACAGTAGCATATTGATTTTAGGATGCAGAGGACCAGTCCGTGACATGCTCATCAAGAACTCTGATGGCCTCTGAGCTAACTGGGCCAGGTACAGTTGATTTAAAAGCATAAAACCTGAAAATAGAGAACCAGTTGGTTTAGTCTGTGGATTTTTTCTCGGTGGTGTTGTGATCCACTGGGTGGCAGTAAATGTTTGCTCTATTCTGGGTATAATGATTTGCTGGAGTGGCAGCATGCGCACATGTGCGCTGTGTCATACTCGTTAGTGGACATAGCTGACCATGGGCACTGCGACAGTCTTCTTCTGCTGTCAGTATGACTGAGGACTGCTGGTGACAAGTTCAATTGTTTAACTGTTACCAACTTTGAGCATTTGTGTGTGTGTGTATGTGTTTTCATAGAAAGCGTTATGCATGTGTGAATTACTTCATGGTCAAGATGATGCATAGCCATTCCAGTCTTTTTCACATTCTCTGTAGAAGCTGTCAGCAGACTGGTGACAATTTCAAATGTTTAATTGTTACCAACTTTGAGCATCTGTGTGTTTGTGTGTGTGTCTGTGTGTGAGAGTTGATTTAATTTAGATAGTTAACAGTTAGTTATATCACAGAATAAGCAATAAATATCTCAGTCTGATCACTGGATGCTGTGTGTCTGTGTGTGTGTCTGTGTGTGTGGGTTTAATTCACATAATGATCAATTGTTATACCACTAATAAAGCAATAAATGCCCCATTCCAACCGCTGCATGCTTGTGTGTGTGTGTGTATTTGTGTGTGAGTTGATTTAATTCAGTTCGTTAGCAGTTATACAACTGAATAAGCAATAAATGCCCACTTCTGAGCACAGTAAGCTTGTGTGTATGTGTGTCAGCGCATCTAATTGTGCATCCTAGTGTGCGTGCTTGTTGTATACAGAAAATGCTGGGTGAGGTAGCAGCCTTCAGTCTGGACTCAGTGTGCCCCTGTACAGGCAGGTTTTTGCTAACTTGATGTTTTATGTTTCATTGAATAATGAATGATATTTATTTATTTATTCATTCATTTGCTTATTTGATCAGCATAATAATACCCTGGCCATAACCAAAGCACATTTAGTCCTCTGCGTTTGAAACCTACCCTTTTCTGTTTCTTTGTCTCCACATTTCCCTTCATTTTTGTGCCTCTCCTTTTATCAAGACCCTTCTCCGTGTAGCTTGCTCTTCTGCTCTACTTGCTCTTTTTAACATTTCACTTTTTTCGGTGTCCCCTCATGTATTATTAATGGCCAGTCTCCCTCTGGGGAAAATCTACTGGATCCAGTTCGGCGGCATCCGCATCTCAGTCTTGCATAACTTCCAGACATTTTATCCCAAGAGGGAACCCTCAGGTTTTTTACAGAGCCCCTACTCTAAAGGACTAAAGGCCCTGTTAAAAAGTAGACAGACATGCACATATTTACAAAGCCCCCTTTCTGCCAGATGTCCTTTCGTGTTTTGTTGGACCTCTATTTTAGGCTGTACCCGGTGGGTCTTAGAGGTCCAGCCGATCACGTTTCTTAACCATTTACAGCGGCATCGTAGAAAAACGTAGAGCTAGGGTAACATCCCCAGTGCTGCCAAAACACGTGGAGGCTTGGGTCACATGTCAGAATGGTGGCTCTGCAGAGAGGTTGGAGACAAGTCAGCAAAGTAGCATCAGCTCTCACGTTTAACCCACACACCTACAGTTACAGATAACATTCAGCACACTCTGCAGGCTTGTGCTCTGGGAGTTCTTCTATAGCCCTGCGTCAGAAACTGACCGCCTGATCAGATCTTTACACTTATTACATGCTTGTGTATTGTATTTCCCTTCAAGCTGCAGTAAAAAGTTGGAAAGATCAACTTAACTAGTTTAATAAGATATGATAAGATAAACTTTGATTAGTCCCACAAGTGGGAAATGTGCATTGTTATGGCAGAAAGTGGACAGAACAAAGGTAAGAGCAGCAAAAACAATAGAATAAAAGCTGTACAACACAGCAGTATAGTATAAAAACACGCTATACAGAGAATACAAAAATATAAATACGCACGTTGGTGTATGAAAAAATATATATATGTATATATGAACCTGTGTAGGACTATTCAAATTAAAATATCCACCTAAGAGCTATTTAATATCTTGGTCAGGTAATAATAAAAATAACTGATTAAGTAAATGAACACTTTGAAGAATTTCAGATACCCGTACATTCAAAATGCTATGGCCATGATTAGGCTTAATTAGTTAACTTTGAAATTTGATGTCTTGTCAAAAGTCATTTCAGATCTGGCAGTGCAGAGGTTCAGGCTAATCAAATGCAGTAATTACTTCCTGGGGCTCCATACATATCCCGAACGGCTCCCCCTGCAAGTCACTAGAAGTTATTTATGCAAAGACGACAGCATGGGGGATTCCGTATGTTCCGCACGCAGCACACATTACATTGCCAGGCCTGCCGTCAGTAGATTAACATGCATTTCTCCCTGAGGCCCACACTTCAGCCACACACCTTGTTCTGCAAGCTGTCCCCCGACCCTCTTTGGAAATGACAAGGTCATAATCATGTGATCTCCGCAGTCTGTACAGACAAAGCGACGTTATGTAATAGAGGGTTTCCCTGACATCCTCTTCTACAGACTACAGTCCCACATTTTAGTCTCCAGGGACATGGGATTGGAGTTTTCCCTGTAAGACTAGTCCAGAAATAAATTTAAAAAAACAATATTTTGAAGTATAGGAGACAACAAGTTAAAATTAATGAAATGTTCCGTCTGAACTTCATTTCATTTCTCTACATTTTTTACTGACTATTTTATAATTTTTTTCCAACGTTTAATCAGTACCTAAAGAGCTCTTTTGTGAGATGTTTTTCCCCAGTTCCTGATGTCCATTTGAGTCAACAACAAGCAGCTGTTATAGCTTCTTTTCTTCTTTTTTTTAGGAACGTTGCTTTAACCGTTTCATTTCTTCAGCCTGTTTTCTTTTAATGATGAGCCGTTTGTTCTTTTTTTTTTTTATTAAGCTCTTTTTATTTAACACTATTCTAAAGCTGGTGTCATAGCACAAGGCTCATGTGTCAAATTCTGCTACTAATTTTTTATATCCTCAGAACACAAAGGCAAACTTAAAGTATTTCCCAACCAGAGCTTTTAACCCAAGTAAAATCTTTGACCATATTTTATGTCTACAGTGCAGTGCTTCTTTTGCTCCATTGGACATGTGTTGGTCCGGAAGTGCTCCAGACAATATGTGATTAGGTTACTATGTGTAGTCTGTACTGATGTCTTATTAATTTCTTCTTCTGTTGAACAGTTAGTTCTTTAGGTCTGAGGAGAACTGAAAGGACACTAAAACCAAGAGTTAAAAAGTCAGAGCCCGTAGATTTTAGTCCGAGGTGTAGTGGAATAGCTCCAGCTGACTTTCAGAAGTTATGTGTTCCTTAAGGAACCCTATAGGATTTCGGTGTAACCATACTCCTTGGCCTTCCGTTGTTCTCCAGGGTGGTTCAGGGGATTTTGTGCTGGCTCGATAAGCATCTCTTGTATAGACTGTGATTCTCTAGGGGTTTGTTATGCTCAACCAAAAGTGCCCTTTTTGCTGTAGTGTCACTGGGAAATAAAATGCTAAGGAATCACCTGTTTGTGTGTTCATACTCTTCCAGCTTCAAAGCATGGCTGCAGGCTTTTTGGTTGGCTTTGTTTCTTTCTCTTTTTGGGATTTGATTGATAGGTCTAGTCACAGGTCAGACAGTGGAGTAGTTAGCTGATTGCTATCAGACTGCCTGTCTCTGTGGTGAGTGATTGCTTTGTCTATGTGATTGACCTATACCTAGAGCCTCAGGCAAGACATGCACGAAGCCTCCTGTCCCTGTAGACACTCACGGTGGCTCTGTGCAGGTGGCTTAATGATGGACTGAGCGGCTCTGGGGCTCAGTCTGCCATTCGGCTCTCCGAATTCTCTTTATGTGGCCCTAACAATGATGGATTTCATCGCTGCTTGTGTTTTGAACGTGCAATCAACCGTACCATCCGCATATTTCATCGTGGTTTTCTCATTATCTTTTGTCTCGAACAATTATTCAGTCTTGTTGTTTACCGTTGTTGTTCTTGCTTTTCCTCTCGCAAACAGTAGCGCTTCGCTGCAGTCCGATCAACATTGTGATACTCGCTGCACACTAATCCCCGTAACCTTACACGGCTCCTTTTACACTTTGAACAGGATTCTGTGTCATCAGCATTGTGTGCCCGGACCCTCCGATTCTAAGAAGGATTTTATCAGCTTAGCAGATTTTGGATAATCCCGAGATGGGCTCTTAATCAAAAAGAAGCTGCTGAGACTGTGACATCGGAGAGTGGAGTTGGCAGTTCCACCATGGGGTGGAGAGAAAGAAAACCCTCTCTCAGTCTTGGCTAAAACTCCTTTGAATCTTCAAATTGATCAGAAATCCCCTGCTGACACCACATATGAGCCATCTACAAAAGTTAATTCAGTGACTTTTGAAAAAGATTTGTCTTAAGTGTAACTGCGAAGAGTGGGTTTCTAATGAAATAACTCCAGATGTGCATGCAAGAGACCAATCTTTCCTGAGGTTGAGTTATTTTTAGAGTATTTTAAATCCCATACTGAAGTCTTATCTCATGGCTTATGGTGGTAATGAGAGAATGCAGATAGTCAGATGCTCATCATGGTGTAATGGAAACGTGGAAATGAATCCGATGACGACTTGGTCTGTCTGAGGCTGGCTACGCTGAAGAAGTATGTGATTCTCACTGTGGTGAATAGTAAAGAATCATTTGGACAGAAAACCCAGGTAACAGATCATCCCCTGGCTATGTTTTGGCTGCAAGTTCTGAATGACAGCTGACAGCTGTTCGTGTCAGAAAGGGCCAATACGCCCACTCTCACTGGCTCCAAGTCTGTTAGACCGAGAAGGGCCTGATGGACAAGGTCTGTCAGGAAACTTTAATTGGAATTCCAGAGTGGAAGGAGACAAGACGAAGGCTTTCTCAAGTTTGCTATTTGATATAGACTATTGTGTTTCACTCTTGATCCAGCACATATTGGAACCTGTTCTTGGGGGGGGAAACACTGAGATACCTAAAGACCTGTTGTAATAGATTAGATTATTATGATTAGGGCATTAGTATGATTTTTTTAAATGTAGTGTTGAATACCATATTTGAATATTCAAGACTATTTTTTAAAGTGAAAAGTTCTTTTGGGATTTCATTACACATGTCAGTCCTACAGGTACGTTACAGTTGAGATTGATTGGTCAATTTAAAAATAAGACATTTGTGGAACGTGAAATGACAAACATTGTGAGTTGACCATTGTGAGTAAAATATAAAATACAAGAAAAACATATGGGCCATTTAAAGGAAAGAGATTGAAACTGAAATCTGAATTAAGAGGGTTCTTTTGCAAGGGTTGCCATCACTCTTCCTTTACCTCCCTTGGCTCTCTCCAGCATTTTAAAGCCACAATGTTGCTTATTTTTTGTTGCTCTAGATTGATCTTCTCTAAGATTTTCATCTGCCAGCGTAAGCCGTCATAAATAGTGGTGAAATTTGCTATTTTGGTGTTATTTTCTCTTTTCTAGTGCTATCCAGTTTGCAGTTATTTAGAATAATCAACGACTCCTAACCCCTGTGTGTGGTTAATTACACTTAAGTTGACAAGCAAGTAGAAACGCTTTCTCGTTTTGATTGGTTGAATAATAGTAAGATTCATTTCTTTTCTTGTACTCAAGGATGTGTAATAGAGTAACAAGAAAACAAGCATACAAGTGATAAACCCACAGCATTTACTAAACAACAGGACTAGACAGATACAGAGTCACAACAGAAAGAAAAGGTGTGATTCTGAATGTTTGAGTGATGAATTCCATCATTTTGGCGCAGCACTGCTGAAGGTTCTACCTCCCGTGGAGGATAGTTTATTGGGCTCCAGAAGTCTGTTGACCTTAACATGCGGGATGTGGTGTAGAGATGTAGCAGGTCTTGTTTATAAGAGGGAGGGAGGCCATGAAAGGCTTTAAAAGTATAAAGAAGAATTTTATACTGAGAATGGAAGGATACTGGTAGCCTGTGAAGCCGATGAAGGGCAGAAATGATATGAGAGGTACGTTCAGTGTAAGTGAGGAGTCTAAGTTTTGAACAAATTGAAAACGAGCAAGTTTTCTAGTAATCTAAGCGTGAAGTAATAAAGGCATGATGATCAGCACTGTTTATTTCCTTCACAAAGCCACAGAAATCATATTTTTCTTCTGAGCACACATTTTATTAATAGCTCCTGGAAACGTGAGGCGAATTCCACCAAATATTACAAAAGGGTTCTGGCTTCAAACTCAGGACTGCTCAGGACAACATTCCCATTCCCATTCTCATTTAATCTATAGAATAAATGCAGCCGAGGGCTTGCTGCACAGTAGGAATCTTATCAAGACTGCACCTGCCATTGGGACATATGACAGTGCCTTGAGATTTAAAAGAGTACTTTACTGGTTTAAAAAATGGTCAGATTTACCTTTATGAGCTATTTCTTGAACACCTAATTATGATATTAGTGTAATGATCAATATGTTTTATTGTAAGGGTGGACTCGTGTGTATGTATATAGTCAATCACCAAGAATAGCTCGCTCTCTCTCTCTCTCTCTCTCTCTCTCTCTCTCTCTCTCTCTCTCTCTCTCTCTCTCTCTCTCTCTCTCTC
>JBBJLS010000134.1:9888125-9916401 GCA_037577275.1 Bryconaethiops microstoma | reverse complement strand
CCATGTTATATCACTCCTAATCCCCAGTACAAGTCTTTATCTATGTACATGGGGAATAAAACACACACACACACACACACACACACACACACACACACACACGGTTTCTGATTTGTGCCATATTTTCAGCTCCAAGGTTTGTGAAATTGAATGCATTAGAAAGTCATCTTAAAGGATAAATAGTGAAAACGTTTGCATCTTTTATGCTGTGAAAAGAGCTTTTGTACTATTTCATATAAACTATACAAACAGTACAGAACAATCAATTTAGTGCAGTTAGACTGTGGGGAGAAACACAAAAGATGATGAACACAGTAATAAAAAGCATTTTGCAGATGGAAACCACTGACCTAAACATGCTCTTATTGCTCGACTCTTTGAGGGTGACAAACCACCACAATATTGCCACCAATTCTTCAAATGTCTTCAGTTTCTAACTTTTTTGCACCCCAGTTCACTCACACATATACAGCTCCATATAACTCCAGAAACTGTGAAGTTTTGAGGCTTTGGAAGCCGGTTCTCTGGTGTGCCAGGAGCTTTGCTCCAGAGGATGCCCCAGTTGAATGAATTTGAGTTCTCTGTCACACCCCAAGCACTGTACCCTCTGGGTGACTGAGCATTTCTTGGTTTCTGTTCTTCTCAGCCCTGCGGCTTCTGGCACTTACAGACTCCACACTTGCCCCAATCTGTGAACCTCAAATGACTTGATATGATGGAGGACCATTAGTGAAATATGAGTCGACCATTTCTTAAAGCAAATCGATTTGGTGTCTGCATGTGCCTCATAAAATGGGAGATGAACTGTCCTTCTTTCTTTGATGGTGGTGCTCGTAGTAAATCAGGCTACCACATGTAATTCTACTTCGAAATGGTATTGAATCCAGATGTCACCATGAATCTCATGACGACTGGGTTTGTAAAGATTACTCTCCCATAAGCCAACTCCCTTCCATAAGCAGTCCAGCTACTTGACTGAAAGGTCAACAGGAAGTCTCCATCAATACCATTAGCTGCTGACCACAAATATTAGAAACATTAATAATATATTTAGGACCGCTTTTCTACTGGTGATATAATCTCAAATGCATTCTCAAGAGCCCTGTGTTCACTTTGCATTACTTCTGTTCATGTGAACTTATTTGAAGAGTTCATGAAATGCATAAGTACTGGGTTGTTTCTTCTCATAAAAGCCTTTCTACATGACCCCTTTCTCTGTACTTATATCATTTTCTATTGCTTACATTATCTCTTGAATTTGAAGGAAGGCATGCAGCTGGGGGGAAATGGTGCAATTTTGTTCTCATGTTTAGTGCATTTAGGATTTAGTGCAAAAAGTTGTTACCTTTTTATCTGTAATCTGTTCTCTGAACTGTTAAGGATTACAGTTTTGTATTTTAAAGAGTAATCTTGTTAGGTGTTTTGTTTTTTTGTGTGTTTTTTTTTTTTTGGGGGGGGGGGGGTTGCACCCAGAACTGAGTGCTAGAAAATGTAAACTGCCTTTGCTTTGACACTTGACCGAGAGTTGTCTAATAATCTTAATTCCTTTGTCACTCTTGCAGCACAGCTGTTCTTGTTGAATCAATTTTTTTTTAAAAACACAAGAAAAATCTTAACAACTCTCTTTTCTCTTTACAGAAACCTTGGAAAGTCTGGACTGAGGGTGTCATGCCTTGGATTAGGTGAGTGCTCCACGAAAGTTCTCAAAGTAAAAAAAATTCAAATACGCGTTTTTCCAATCTTTTCGCTCGCACAGTTTTGTTTCGTTCAGCGTTAAACTCATCCTCGTTAGATTATGGTATTTGGAAATTCAGGAAAAGAATAGTAATCATATAAAGCGCTCTAGTTTCGTGCAAAGCAAGGTGTGATTCCAGTTCTTTTCTGCAGGAACATGGGTGACGTTTGGCGGTCAGATCACAGACGAGGTAGGACCTCTCAAAATGCAGTTCTTTTGTCTATTATTTTTATGGCACTATGAATTAGAGAGCAGTTGTTGAGTTCTAATAAAAACATGACAGAATTCCAACACCGCCTACTGTATATACCCTAGACCTTAATTGAGCTCACGTTGAGCTGAAAGGCAGTATGGTGTGGTCTACATTGCAAGAACTAAATAATTAAATAGACTGAAGCACCTTAAACGCGGCTATCCCCTCGATCCCATCCTCTCCTCTCTTCCCCTCTAACAGATGGCCGAACAGCTGATGACTCTGGCTTATGAGAACGGGATCAATCTGTTCGACACAGCCGAGGTCTATGCTGCAGGAAAGTGAGTGAGCCAAAATTGACATACAGCACACCTCACCATGCCGAATTTATCCACATTGCCATACACTAGAACATATGCCACAGCTCTAGTCTCGCCCAATTAGTTAAATAAATCACTCTAGGAGATACAACGTGAAAAATACTGGCAGTCTAAATATTTGCTCCAATGCACACCCAGCAATGATGTTTAGCATCCTATTTTGAAGAAATTCAGCTGATGACATGGCCAGGACCCAGATAGGAAGATGCAGTAAAAACCAGCCAGCTGTGGATTAGAGGTCAAGGCAGCTGTAAAACGCCAAATAAAGATCCCTTTCACGTGGAGCAGATACTGAAAATGTATGTCACTGAAGACGAAAGTGCTATACAGGAGCTCTGATAGAGATTTTGAGCGTACTGCTGTAGAATACCCATTTAAAAACACGTTTTAGTGAAGCTTAACCTTGACCAGCCTTTGTCATGAACAGGACAAAGCACAGTAATCTAAGAGATTATCCTCCGTCTACAATACCTAAGATTACACAACCTAGAGTCATCACCAGCCCTCAGTGTGCCATGATTTTGCTCCAGCAAGGTGTAGGATGTAGAAAACCAACATGAGGAAGCTGGAACCCAAAAATTAGACACATTTTTGGAGGCAGGTGCCAAATGCTTCATTTATAAGAAATATTGATTAATGTAAAGAACGGTACTAGAATTGTTTACAGTTTATTAGTCGAAAACCTTATCAGCAATTAGCTGTCAGAATTCTTACTGAAGCAAATTAGCAGCAAGTATTGGGATGTTTTTATGTCTGAATTTGCTTATACATACGTTATTCCTCAGGGGTCTAAAATATGTACCACCACAATACCTCATACAACGCTGTAATAGTTAGTATGAAGTATGTTGTGTATCTTAAACACAAAATACAATTGTCTTATCATGTGGAATAATTAATGGAAAAAATAGAGAACAAAAAACACTGTAGATGATTTGTAGGTGCTTGCCTGTCTTACACGCACTCTTGTCCCAAACTTTGTACTAATTCTAACTGTAATGTTGTTGATAATCAACAATTAATTTATTATCAACATTAAATGTATTAAAATATATTTAAAATATGCAAATATATTGATGGTTATCAAAATGAGTACAGTTAAATACTGAAATAGTGGAACTGAATCCTTTATTTACAGTGTCCCTGAGAATCTTAAGACTGTAACTTTAGCATAGTCAGTGTTTATTTATTAAGCCCATTGTCACACAAAGGGCACTCAGTGTGTCTTACAGGAACAGAATAAACATATAAATAAATCAGGACGCATAAAATAGTTAAAAGTTAAAAATAAATGATAAATAAAAGGAAAAAAAAGAATGAATAGGTCAATGAAAAAGGTTAAAAGTGCAGCAAAAGTGCAGATATTTAAAAGAAAGCAGAGAACAGTGCAGTTCTTAGCAGCTTTTTAAAGCTACTGTTGGTGCAGCTCTGATATTAATGGGCAGTTTGTTCCAGCAGTGGGCTGCATAGTGACTAAATGCCATTTCACCATGATTAGCTTCAGCGTTTTACACAACAAGCTGACCAGCTTCTGCAGATCTAAAAGACCTATCTAACATAGCTAGAAAACTGTTTAAACTGAGTTGGCAAGTTTAAACATATGATGCAACTCATCCGTAAGTTGCCACGTTTATTGAGCAAGGAAATCACCAACTTACTGGACTCCAGCCCTCAAGTACTGGACTTTGATACTCCTGACCTAATTAGCTGTCGTAGTCTTTACCAATTTGATGATAATGCTAAACGAGGCATATAAATTGGTCGGAGACAGTAGAAACATCTCTGTTTATTTCAGACCCTATTAACCACTTTTATCTGATACTTAAAAAGTTACTGTGTAAAACAAACATATAAATGTAAAAAGGAACTGTTTGGCAAAGACTCATGGTAGACCAACAAAAATAATACCTGGAACACAGTATTAATAAAGTCAGTAATCTTTAGACCGTAAGATCATGGCTTATTAGATAACTTCATTATACATTTTACAAGATTAAATGAGATGTTCTCTATGATGGTTACCTAAGGTGTCATGAGATGTTACCATCTTTACCCCAGGAGGCAATGACCTCACAAATTCAGACTGAGATTGTGTTAACGTGAGAAATCCAGTGTATGACAGTGCCGCCGCAGCGAATTGTGCAAGTTGCCTGATCCTCGCCTCTGTTCCCTCAAGCGATGTGGATGCTGCACCCATATGAGGACACAAAGCCCTGCTCAGCAGAATTCAACTGCTAATATGTCTGAATGATAAGAGCAGCCTGACACATGATGCTTCGTTAATAAACTGCACAAATGAAGGATGGAAGAGAATGGCGAATGTGCACTTTGCTGTTAGCTTGGTGCTAAACGTCAGTGTCGTTCAGTGTAGTTGGAGGGGGATAATATTAGGGCGGATTGGTTTTTGGATTTGCCGTTTGGATTGTGTGCTGCCCCTAAAGCAGTTGAATCCCTTTGGTGTGTGGCCAGTCCTGGGGCAAATGCCCTGGAGTAAATATTCACTGTGGTCAGGCAGGACAGACAGAATACACAAAAACACATGAGCAGTTCCACACACACACACACACACACACACACACACACACACACACAAATATGAACGACGCGCAAATGCACACAACCGGCTGTGTGAAAGCACACAGACATCAATTCCGATAACCTCTCTCTCTGTCTCCCTCTCTCATAAGCAAACAAAAACACAGGCTGCACCTCCCACATATCCGTCTGCCTCGATCTCCATCTTCCTTACACAGCACACACACACACACACACATACACACACACACACACTTGTAGAGACTCTCATGGACGATCAGTCTGAGCTGGTCGCATTAAAACGGGGTTTCATGATTTTGTGTGATAGAGTTTTAGTATACATTTATGTCTGTCAGGTAGTATCTGAAAATCTATACAATTTCCTAATGTAGTTTGAAGCTATAAGGTGAACCAGCATACAGTGGAATCTTCACCATTTTGTACTTTACAACCTGTATTTCTAAATCAGCACACATTCTGCTATTTTAGCTCTTCTGTGTAAGGCCTGTGCAAGTCTGACACCAGACCAGATCTTGGCTGTTCAATTGCATTATGGTTAAAGGGACAATTTGGTTCTTTTTTTTTTCTTTTTTTTTTTGGCCAATCTTTTCTTTTAATAGAAAAAGTTCCCCCAGGAAAAGTTTCCTTCCTTTCCTTTTTCTACACCTTCACACACTGACAAACACATTCAGCAGTCCTTCCGTGTCGACCTCAGCTTAAAAGCCGGCTGATTGCCTTGCCCGCTCTGCAAGCCCATGTCTCAGAGCAGGACTGAAGAGGGAAAAACCACGTTTCAGAAAGGAAGACCCGAGGGGTCGAACTAATTGGATAACTGCTATCAAGCACGGCGCTCTTTCACTCCTTCATTTAGTAACCTGCTGTACCACGCACGAACCTGAGCGGGGAAATGAGGTACGAGAGGGGTGTTCCAGAGCAGCGAGATGGACACTAGGGCAAAGAGAGATAGAAAGGAACAGGCCAATGAGAGCCACAAAGGTCACATGATGACAGGACAGCTTGTTCTGTTTGACATGTGTAGAGCCCAGTGGGCTCTCACTGGCAGAGCGGACCACAGGCCTGTTCAAAGCTACACTGGGGCCCAATTAGCAGCCTCAGCATCGCTAATGGCTGCCATAAAGACTTGCATCCACTAAGCTGTCAGTGCCACTTGGCTGAGCCTGCAACAGAGAAACAGGAGAATCTTCTGCACCATAAAGATCAGGACGATCTCATTGCGCTTAGTGTTGAAGGTTTTCTGCCTTGGTGTCCGTTTAAACAATTCCTTGCCTTCATGGTGAAGCCATGATCATCATTATAGGGTCTAGTTCGGAAATACATTTGGGGGGGAACTATATTATACAGTAGACCTGGGCGCTTTCTAAAAATAATTAGAATAACTTGATCAGGATTTGAAAGCAAACATGCATTTCTGAGCTTGTGCTGTTGAGTTCCAGATTATTTCTTCTCTTTGAAACACCCAAAGTGATTTGCATATTGAAGCTCCCTCACTGTGGAGAAACCTCAGGCTGCTACACATGGGTCAGTTCTAAAGCCTGGTGCACATTATGTTCAGAACAAAACAAAACTACGTAGCCCAAAACAGTGGACATTTTCACTTTATTCATTCATTGGTTGAACTGCAAAAGTAAACGAAATATTACATGCAAGTATCTTGATCTTGTCTTATCAGTTTTCAGCAAAGCAATTACTGCTTCATCATCAGGTGACAATCATCACCAGTAGCCAAATATATCACCCAGTCTTTTAAACAGTTTTCTCTTAACCTCAAATGTAATTTATCAGCCTATGCACGTTTGGAGTCTAAAGTCTTCATTAATTTTGGACAGCAGCTATTAGGCTAATGTAGATAACAAGTAATAGAAGTTTAGACTCCACCCATAACACTTTGTAAAACGCGTGATTAAATTACACTCGCCATAAACAGACCGTATTAACTACTTGCACTGTATGACATCCAGTAATCTATAAACTGATCAAAAGTATGGACAGAATTCAGAATTGAATATGACTGTTAAGCTATTTAAAATACTTTCTTTTTTTTTCTTTTTTTTTTTATTATGCCTTTATTTGTTTGCTTAATTTCATGGCCATAGTGACCAACTGTCACTGAAAATGATGGATACCTCTTATAACCATCTGCTTTTCTCTCCATTACAGGGCCGAGGTAGTGCTGGGCAATATCATCAAGAAGAAAGGATGGAGGTATGCTTGTGCAGAAGTGCACCTTTTAATTTCCGGGGAGTCATTCCTTTATCTCTGCTTGATAACCTGGGCCAGTGAAAAGGCCGTCAGAGGAGAACAATGCGACGTGTGGCACTATGTACAGCAGGCAGACAGAGATATGAAATATTAATGCCAGGAGCAGTACCATCGCTGAGCCTCGTAGCTTTGTCAATTATGGATTAGATTCATGTCTGCAGTTCTGGTTTGTTACCAGTTGATCTGTGTGTTTGTCTGCTGTAACTTCTTTTCCGCAGTTCAAAGATGTCTTTGCTTGCTCATTAGAAATCCTCGTTTGCAATTTAAGCTGTTAATGCCAAGGATAGGTTCTCAGCGTGGCTGGGCTACAGTGATAAAGCATAGAGTAACTGAGCTCTCCCTAGGAGATGATTAAAAAAAAAAAAAAAAAGAGCGTGTGCGTCCGTGCTCACCTAGCGGCCCTGCAGCTTAGTCATCCTGCCAGTCAAAGTGCATCAGTATCAGGCCACGCAAGTGTCACCACCAGAGAGCGCGAGCCTGCTTCAGTCCCCCTGGTTGTATGCGTGTGTATATTCTTTTGAAATGAAGCCTTGAATTTATTAGCATTTGCCTGCCACTGTTTAATCTTTTTCTATAATTTTGTATCTCACCTACTGTTTTCTACAGCCTTAATGAAAAAATGTGACCCTTTTGAGACGTTGCTCTTAATTCATTCCTTTCTTTCTTTCTTTATTAGGCGCTCCAGTTTAGTGATTACTACGAAAATCTTCTGGGGTGGAAAGTAAGTATTTGCTATTTTGTTGTCTACAAATGTAAAAACAACTTGAATTTAAAGTTGGCCAAGTGTCACATCTTTATTATCTTACGTTGTGTTGTTTGTGGATGAAAGCATCTGCCAAATGAATGTAATGTAGTGTAGAATAATGTGACTAGAACTGTAGACATTGTATTTTCATTTAATCCTATAACCCTATGCACCTATTGCTATTACCGTTCACTAGGGCAGAGACTGAAAGAGGATTGTCCAGAAAGCACATTATAGAAGGTAAGCCTAGATCAAATATGAGATTGAACCCAGAGCAGCTATTTGTTTAGAGTAACTTACTGCTAAGAGAACATGGATGTTTTTGAGGTTAAAGTTCCTGGTGTTTGCTGAATAAGCAAGCTCATTATGGCCCCAGTATCAAGTGTTTACTGTAATGACACCAACATCTTGTTTGAGCTCAAATCAACATGACTGTCAGTGTTTTAATAGTACTCTGTGTGACTTGAATAATTGTGTTAACTGAGGTTGTGAAACTGCTCTGTAGGTTTAAAAGCTTCACTGGAGAGATTGCAGTTAGAATATGTGGACGTGGTGTTTGCAAACAGACCAGACCCAAACACGCCTATGGAAGGTGAGGAATTACAAGAAGTGGATTTGCTGATCATTCAGTTTCAGTAACTTTTTGAAGAGACATTTAACACAAGCACTAAACCCCGCAGCATCCCTGGAGTCTTACGAGCTTGGGTAGCCACATAGCTTTCTAGAAATACGGGTTCAAAGCCATAATGAGTGGCAGGAAAGCTGCTTACGATCGTGAAGCAGGAACAGTGAGAGGAACTGAGACTCTAACCAAGATCCATCATCCCATGGTCAAATTCTGTCTGCCAAAATCTAGTGGACCACTAATGAGAATTTGCAATAGAGCTAAAATATTATATAACTATAAGGAACGTTCACAATATTCTGACATTTGATAAGGTGAAACAAACATAAAAGAACAAGTGGTGCCACGTATGACCACATACTATAAGTACAAATGATTCAACATTTTAAACACTGCACTAAATCTACCAAGATTGGTAGTAGCCCACCCAGGGTGGTAGTAGTCTGCCTGTGAACCCGATGACCACAAAGTGGTTCAAACCCCCCTTTCTACTATTGAGTCCTTGAGCAAGACACATAACCCTCAATTTTTTTCAGGGGGACTGTCCCTGTAACTAATGATTGTAAGTCGCTCTGGATAAGGGTGTCTGCCAAAGTGCCACTTTACATTAAGTACACAAATCAACTACAAGTTTCATTACAAAGACAGGATAACTTGTTTTGGTAACGATGAAATGAATATATTGTGACAATTATTAATGATAGGACTTAATACAATACAATTATTATTGCCTAGCTCTATTAACAACACATCAGTTTTGAGTCACTGTAATAGACCACTTCAGTGAATGGCTATATTTAAGTGAAACATTTGTCAACATTATGAAAGCACATAGGCTCCGAATTATTCAACATACACTGGCGTAATGTGGAAACATAAGGCTAACAAACTCACCACAAACAACACTTTTTTCACTCTCAGTAGTTCTCAGCACCTTTTGGTCATCACCTCGATCTAATTTGACCATTTCTGGATCAGTATGGGACCTTTTGGGAATGCTCCTTAGTAGAGAAAAGGCTCTTTACAAACTGCCAGGCCTCACTTTTGATAAAGCTCTCTATTGTAGAAAGTTGTGTGAAGTTACTGTAGAGGTCCTTGTTGTTGACCTGTTGATCTGTGGAAACCCCTGCCACCCAGATTGTGATGTAACCAAGCAGTTATGGAATGAGGAGCGACTGGTCTTTTCAAATGTAAGGAGAAGGATTGTCTTCATCTATTTATTTCTGCAGCTGCCCTTTCAAAAGTTCACCAAAGTTCACGTTAACATATGACCCGACCCTGCAGCGGTTGCGGGCTTCTGCTCTTTGTCCTCTTCCATGATTCTACACTATATATGTGTCGGAGTCTTATTCAATTTCTGCCTTTCTCTCTCTCCCTCTCACGCTCCCTCCCCTCCTCAACTCTCTCCAAACTTAAACGAAGTGCTGCACTTCATCAAACATGACCATCAGCGAAACAGCTGTAAATTACTTGCTTGTACTCCAGACTCTCTCGCCCTGCCCAGAGAGCATTATTAGCGACGACAGAGTTTGGTTTTTTTTCATTAATTTCTTCTGAGCTATTGTTTTCCTGGCTGCTAGGGGGTGTTTATTTGGTTCACTTTAAATTGCATTGATTAGAACAAAATTGCCAGCTCATTTTAGCAAAATCTACCAAAGAGTTCAGAAAGGGCAGGCTTCTGTTTCTTGAATCAATCCAATATTGTTTTTTTTTTTTTTTCCTCCATTGTTCATTTCCAACATCCCTGCCAGTGCATTGTGGTGGTAATGCTGTGACATGCTGCACTTTGACTCAGGTTCATTCAGGTCAATCTGTTCTGATCCACAGAGACGGTCCGAGCGATGACCCACGTGATTAATCAGGGAATGGCCATGTACTGGGGCACATCCCGCTGGAGTCCCATGGAGATAATGGTGAGCAATTTCAGCTACACCCTGTGCCCACTCTTTCGGTCAAGCATTCTCTCCCTCACTCGGTCTCTCTTGTAAGAAGTTGCACTTTGGTGATTTATATTAAGAAGTTTCTTGAAGAAGCCAAAATGTCCCTTGAGCAAAGCTACAAGTAAACCCCAATATTAATAATTACAAACAAATCATCAGCTTCACCTAAAGGCACTTAGAAATCGTTTCCCGCAAATGCTTCTAGGCAGTAAAGCATCATGCTGAATGCATCAGCCACCCACGACTCCGTGAGTCAGAAACTGCAATGTGCGGTAACTATTGCCACCTACAGCATGTTTATTGGTAGAAATATAGTAATTTTATTAAAGTCCTATGTTTAGGTCAAACCTGTTTGACTGCCGTTGCGGCCCTCCTCATGTTTTCATAACCTCATAACCTAGTTGATGAGGTTTATAAACCTTATTTACACTTTGACGCTGACTGTAATTTTTACAAAGCCGGTAGGACCCTAACACACAATAAGCACTTGCGGCATCCTTTGCCCATTCCCCATTTTACCAGTCTTTTTTTGTATGAGCTCCTGCAGCCCTTGCAGTCCTATTCCTTGGTTCTAAGGTCGACAAATATTGATCTAACCACTTATGAAGGCAGGTTTCCGCTACGGCCCCCACAATTTAAAATGACAGATTTTTTGATCAAATTCATAATTTTTCAATGTAAGGGGTTAAAAGGGAGGGGAAAAAATCAATTTAAAAAAATCAGCCTAACAAAATAATGTTTTGTCAGTTCTACACTATCGTGACAGATCAGTTTGTGTTAGCTATGAGAGCCAAGTCATTAATGAACCAATATATGCACAGGCACACATGTATTTAATTGGTCAGAGACAAATTACTTTTTTCACTCTTCTTCCAATCAAAATTGCGTTAGAATTAATGTGTTGTAATAATTAAAGGAGCTTGCATTGTGTCTTGCAGGAAGCATACTCGGTGGCACGACAGTTTAACCAGATTCCCCCAATCTGCGAGCAAGCCGAGTATCACATGTTCCAGAGAGAGAAGGTGGAGGTGCAGTTGCCTGAGCTTTTCCATAAGATAGGTAATTACTGCTGTCTTCTGCAGGAGGAACAACAGCGGAGTTGGTTTGCACTTCTTGGGCATTTCTAGGATTGTCAGTTTCACATCCAGTGGTTTATGTGTACATTATATTACATCATGTTTTGTAAAGCCACACATTTTCCACCAGGCCTATTAAGCCACGTTGTCATAGCTGCCATTTGTCCGAAACTATCTAGACACACGCTCTAATTAGTGAAGTTGGGTACTTTAAGGTGCACCCATTGCTTACACAGGTGTTCAGATGTGCACACACAGTTCCATTGAAAGGACGTATTTGACCTCACTAATGCATTTTTACCTAGAGCAGTGCTTTCACAAAAGTGAAAACTAATTGCGTTGGATGAAATTTTTACCTTTTAGGAATAGAATTTCTACCAAAAAGAATTCAAATGTGTGTGTGTTTGTTTGCGTTGGTGTTTTTTAGGCGTAGGGGCAATGACATGGTCCCCACTGGCCTGTGGGATCATCTCAGGGAAATACGACAGCGGGGTGCCTCCGTACTCCCGTGCCTCTCTCAAGGTACTACAATTCCCCTCAGTCCCGCTGTTCCTCGCAGTTTCTAGTGTTCCAGAACATTTGTGCCATCATAAGTGTCCTTGGTGTTTTAATGGATGTGTTCGTGTCTTCCAGGTTCTAGCTTTGGGTGTTTTCCCCTGTAGATGTGTTTGTCTGTGAAAATACCTTGTTGTGGCATGAACCTTCAAACCAGAATCTTCTCAACATTTTGTTTTGTCATGTGACAGTGTTTCTGTGGTAACTCTGAGGAGGATATTTATTTATTTAGCGCTAATGTTTTGGTGCATCTGCCACACACACACACACACACACTTAGTCTTACACACACCCACAACAGCATTTCTCTAGCACAGCGCTGTGTGTGTTGGTGGAGTGGCATGCAGCATTGTATTGCTGTTAGTCATTTGCTGTTCACTCGACCAGTAGCCAGTCATCCCTTCCTCATCTACCCATCTCCCTCAGTGCAATAGCACCAGGGTCACTCATATAGTGTTCTTTTACTCTGTGTAAATCACGTATGAAGTGACACTTGAGTGATGTCCTGTGCTGGTGATCTGGACAGTGATGGGTCTCTTTGTATTTTAGATCTATGAGTGCTTGGATCATCAGAGCAGACTGGACCCTTCCCACTGCTAAACTTAACCAGTGATGTACTGTCCGGGTTATTTGTCCTGGCGCACGCACAAACATGCATTCTAATTAATCTGATGATTTATCGATGTGAAGATAAAATTACAACAAGAAAAATCATTTTGATATTGGATGTCAAAGATTACATGAACCTTTAGAAGTCTCAGAAGTTGTCAGCAACCATATAAGTACTGGCTCTGTCAGGGAGATCGATCCCTGTTGATGCCACAGTCATTTGTAACCAGGAATCCAAGATTGGCCTCTCAATTACACCGATCAGCCACAACATTAAAACCAAACGGCTAATATTGGGTCCCCTCTTGCCGCCAGAACAGCGGTGACCTGTCGAGGTATGGACTCCACAAGATCTCTGAGGGTGTGCCGCGCTATCAGACACCAAGATGTTAGAGCAGTGGTCACCAACATGGTACCCGCGGGCACCAGGGTGCCCCCAAGGATCACATGAGTAGCCCGTGGACCTGTTCTAAAAATAGCACAACTCACCAGTGAGCAACGTCTAACATTTAATTTTATCCTGTTGCTATTCCACTTTAATCAGGTTTGCATTTATATAGATTTGAAAATGTCAATATAAAAAAAAAGCATTTAAAACATGTTTATTATACAGCCCCCCCCCCCCTGCTTAAAGAGGGACACCTTTGCTATGAATGGACATACTTGTTCTCCAACAGTGTAGGTAGTATGTGTCGAAGTAACATTTCCATGAATGCCAGGACCCTCAGGTTTCCCAGAAGAACGTTGCCCAGAGCATCACACTGCCTCTGCCGGCTCACCTTCTTTCCATAGTTCATCCTAGTGCCATCACTTCTCCAGGTCACCAATAAACACGCACCCTTCTGTCAAAGCCAGCATTAACTTTTCCAGCAATTTGTGCTACAGAAGCTCTTCTGTGGGATCGAACCAGATAAGACTAGTCTTCATTCCCCAGGCACATCAGGAAGCCTTGGGTGCCCATGACCCTGTCACAAGATCAACACTTGTCCTTCTTTGGACCGCATTTTATAGGTACTATGCACTCTGTACCGGGAACATTCTCCCCAAGACCTGTATTAGTTGAGACCCAATCGTCTAGGCATCACAATTGTTCCCTTGTCAGAGTCACTCAGATCCTTACGCGCGCCCATTTTTTCTGCTACCATCACATCAACTTTGAGAACTGACTGTTCTCTTGCTGCCTAATATATTCCACCACTTGACAAGAGACATTGTAACCAGATAATCAGTGTTACTCATTTCATGTGTCAGTGGTTTTAACATTGTGGCTGATCCATTGATATACAAATTTTAATCTTTCGTTCCATTCTACATTTGTGTTTAGAAGTTATTCAATTAAACTTTGAATGAAAATGTGTATGAATTCTTCACATATTTTGTGATGTCTGTTATTGTTTGACATCCAAATAGAAAACATTGCAGAAGTGTACACGGATACCTCTTCATACAGAATGCCAGTCTGTATGTACGTGAATGCAGTTTGTTATATGACTCACTGTGTAAAAAAAAAAAACAAAATCAAATAAAATTGAAGTAATATGACAGAATGACAATAACTCTGGACTGCTCAAGGTTAAACCAAAAAAAAAAAAAAAAAATGGGTCTACATTAGTTAATTGAGTAAACATTTAATGTAGTAAATAAATGTTTGTGTGTGTGAAGTTCGTTTTACCCCTTAAAGTTGTCCAAGCAAAGAGAAACACCCGGACTTGGTCATCTTTTTGGGAAAGACAGAGTCACATGTTTAAAAACAGGCTCTTGCTCGCAAAGGTGCTCTTTGGTGTGGTGTGCGCGCATGAATGTGTGGTGGGTGGGGGTATGTGTGTGTGTTTGAGAGAGAATGCGGGAGAGAGCACCGCCGTGCAGCAGGGGCCCCTGTTTTTGAGCAGGTGTGCTGTGTTGTTGACAGGGCTACCAGTGGTTGAAGGACAAGATCTTGAGCGAGGAGGGCCGGCGTCAGCAGGCGAAGCTGAAAGAGCTGCAGGCAATCGCCGAGCGGCTGGGCTGCACACTGCCACAGCTAGCCATCGGTACGCAAAACCCCTTAAAGACACACTGCCGCTCTCTCTCTTTCTGTCTGTCTGTCCGTCCGTCCTGTACCTCGCTCGCCCCCCCCACACCCTCATCCCTCCCTCCTACACAAACACATACACACCCATATAAGGGTCACTGGGTAACTGGTAAGAATGAAACACTGCAGAAATTCACAACATCACTGCTGCATCCATTGAATATATTGTTTTATGTTTAGTATTTCCAGAACCAAAACGGCAAAAATGCAACAAGTCATGCTATTAGGATCTATTAGGATTACTATTACGATATGCTTTTATCCTTTTTTATTCTTTATATATATATATTGTTTGTTTGTTTTGGTTATAATTTTGTGTAATCAAGGTTTTTCCAGGGCTACTAGATTATTGAATTTAGTCTGTTAACCTGATCCTGGTAACAGGCTGCCTGATAAAATATTTGTCACAGACACATGAGAAGGAAAATGAGCAGACAGCAGAGTGTAAGGTAACGTTATGACAGGTTAATGTACTTAGCATCAGCACAGACTTGGCACTGGAATTACCTCAAATGGAATCAGGTCTAATTGATTTACACTACTACTCAAGTTTTTTGCACACCATGTGTTTTAACCTCATCCATTTATTTCAGAAACAAAATAAATGATTACCGTAACACTTCATTGAAGGCCAGTATATGTAAGGCTACATGATGACTACATAAATCTCTTTACATACCGTAGTTGACGAGCCCGCTTTCTTTCAGCTAGCACTTATTGGAATACGTATTTTTAGGTTCATGTCAGTTGTCAAATCTGATGCATGTGTCATAGTGACAATCCTAATAATAATCTTTAGATGAACAGGTTTAGAGTTTCCAGTTGCATCCTCTGAAATATATTGTTCATTCTTCGTTGAACCGTTTCTGATTCCATTCACATACATGCACGCACACACACACGTACACACACACCTTAAATGTCCTTAAAGTGAAGTGAGTGTGGGTTTGTGTATGAGAGTTTAAATTGTGAACAGTGTAGATGGTTTGTGAAGTCTGGAGAGAGTGAAAATATATTGTATCAACGGAGTGGTGGATTTAGTTTCATAGCAATGGATTACACTGTGTGTGTGTGTGTGAGAGAGAGAGAGAGAGAGAGAAAGAGTGTGAGTGTGTTCATCCCTCGCAGTTGATTCTCGAGAACCTTGTTTGAGAAGCCCCCCCCTCCGGTTGTCACTAAAAGCTCCCTGCAGCGGTAAAGCCCACACCCTGTCCTGACAGCGCACCACTGCTGATTTACGCACTGCAGGCGAAGTGTGCATACGCTTCCGACAGCCACTCAATCCCCCTCCGGTGGCGTTCCCGTACAACCCGTTAGCACACACCTCGGCCTGGCTCCTTTTCCTCAAACCCACAGGCGTTTCTCACCCAGCCCGCCGCGTGATGCAGCATCATAGATCACATTTCACACCCCATTAGCGAATGCCACTTCCTCCGATCACTATAAATCCCTCTCGCCCTGCATGACTCTAGTCAGATAATTTATGATCAGGCCAACAGCATCCCTCGCATTCATACAGTTGGCACTATTGAAGACATACAGGGTTATATTTATTGCTCAACTGGGTTATATTTATTGCTCTGATACAGTAGAGCAGTCACTACTGAGTAATCTACCCATCATTTTGCCTATGAATTCAGTAACCGGAGCTTTTTAAAAGACCAAACACTAGAAACTGATTAAACCAAACGATAACAAGCCGTTGCTAAATACTTTATTGGAAAGTGGATAAAGTAGATCAAATGTAAATAAATGCTTTATTAGAAAGTAGTTAAAGTAAGAAACCTTTAAAAGACCAAAAAATACATATAAGTCTGTCTGTTATTCTATTTACAAATGTCTGTGTACATAACTAATGTACATAACTTTCAATACAGTTTTCATAGCAAAAAAAACTCAATAGTTTACTATCACTGTGTGTGTGTGTGTGTGTGGGGTCACTGAGATTGTAACAACAGTTTGAAAAAATGAGATGTCTATGCAGCCTTGTTGGGTGTGTGTGTGTGTGTGTGTGTGTGTGTGTGTGTGTGTGGGGTCACTGAGAATCGAAGGCGCTGTAACAACTGCGCTGTGATCCTCAGGGCTGCCTTTGTAAGTAGTTCTTATCATTAGTGAATGGAAATCTTCTTGTAGGGCATCAGTGCTGCACACGAGCTTAAAGATGGATTAACGTTTTACTCCAACCAAATGGCCGCTCTTATTCATGCACTCACAAAGCGCAGTAGTGCCTACACACAATGTGGCAGAGCCACAGATGGCACCGACACACACACACACACACACACACACACATACTCTCAAGGAGTGAAATCCCCACAGACTTCCCGTCCAGTGTGGTTGAGGTGTTGCATGTGCCGTCTCTTGGGGGCTGCAGCAGTACATGGCTTCTCACCCCTCCTCTCCAAACCTCTCCTCCAGTGCCATTTTCACCGAGCACTGCCTTAGCTCGCCTGCTTAGGCCAGCAAGCAAAAAAAAATTAAGATATTTTTGTCTTCATACAGTATACCATGGTGCTGGGAGCCATGGTAACAGTGTGGTCTGGCAGCTGTTTTTTTTTCTCTCTTTTTTCCCCCTATGTGTGTTATGTGAGATGCTTCAGTGTGTGTAGGTGGGAAAAGTGACTACAGTATTTTTTTTTTAATTTTGAAATTGGCTTTTTTTTCCCCACCGTTTACACTTGGGTAGGGGTAAAAAGTACGTAATGTTTGTGTGTGTGTGTGTGTGTGGTTGGTTGGTGGGCGGGTGGGTAAATGGGGGCATAGTGTGCTTGTGTGCTGTATTGGGTATGATTATATGCTGGTCCTCTGCAGCGTGGTGCCTAAGGAACGAAGGAGTCAGCTCCGTGCTCTTAGGAGCTTCCAACAGTGATCAGCTAATGGAGAATATAGGCGCAATACAGGTAAGGCCACTGGGTATTTGTGGGTGTTTTTGAGGAAAAGTCGGTATGTTGGTATATACTTTTTTTTTCTTCTTTTTTTAAATGTTTGATTAAAGAATAACATGTATAGAAAAATATGCAATGTGTCCAATTTATAAAATCTGCAAACTAACAAATGATCTAGGGTAGGGTTTAGGATTCAAACCCAAAGTGCCTATAGTGGAGAATCAAAATAGTGCCCGTCTCTATACTGGATGACACTCTCCCCCTAGTGGCTGTTGTAGGACCATTTAAACTGTATTTGGAAAGCTGAACCCCATGGGTAACATACCAGCAGCCCTAACAGTTAAAGCCCCTCCAAAACAACATACCAGACAGATATAAATCACCACCAGTGTATCTTGGAGAAATGTATTGAAGTGACTTGCTTTTTTAATATTTCTTTTACCATGTTCATGTACATTACCATGTTCAGTAAGTTTAGTGTTATAGTAATGCAGTGGTATAAATGAAACGGGACCAAAACTGAAAAGTGACTTTCAATTTTTCCAGTTTTTCCACTTTTCATTTTGACACAGCACTGAAAATATTTGTACCGTCTCTTTCGCAGGTCCTCCCGAAGTTATCCTCCTCCATTGTGCACGAGGTGGACAGCATACTGGGGAACAAACCCTACAGTAAAAAGGACTACCGCTCCTAGTGCACAGGCAGACCAGGGGCCATCCCGAACCGACCTTTGCCTGTTCCTCTGTTTGCTTGAGCTTTTACTGAATGAGTAAGCGGTGCATGAGACCGGCAGGCACCCCAAACCCCGGAGGGGAAGCCTTTTAGAAAAATACAAGGCAAGTCAAGTAAGAAAAAAAAACCAAACAAAATAACACAAAAACAGACAAAAAAGATACGAGGAAAAAAACCTAGAGAGTAAGTCATTCACAGAGAAAAGGAAAGAGCCAGACCTACCCGGTAGGAACATGAGCTCAAAAAGTAAACTGTTAAACTTAAACCTGTGCAGGAAAAAAAAAAAAGTAATTTAAAAAGCTGAAGTTAACAAGAAAAAAAAAAAAAAGACAGAAAGAAAAAAATAGCACACGCTTGCTTGGCTGTTGGAAATATTCTTTTTTTTTCTCTCTCTTTGCATTTTTTTTAATTTTTTTATTTTGATACTGAATGCATATTTGACAAAAGAGCAGAGCTTAAGTTAATATGGATAATCAATTCAGATTCGTTGCACATCTCCCTCAGCCACTCATAAGGTCTGCTTGTTTGTACACGGACGTCGGTCTGACCATCACAAGTTTCTCCCCGAAAAAAACCCCTTTCACTGTGTCGTCTGCGTCATGATTGCACGTGCCCCTTCGCAGATGAGCCAAGCAGCACTTTAGGGTCTGTCTGAGGAAGTGGCTGTGGGAGGCACTGATGTTATGTGAGGAGGGAAAAGAAATCAACATCAGTGTTGCTTTTATTTCCCCAGTACAGGGTACAGTACAGTCTTAGTGCCCGTTCCCTGCTGACTATAGCTATAGCACAGTCGTGGCTCCAGAAGACATCAGCAGTGCTTTCCCAACAGGGCCACAGGAGATCACTCCATTAAACGGAGATGTTGCTGTTTTAGATGTGCTAGAACTGTGACGGCAAGAGGGCCACAGTCGTCTGATATTGTGAAATTAAATTTGCGGCATCTTGACAGCAATCCTCTTATACTGACCAGTGACATCTACCAGTGTGTGTAGTTATGAGAGGTAGGAATTGAGGTGTGGACCTCCATACAAGCTGTTTGAGGGGTTTAGGGGGTTACTTTTACAGCAATTTAAGGATTTAAATTGAATTACCATCCCAACAAACATCAGTTTATCAGTTTAAGCATAAAATAGTTCAGCATTCTTTATTCAGCAGAGTTTATTATTGGAAAAAAAATTCCCATTTCCCCAGATGATTCCCATATCTTTACAGTTTTCAATTTGATATTTTGTCAGACTGTGCTGGACATTTTAACCCTACAGCAGTAAAACGGTATGGAGAGAGGTGCAGCAGCCCTGCAGTCATAATCACCTGTGGTCTATTAGAGCAGTGTTTCTTAACCCCAGTCCTGGAGGCACCGTCCCGTCCTGCACATTTGAGTGGTTTCACTGCTTCCCGTACACCTGATCCAACTAATCAGCTCAAAAACAACCCCTCACTGAGCAGAAGGGAGTGTGTTAAGGCAGCTAAAATGCTGAAATGTGCAGGGGAGGGTCCCTCCAGGACCAGGGTTGAGAAACACCGTGTTAAAGCACGTGCTGGTGAATTGGCAGATGATCGTATCCAATAAACGCATATACTGTTCAATGGCATTAACTTGCCTGCCCCCACAGGAGACTAGACTGGTTTGTGTCAGCAGCTCAGGGACTGGTTCAGAATGTGTGTGTCTCTGTGTGTGTGTGTGTGTGTGTGTGTGTGTGCGCGCGCGCGCATGATAGCGAGTGAGAAGCAGAGCATGCATCGTTTTCGTTTTCAGGAGGCAGAATTTACTGTCTACACGTCTCTCACTTCTGGACACTGGACATTGCTGTTAAGAACCAGTGACATTATATGTGGCTAAAGCCAAAGATATATCCCACTTCCGCCTGCGACTTTTCTCACCACACCTCCAGCTCCCTGGAGGCGAAAATATCATTCAACAGCATGTACTTCCTGTCTTTTACCTATGCTATGCCATCATCTCTCCTTTCACTTGTATATTCTCTCCGGTCAAAGCCGGCTAGCGATATAAACACATATATACATAGTGCATCTTATACGTTAGGAATGATAAGCCTTCATTAGACCTTTTTCTAAGGGATGTTAATCATATTATCTAGCTACGAGGTTGAATTCGAAAGAGACCTGTGACCCATGCACTTAATCTTCCTCAAGCCGATCTATAACCCTATTAAGCACAAGGGAATTGCATGAGGTCCATTCTCTCGAAGCATGTACTACACTCATTACAAAAATCGCAGGATCTGTCATCACCTTAGACGATTATTGGCAGATTTGCGCAGATATACCTACTCAGCGTGAAAGAGAAAACACATTATTTGGTGAAATGTGGCATTCAGACTGGAAGACTGATTTTTGGATTAACGTTTTAGACATCAACGTTTGGAAATTGATGCAGATGTCACTTTTTCCATTGGAAAACAGGCACATCTGAGGAAGCTTTCATTCCTTCTTATATGATACCAACGCAGCTCTTCATTCTCACTTCGTATTCGGAACAATTTGCACTTTATCATTTATTTCATCAAGTGATTCGATTCCTTTTCTCAACTGCTGTACGTGTTTATTACCAAAAACATGTTTCCTGTACAGTAGCGATGTTGGAAAGCAAGCCGAAGTTTGCTAGAGAAAATACTTCAGAAGGCTTTAACAGTCGAACGAAAATTCTATTCAAATGAAGAGTAGATCTGTTTGAGAAGCTTGTAGTATAAATAGTTTAGGATAAGGTTACGTAGACATCATTTTTAAATGTTGGTTAGTTTAGTGAAGTACCACTGTCAGTGCAGTGCACATGACCGTGTGCTCCATGCAGTAAGTACAGTACAGTATTCTACTGTATTTAAAGCTACTGTATTTGAATTAGCAAAGCTAAATGAAGTTACGGCAGCAAATACTGAATTGTGAAGACCAAATGTTTCTGTGTTGGCTTCGAGTTGACTCAGTGTTTTCATTTGTGAAGACAGTCTGCTGTTGTCCGTCTTGTTTCTTAGTGCTTTCATGGCGTCGCCCTGTTTCTGTGTAAGAGATTTTCTCAGGAAGGAAGGGCATTACTGTTTGTTGTCCGCAGTGAGACAGTAGTTCAGCACTTAAGCTAGCACCTACATTCGGTCATGAGTTAGGACTGTATTTGAAAACATATCGGTGTGAATCGGCCGTGAGGCGTATACAAATGGTACTAGCTGGAGGTAGGCTTGATCTCGAGGCAAATCTTGTCTCTCAAAGCTAAAACGAGACCGGGCAGTATTTACCCATCACAGTACTTTCATGTTTCTACACAACAGAGCTTTATGTTCATATTACCAGTAGTGGTATTTATGAGAGCATGACTTCTTTTCATCCATAAGGGCCACCTCTCATGTTAATACGTATTACTTAATGCCACAGTGTAACAGGAGTTGGGATGGTGCGGATTCCCAGACTATATCAAATCAGACCTGTAGATACAGGCAGAGTGCTTATTTTTAATGATCATTCTTTATTTCCCAAAAGATAATTTTTTATGTTCAGTATTTTAGGATAAGGGCGAGAAAATAATTTTATTTTTTTACCATTCTTCGTTGCCCTGATTTGATATCGACATTACGGTGGTGGTGGTGACAACGAGGAGCAGTTATTTGCACTGAATATGCATTTCGAAGAACTCTGTAAAATGTATACAATGGCAAGCTTACATTTCCACCCCGTGTGGAGAGATACTGTATGTTGAGACAGATATCTGTATATAGTTTGACCTTTGTACATATATACATATAAATGGTTGTGATCACTTTGGCCTTTTTTTCCCTCCTTTTTTATTTTCATTGACAGGCATTGCTAACTGCATTGTGCTTGAATCTGAATTTAGACATGTACAGCTTCAGTATCTATGAAATGGAGATTATAAAAACAACAAAAACATCAGCCGTATTGTCTTTTTTGTGTAAAAATGTAGAAAAAAGCAAAAACACAGCAAATTCAAAATCCAATTCAATAAGAATCTCTGGTTGGTTAAAGGTTCTGATCCTCCTTCAAATGTTCAAAGTAGGATTTTATACCATGAATAACTTATTTCCCTAATGCGTTCATTTTATTCACACCTGAATAGAATTCTTTCTGTAAAAAAGAATTTATGGATACAGAAAAAACTTTATAGATACAGAAATGGTGGAAAAGACCACGAAAGCATGTGAAGAAAAGGTTGGAGACTGCATCTTGAATAAGAGTGCTGAATCATTATTTGATATTCCTGATAATCAAAAATTTAAACAAAAAAAAAAAAAAAGGACTGGGGTTGGCTGATTAAAAAAAGGAAAAAAAATCACAATACATGACTATTTTTTCTGCCATTTGATAACTTGAAACTGATAAAAGGACCAGTAACGCCACACCTAAAATGTTCTATAAAAAACAGTTTAAATTTATTTGTATTCGGTATATCACACACCTGTGCTTCACACACTCCAGTTTAACAGGACTAATTATTTACTCCTATGGTTAAATAAACAGTTGGGCAGTGTCTACAAATATACTCAGAAAAGTATACTGTGACATAATGTGACGTCATTTATCACAATACCAACAAAAGTTACAATATTACTCGGTTCAAGAAGAGAATATCATGTAATATATGCCCTCTTCTAAATAGAGTGTACTGAGCACGGCAAAATAGCACCATGTAAATTGAGAACGCACTTCATTTACTGGCATTCTTAAAGAACCCAAAAATAATTTATTGGTGTTAAAGCTTAGATGAAAGAATTAAATTATTTAAAAAATCATGAATAATTTATTTTAGAACCTTCTACGCTGTTCTAAAAAATAATTCTCCCACATCCGCCGGAAGAATGAGGTGCAGGCTTATTACTATTAACATTGTCCCTTTTATTTGCTGCAGTATCAGTTTGCAAATCTTTATATTACCAACTGTCCATGAAGTATCTCAACCTTACAATATAGACTAAAAACACATATTATATGAATGCCCTGAAAAAGCAAGATGCTCAAGTATCAGTACAGTGGAAAATATGAGAAAGTGCACAGAAAAAAGTGCATTCTCAGTGACCATACAAAAAAAAAAAATTTTTTAAAAAAAATCAAGGGATGTCCTGCATCAAATTTCCAAGTAAGATTGCTGACCTGGGATCAGTTATTGCTTTTCACTTTTGTTATACACCTGAAGATTATTGTTAATCCTATATCACTGCTCTTACCTAAGCACTTGACACACAGTGGCCCAGTTCAAATGTAAAACACGGTCTGTCTTTCGATATAATCTTCTCAAATATGGGCCATCATTGACACTCACCTTCAGGACTGGTCCTCAGTTTGTTTGCACTGTTTCATGAGGTTGTTAAACATGGGATGGTCTTGTTCATTCACTTAATGTTGTTCTGTCCAATGTCAATAAGAAACCAGCCAGTGGCTTCACCAATGAGCCAAAGTTCTTCCTTTCTTGATGTCACCATACACAAACAATGGTTTTGCCCTCTGAGAGTTTACAGGCATGTATTCAGTCGCAGCTGAAGCAGAAGTCTATACCCCCAGAGGATGAGCCAGTAGCTGCAACAGTGGACTGCTGTTCGGGGGGGCGGGGGGCTATAAAGAGTTGTGGCGGTGTTCCTCTCTTCTGTTCCCTCTGGTGAATTGCTGAGGTCCACCTATGAATGCAGATACAATTGCTTCAACCACAGTACCTCAATCACGGAAGAGAAATTTTAGAAAAAGTGAGAATAACTGACAGTTTGCTTCTCATTCTATTTCAGCGTTACAGCATTGACTCAGTACCTGAGCGCAGTAACTTTACCTTCTGTACATGTAAGCCCAATCCAGCCATTCAGACACGTGCATCGTCCGTTCCGGCTGTCGCAGTCTGCTCCATTCTCACACTCGCAGCTCAGCGCGCAGTCCGGTCCATACTGGCTCACTCTACAGTCTAACACCCACACGTGTGCCAGAAAATCACAAAATGGAAGAAGGTACATGGGAGGAAATAAAGCTGAGGTGAAAAGACTTGCTAGACTTGTTCTCATTCTGTGAGGCAAGTACATAGACTTACCACTGTCACACCTGACCCCAGTCTTTCCTGAAGAACACAGACACTTGCCACTCACGGGGTCACACGGCGTCCCCTCCACACAGTCACACGACTGAGAACAGTTCTGACCAAAAGTGCCCTGTTCGCATTCTGTAAAAATAATCGTGCGATTGAGAGAGAAATCCTTTCATACAGCACACATTACAGCGGTTTCTATAAAGTGACATTTATGCAAAACACCCTTCTTACACAGTTTACACACTTCAAGAGTAGTCAGTGAGCCAAGTTTTGTGTCTGAATTTTGCCCTTAAGTTTTGTACAGGAATTATGAGGCTAATGGACAAAAAGGGGAAAAAATGAAATACTGTATCAATTGCAAACATCACACTCAACAACTTGACATGTTTTAAGACAAATGTGTAAAGACTGTGTAAATCAGAGTGTGGGGGACAGGGGCTCCCTTAGCATTATAGCTCCAGTGTAAAACTATGGAAGTAAATTTCAGACACAGTTTGGTTTATCTACAACATTTGAGGGAAGAAGCAAATTGTGTAAATTTGTTATTTTGCAGAAATGGTGCTTTCAAAACTTGAGTTTAATATGAGGACCTGTCTCACAGCGCAGTCCCCTGTATCCTGCTGGGCAGAGACACTGGCCAGTGCTCGGGTGGCACGGAGCTCCACTCACACAGTTACAGTGTTGCTGACACTGTATCCCATACAGGCCTGCAGGACAAACTAAAATACAAAAAAAAACAAAAAACACTTCCTGAAGGTAAATGGAGAAACTTGGAAATGGAAAAAACTTGTTTGGAGACAGATGATTAGCATCATGCCTGAGGGTTAGAAATGTGCGAGACAAGAGACACACCGTGTTCACAGCGATGTCCATAGTAGCCTGGTCCACACTGACAGATTCCTGTCACTCTGTCACAGGTACTGTTGTGCTGACACACACATTCCAGAACACAGTTCGGACCATACCGCCCCTCAGGGCACTCTGCCATAGAAACACACACCCGGGTTACAAACAGTTACACCAGCATTCCTCTCATGAAATATCTCAGCACTCCTACCAAGTTCTGCAAAAGCAGTTTTCATCATCCCGAATTGAAAAATAACTCCAGGTCTGTTTCAGAGATTTCTAACGGAAGGTCAGTGGTCATCCAGATTTCGGAGTAAACGGAGTGTTCTCGGCCATTTTATGATCAGTACGTAGGGCAGCCAGTGGCCTGGTGATTAGGGAGTTGCCCCTGCGATCAGAAGGTTGTAGGTTCGAATCCCAGGACCATTAGTGGCACCACTGAGGTACCCGCACACTGCTCCCCGGGAGACGTGTTCCTGCATGCCCGCTGCTTCAATTGGTGAATGGATTAAATATAGAGGAAGAATTTTGTGCCATTAACACTGGTGTGTTCACATATGACAAACAGGACACTTCACGCTTTAATTGATTTAACACAAAACCCTGATAATGGTATATAATACCAATAATAACGGCTGACCTTTTTCACAGTGGAGTCCAGTAAAGCCGAGTCCACACGTGCAGTTTCCAGAGACAGGGTCACAGAGGCCTCCATCACTGCAGTTACAGCGCTGAGAACAATCTGCACCATACCAGCCTGGAGCACAGTCTGGGGACACACATGCATCAGAGTTACTATATCCTTTAAAATTCTGTAGCACATGTCCCATATGATTTTTTTTTTTCTCCCTGACATTCAACTAACCTTCTCCACAATCGTCCCCTTGGTGCCCAGGGGTGCACACACATCTCCCGGTCACTGGGTCAGTCCTTGCTCTATCACAGAGGGTCACACGGGCACAGTCTTGCCCATAGCGCCCAGCTGGGCATGCTGCAGAAAGGAGTTAACTCATTCATGGATTAATTTACCAAACACACTTTAGTGAAATATACAGTAGAGTATTGAGCCACCCCTCATTTATTCATATTTTGCTTTAAAAAAAATTTTTTTTTTAATCAGGCTTTCTTGTATTTTTAATATAGTCTTGGACAGTTCTCCAGGCTTCCTGAAGGACTTTCAAAGACTCATTTCCAGTCCAGTCCCTGAACCTGATCAGTTACCTGTTTTTGTAAGCCACACATTGATGTACATATGAATCATTCAAGAAGAACAAAGCACATCCAGTGAAGAAACAGTAGCAGATGATTCCAGATGATCAGGTGGTGATCAGTATACTGGTAGTGCTGAATGCTGAGTGGTCAGAACTCCTTTATCTAGGCACCTTGTGTCTTTAGGCACTTTACAGCCTTTCTCAGTACAATATTTGAGTACATTAAATAAAAGAAATGGGAACAATCTGCCTAAGATAAGACATTTCGACAGGTAGAAAAAAGTATTTTTGTACCTTGTACCAAGGTAATACAAAGAAATGACTGATGTTAATGTCCAGCTGTAAAAGTTTTAAAATGGAAGAAAAAAAAAATGGAAAGTACAAAACAAATCTTTCTAATTTTCCCAAAAGTAGCACTAATAGAACCACCCTTATGTTTCCACAGGGCATTGAACTGGTTTGGGCTCAAAATGTTCAAGCATGGAAACTCACATTAGATCTAAATGTTATTGTGTCAGTAATGAGTATTTTAGGCAGGCAAATTTTAAGCGTAAAAAAAGTACTAGAGTTCAGCATCACAAGAAATTAACAAAAATGGAACACTAAAAAAAAATTACATGTGCACTGGTCCTGCTGGATCTCACCAAAAGACTACAGCACACTTGTTGAATACTGCACCATAGCAATAATTCTTTGTAGAGTTTCTAACAGCAGTCCCCCATATTGTTCTATGCCCCATGGAAATGTACACTGATAACCATTCATTAAATGCACCTACCTTTTATCCATAATCATCATCATCCATCTGATCAGCTCTACTGACCATTTAGATGTACTTCAATTACAGACTGCAGTTCATCTGTTTTTCTGCATCATTTGTAAAGGGATGGTTGTAATTGTAAACTACAAAGTGCATCTATATGGTAAATGGAGCTGCTAATGTAGATAGTTATAAGTCATTACTTATAATTGATTATTAAACAATTTGGAAAAGGACTTACTGATGTTGCACTGAGGTCCTATAAAGCCAGGTGGGCATTCACAGGTGCCTGTGGTGGCCTGGCACACTCCACCATTTAGACACCGACACTGCCTCTCACAGTCTGGACCATAGCGCCCCCTCTCACACTCTGGCAGTTATCACAAAAAGTTTATTAAGAAAAACAACATTTTTATACTTCACCTTTAAGAATCTGATCTAATGACAAATACTGTCATTAAAAAAAAATACATTTTTTATAGTAAAATGGGCATTTACCAAGATTGCACTTTGGTCCTCTGAATCCAGGAGCGCAGTAGCACTCTCCTGACACCGGGTGGCACAACTGATTCCTCTCAGAGCACCCGCACACCTGATTGCAATTGAGCCCATAGGTGCCAGACAGACAAGCTAAAAAGGCAGAAAATTAGAGCTGTGCTGTAGTAAAGTACTATGAAATTAAAGACTCAAGAATGTCACTATAGCTTATTATAGTATGTTGAAGCACAAGGTCACCTCCAGATTACTAACACAGTATAAAGTAATTTCTCTTTGTCAGAATCAGACACTCACTTTGCTCACAGCCATTTCCATTGTAGCCTGGTGGACAGCCACACTCTCCAGTAATGTGGTGACACGAAGCGCCCGGTGGGCAGACGCACATCTCAGCACAATCCTTACCATAAGAGCCAGGCAAACAGGCTGATGGAAAAGAGAAAGTGGTATCATATAACTCTCCTAAAATATGGTCACACACAGAACTTAGGTGTATTTAGTGAAAGTGATCATTCGGTCATACTTGAACACACCACAGCACACAGTGTGAACAGCACGAAATTCTTCCTCTG
>JBBJLS010000134.1:9864140-9880898 GCA_037577275.1 Bryconaethiops microstoma | reverse complement strand
CACACACACACACACACACACACACACACACACACACACACACACACACACACACACACACACACACACACCTTAAGGTCAGTAACATTTATCAACTAAACTCACTCAAAGTCTTGAGCAAAAAAGTATGTTTTGAAAAACAGAATAGATGGGAAGAATCTAATAAAAAAGAATTGATGGGCAAAGTCCCTAAATTCTAGATGTGGGTCCAGCTGACGGCTGAAATCATGCATGGGTCGCCCAGAGGCTCTATCACAGGATGCACCCATGCTTGACTCCAGAGGGAGGCTTTTAAAATCCTTTTTCCATGTGGACACTGGTATCTGTACTCAAGGTCACAGGTAAAATGAGTAAGAAAACTGATTTATCAGTTTTATCATCAGAATCCTCTAACACATTACAAATTATCACTCACTGCACATTTTATTTGACTTATATTTATATACAATGCACAGTGAGCCGTCCTCACACTCAGGACAGGTTAAATATCACGCTTATCTTCTTTATCTGCACTGTTTTGTTTGATGCACAATGTCTTACGTCTGGCACCCTATATGTACACTGTGGAACCTGAGCTTCACCCTTTTGTCTCTCTGTATACTTTTATATGGTTGAGGTGACAGTCAAGTTCACTTTGATTTGACAGTGACTGAGCTCTGACTGGGCTTTCAAAACCAAAAGCAATACAGTCTTTCACTGACAAACTGAAGAGCAAAAAAAAGAGTTGTCCAAGAAACAGAATTTCCTCCTTTGGTTCTTCAAGAGCGCTTTTTCTTGCGAGTGCTCAGTAACGCTATGGGCTCGCTAAATTTTGCCTGTCATTTTCCACACTGGGCAAAGCAGTGAGACGACGGCTTGCCAAAATCAGTCAAGAGAAACCAAGAACAAAATGTGATTTGATGTTACAGTTCCTTTGGACTCCATCTGTCATGAGAAACATATTTATAGAGGCATGTCCTCAAACACAACTGCCAATGTGAAGGAAGATTTTGCTGACGTTTGCGTAATCGTTCACACTACAGGAATTCCTCCAGTTTCATAAACCGTGCCAGATTCAACCTGAATTTTATATATCACTGCTTAGTTCTCATACCCTGAGTGTGGGGTTGTAAAAGGTATGAGATATGATACCATATCAGAAAATCATGCTTTCACAGTAGCATTTCTCAATTATTACTAATATTAGTTATAATAATGAAAAAAAAAAAAAAGAGTCAATCAAATGCTTTATTATAATTGAAAAAAAAAAAGTCTTTCAGGCTTCTGGGGGAAGTGTGTGTGTGTGTGTGTGTGTGTGTGTGTGTGTGTGTGTGTGTGTGTGTGTGTGTGTGTCCTAATGGGGTCAGATCAGGGTTAGTGTGTACGCACAAGTCAAAGGTTACCGAAAGGACTACTAACGCAAATGTAGCCGGGAGCACATTTTATGATTGACCTTTAAGAGTTCATGCATTTAGTATATTGTTTAAAAAGTTAAACAGAAAAGAATACTTTGATCCGCATGGGTGATGAAGACGGGAGAACATGTTCGACGTTTTCCTCCTTCGGTCATTCATCTTGCTCCCACATTTGTGGAAATCCACCCTCGTGGACAACCCAACATTCAATTTGGGACATTCAAAGTAGGTCATGGGGTTCACAGCTATCTCTCTCTCTCTCTCTCAGAATCTCACATCCACACGCTCCTGAAGGCATGATGCGCTCAGTATGGAAAGTAAACTATGTTTGTAAATAATTAAACTGTTCAATGTAAAGAATTATAATCAAAACACAAAAAGACTTCATGTCTATGCCCAATTTCTCTGGTGCACACAGGTTCTGACCATAGAAAAATGGCATGGGCAAGTATTCTCCAGCCACAACCCAGCTAAACCTTTTTTTTTGTTTAAAAAAAATAAAAACTATTTGGGGATCTATAGCTGCTATGCAGTCCTAGAACCTATAAAGTCCTCATGATGAAAGTTGGTATTTATCTTGGTAATGTGCCTGGACAGTTATTTCTAGTCATTAATCCAGGCTCCTTTTTTTTTAAGGGGAAAAGACCTATAAATCTGAAGCTAAAAGCCATATTAGGACTTCAATAACATATCTGGGACATAAATGGGACAAAGTAGCATAACAGTTTGTAACATTTGACTTAAAATATCACAAAAGCATGGTTTGCATTGTTCTGGCTACATATCTCCAGAACAGAGGGAGATAGGGCTGTAGCAGAAATCCAACTAGCTTTTTATCCTGTTTCCCCACAAACAAACAGTGTTAGAAACTTTCATCCATTTTCTGCTATCTGCTATCCTTCCACACAATAATGCTGTAGAACAAATATAGAAAAAGTGTCTCTTTTCCATATGACCGTAGATATAGTGAGTAGTCAGAAAATATAGAGTAGCAATTCAAAAAGGTCGGTCAAGCATTTTGGAACAAAAAGACTTATTTCATGAATCATTCTTTGATTCTTTGCAAAAAAATGTCATATCATTTTGTCTCTGCAAAGATACAGCTGATTTCCAATAGCAAAATGTTTTAATGCCAAGCAAACTGGCGTATATTCCACTGGGCTCAGTGCCACTTACAGTAACTCCATCTCGGACTTGGACATATTTAGCTTGTCAGAGACATTTAAATAACATCCTTCTTTCCTTATGATTTTGTTTTATTGTGAATACATCAGTAAAAACACTTTAGCCTAGCTTGAGGTCAAACTAATTCCAATGGGAAGATGCCAAAGCCTGCTTGAAAATGTTACAAGGATCTCTAGAGACCTTCTGAAAATTGCTGGGAATAACGGAAGGATTTTTGTTGAAACGTAGTTTAGGTTTGTCCAAAACTTCAATAGGTGCTTTTTTAAAACAAAAATACGCCACTAAAAAGGCCTAAATACAGGGACAAAGTTGGCAAGAGTGCCTGGTGTGGCTTCATGCCAGTTTCCTCTCTTTTAGGGACTTATACAAAACTCCTTGAGTGCTGACAGCGCCCCCTCATGAAGAGAATTCAGACTTCTAAACCTGTAGGAGCAAGTTCTAATTGATTTCCCGACCCATGAGTTGCTTCATCAAGAAAAATATGAATTTAACTGATTGAATTTGTTTGGAAGCATTCATTATAAACACTGATGATCATTAAACAGATATAATTTGACTGGACATCTATAGCATATTTACTCCAGCTGGAGCAAGCAGGTTCAAAGCCCAGTAAAATAAATAAATTTCATGCTCTACATGCAAGATGGGTTGTGCTCTGTGAGGCATGACATATACAGCAAATATTTTCAGCCGTTTCTGTTCGCTGGGGGTGTGTGTTTACGGTCATGGATTACTGCTTTTTAACAAGCCACCGGCCAGATTTACTGAACCTCCTGCAACGCGCAGTCTCTGGGCCGAAGCACCTGAGCACCAGGCCTTGGCCAAAACTATCCAAGCTGTACAAACCATAGCATGAATCAAAGTACTTTACAATTCTGGATGTCCTTAAATGGTTCATAAACACATCCATCACCTTAGAAGAACCATTATTGAATGCCAGTAAAAACAGAAGAGAAGCTGAAGACTAGATTTAATCCCAGAGTCTGTTTTCATATGAATTCCACTTGACCACCAACAATACCTCAGCAGTCTGTTCAAAGCCCCCAGTCTTGAGTACATGATGGGCCCAGTGAAAAGACCCATGTGCTTGCGTTCCAGTCTCGAGGAAGTCGTGTTGAAGCCAGCACAGAGCGGCTATGTGGAGCAGCGCTGATAGCTTGGCTTTGAAGTATTATGCTAATAGAATACAAGCCAAAGAAAACCACTCGGACTAGATAGCATCTTTTGGGTCACTACCCATGCCCAAGTCTGGTCACAGAGGGCTTTTTATCAAAATAAACTTCTAAAACATGACCAAAATGATATACATCTTCTATGACCGCAGTGAACAACCGAGTTAATGAATTATTTAAAAAAGAAAAATGATTTCATAACCATTTAAAGCTACAGGTCATATATTGTCATTTATGTACACCCAAGAAAATGTTTTTTTAAAGTGTCAGAAGTCCTTTCTGTGCTATAAAGAAATATCTTTTCCATCACAAACAAAGAACCGTTGCTTTTACAAAGTCTGGTCACAGAGGGCTATTCATCAAAAGAAACTATTAAAATACAAAACCTGGATAGCTTTTTGTGCTTTAAAAGAACTATCCATTTCATCATAGAGAAGAAAAATTTAACCAAGCAAAGAACCATTTATGCATTCCAGCGGTTCTTTCTTGTTCATGGTTCTACCTAGAACTGTTGCCTTTACTAAAGAACCATTTTTTTTAAATGTATTCTCACATAACCATGTCAAGGTCGCTGCAGTGTTCATAATGGTCCACTACACTAAAGTCTAGCCATTGGTGGTCTTATGGTGGTCCCTTTGATGAATTTATGGAGTAGATCAATTAACCAGTAACAAAAAGGCTACTATAAAGTAATTGTAAGACTACAAATTGAACCCGATTGGTAGATGAATTGGTCAGTGACTAAATACAAGGTGTCCCCAATAATCTCTCAACTCTGTGTACAGATATAAAAAACATTTTTTTAGCTAACATGAAGTAAATTCAGGTCAAACTAAAAGTTCGGAAACGTACTGTTATCTGCAAGTACATCAGAATTTAAAGGAGGGTGGACATTCCCCCAAGCAGAACAGATAAACCCAACATTTAGTACAGTGTCTGATGCACAAATCAACTTCCTTCCAGTGTTGAAACATGCCACAGTCTGGGCTCATTTGCAGCATTCCACTCCCTCCCGTTGTTTTGGTTATAATTTCATCTCAGTATGCTTGGCCTATTAAAATGCTTTTGTTCTAATGTTCCCCTCTGGCTTCCATGCCAGACTACTGTCTCGCTCCTATCTAAATATTTAAGTATGTTAGAGATTATGTTCCGTAAGATGAGCGATAGGTCACCGAGCCTGGAGGTACAAGGAGAGCACTGCCCCGACACTGCTGGAGGCAGGATGACCTATGATTTAGATACATATGGATGAGAACAATAATGCGGTCGGACGGCTGCCGAGGAAAGAGGAGAGGTCCAGTGTAGTTAAACAGAGGGCATAGTGCCCCCTGCTGTTGGTCTGATGTACATGGAAACTCCTAAAGCACCAACAGGACCTGAGGCTCAGGAAGCAGAATCTACTTTTCAGAAGGACAAGGACAAGGACAAGGACAAGAAAGAGAACAAAAACCAAGACGACAGGTGATGGTGTAATCACATTACCTATACATTTAAGGAGGATGATTTCATGTTTCAACTAAAAACTAAACTGCCTTTCTGTATTTCATGCAGTTGGCTATTGAATTGGCTTGATGAACACCACACTTTCATTTTAAACCAGAGTTTAGTGTCTCTTCTTTCCTCTCTCGCCCCTCTGTCTCTCTACGTTGACCACACGAAGATGAGTTTTGGTTCCTCACAAGGTTTCTTCCTCCATCTCAGGGAGTTTTTCCTTAACCTCTGTCGCCTTTGGCTTACTCACTAGGGGCTCAGACCTGGAGTCTGTAAAGCTGCTTTTTGAGCTTTACGGACTAAACAAAGGATTTATTATTTTTTTATACATTTTTCTTCATCTTTTCATACATATACACGTTTGCGTAGCCGCATGTACAGAAAACACTACTTTTAACAGGTTATTTAACCACACCTCTTTATTCCGTAGAATCAAAAAGACTGCTTGTTACTGTGCCTCCAAGTTTGACCTGGTTTTGTGTGGCTGCCCTGTTTTGTGCCTCATTCTGAAAGCACTCCAAACTGAAACACCCCTCTTATAACTTCAGTGTGGGTAGGGGATTGCTAAAGTGCTGAAGATTACAATTACATTTGTTTAAGTGGGTTTTTGTTGAGACATGACAAGATCATTGAAAGGACCATTTAGTTTCAATATATGGACTGGTTTTAAAATTTGTACAGTTACACACATACACACACACACACACACTTATTTCAGAGATCTATTGGTTTCCCAATATATGGGACCACTGTAAACCACAGTCATAAAATGAGCCTTCCTAACAATGTTTCCTTGCTCAAATCTTTCTAAATTTATTACATTACCCAAAAGAGTGTAATGATACTGTCTTACTTCATCCAGATTAATTAAAATAGTCAAAACAAATGAATAAAAATGTGTTCCATCTGTGTTGTTAGTGACTAATATAGAAGATTTTAAAATAGTTTCCTGCTGTTATATGCTCCTTGAAAAGTTGATATTATAAACTTTTCACTGCATAGACATTTTTGCTGCTATATCTTATCCATGTGTTTATTTTTCAAACCATCCAAAGAATGCTTGATGCTTTTAACAGCTCTTGCACCTGTAGTTTACAAAACTCAACACTGCTGCTGCAGGTTAACAGAAAGCTTGTTAAATGGACATTTTACTTCAACTCCCAGTCACTGTTTGCAGTGCCCCTGTGGCCATTACTTACATATTATTCTACATATGTTTGACATTCGGTTTTAGGGCGGTTTCATCTTCAAACAGCCCACAGCTTATTGGTTTAAACGGCAAACCACAACTCTGGTCATGGGGAGGAAGACCATTCTCCTTAGGTTCCCCACATCAAGCTCTGTTCCCATTCAGAAGAAAGGAAGTGGGCATCAGACTCAACTAGTACATCTATGCTCAAATTAAAGATTACAGTACATTAATGCCTTTACTTCATGGGTCTCTGGCCAATTACTTACTGACTTTAATAAAAGGTAATAAGTCGATGCTCTGCAAACCCAGCTGATGCTCTGCAAACTTGTGTTTTTTATACCTAACAAGGGAGTTTCATATTTATACAATGAGATGAAATAGGTGTGTTAGGTCTTGAGTTAGGACTGGGCACAAAAATCTGCATATTGCAGGGTTCCCAGGACTGGAATTTGGATCAAACAGGTTAAGATAATGCTAGTTTGTGGAGATATTTAACTAAAATATAAAATGGTCATTAAATAAGAACTGGAGCTCAAAACTAATTTTGAAGAGAGAGGAAAAAAAAAAAGTCAGTTGGCTGGTTAAGGAGTTGCCCCTGCAATCGGCAGGCTGTGGGTTCAAATCCCAGGACTTTGAGGTACCATTGAGCAAGGTGCCGTCCTCACACACTGGGGCACTGTGTTCCTGGCTGCCCACTGCTTCACTTGTTGAAATGGGTTAAATGGAGATAATTAGTAAATGTAAATCTTTTCTTCTTTAACCGAACTTTTCTGATTGATATGACATGATTGTCAGTTCAGTTGTTAAAATGTATTTAACTCTAATAAACAGTAGAAAAGTTTTAAAATAATTCAAAATCATTGTAGGTGAAGTTTACCCAAAGCACTCAATGGTTTTATTTCTATTTGTTTCTGGAAAAAAAAAAAATCTAATCAAAAAAGTTAAAATCATCTCAAAACTGAAATATTGGCATATACAAAGTTTTACTTGCTTTAGAAATAAGATGCATCAGACGCCTCCAAAAGCATTTATCAGAGTGAAGCGGAGATAAGCTCCATCCTCCCTCTGCAAATTCCCTGCATATCTCCCTTTAAACCAGCTGCATCTTGTTTTCACACATTTCTTGTTCCCAAGGCATGTGTTGACAGGACACCTCAGACAAATAACCGACATCTTTCCGTGGACATTAGCAGCTTGTTCCCTCTCAGTCCTGGCTGAGAGATAGAAGGTTTGATTCAAGGGTCTGAGATCGCTCGTCTTTTTGTAATAAGCGCAGTGTGGGCAGAAGGAGGCTGAACATGAGTCTGGAGCCAGTTATACTGGTTTAAAAGTATATAATAAGCAGATGCCTCCCATAGTGCAACTACCCATTCTAGGGTCCAGTGAGAAAATGTATGACTATGGGAATTCCATTAGTGTTGTTTTGACATTCTTTTTTAAACCAAGTCTTTTTCAAATCCCCAGAACCCTGTAAAACCAATAAGCTCTGTGGATGTTTAAGTGATTCATCAGTGTTTGAGCACATTATCTCTGTGTATGAAGTCTATGCATTACTATTCAAACGTATATCTATATTTTATCCAAAGTTAAAAAGGTATTTGAGGCCCAAAAAGAAACTATAAATTGACAAATGCTATACTACTATAATTTTCTGTTTACAACAACATTTTTTGTCAAATTAACTGACCACTTTGAAAATGTGGCATCCTGGACATTATATCATCAGATTTTAGGGATGCAGAATCATATCAGAAAGAAAAAAAATTAAATAATAATTTGATTAGATGACATAATTTGTTTTTACTGATGTGAAATAAAATTGTTTAATAACAAAAGACTAAATTAAAACATGTCCATTCTATTTCATTGTACTACCTTTGTTACCCTACGGAAATAAAAGCTATATTTCTCAATAAAGCTTGTTCAGGTAAATTTTGTCCACATTTCTACATTTTATAAATGTTTATGCATCTGCGAGGGCAAATATCTATATGAAAAAGAACAGACTTTAAAATTCTCTTATGAAACAGTAACTTAAAAATCACAATGCAGTAAAGTTCTCATTGTCTTATTTTCAGTGCTGTTAAACATTCTGGACATCTAAAATCTGGTTTTCTATTTATAGCTTCCTAGCTTTCAACCATTTACCTGAATCATATGAAGATGTACTGTATACAGTAGTAATTTAGAAAATGTGCATATTTATTTACAACCCAGTTGGTTTTCTATTATTCAATGCCAGAGAAGAGCCGTCTTTCGCCGGAAGGCTCTTTGGAGAAACATTTGGGTAAATGAGATGTGCAGATGGTTGCCTTCAGCCTGATCACTTCTGAATGTACTGTCTTAGTGCAGCTCGTGTCCAAGCCAGCTCCAGGTTCCCTGGGGAACTGCTGTTTTGTCTTACAAATGCAGAGGGAAAGGCTAAGATTCTCACAGGAGCCCAATTGAATCAAGCCAGCCTCATCACAAAAGGAAATAATCTGCAAGAGCTTAGCCTCCCATCCAGCCACCAACAGACACTCTTTTTCCACCATCCTGCGCACTTTTCTCTGCACTGTCTTTGTCTCCGGCCTCAAGTTTGAAAATCCTGATCTTCCCAAATCTGCGATGAGACACGTTGACATCTAGACAAAAACAAAGCTTCTCTTTGCCCCTGAGCCATCAATACTGTCTACTCCCCGCTTGTGTGTTTTACGGGCCCATGTGGTGTAAACAGAGGGTGAAAATATGTTTTCCAGACCTTCGGGGGTTGAACTTCAACCTTTTTACATGTGCTGTGTCTGTATGCTACCTGCTTGGGCCTGACGCTTTGACCTATGGCCTTGGAGGCGCTCTGCAGTGGCACGGCAAGACGAGGATGAATGCTTCACTTTTCAACTCGCCTATGCTAGAATGTATACATATAACAACAGGGACCATCCACCATGACTGCAGTCCTATTTATTATACAGGAAAAAAAAAACTTCTGAATGAGGCAATTTAAAGCACAGTTTTCCACCATCATCTAAACCTTTCACTTCTACAGCGTGCACTTAACGCATCAGTTTGAAAATCACTCAAAACATCTGTCCAATAGCAAGATATCTGCTGATACCAACACGATTCCAGGATCAACATGCAGTCCTGTATCGACCTGATCTGTGCTCTGAAAGAGCTTGCGTCCTCACAGTACAACCAAACAATAAAGGCAACTTGCATCTTTTCTATTGTGATAGAAACTCAGGAGCACATAGAAAGCTTCAGTTTTCCATGCTGAACTACATAAAATGACTGTTTAGATCAAGACAGACACTACATAACTCCACTGGCGGCAAATGTCAAAGAAGGTCTTTTTTTAACCCAGTATTCGGCCAGTCAGGTCCATGTGGTTCACATAAACCCGTTATTTATTAACCCTTTGTGTAACTAGGCCATTCAGATGGGGTTTGCAACCACACAAAAATAGGGGAAGAGCGAGTAACCACACTAAAATAAGTGCTGAATTGTTCAAGATTGGAAATCAATAAGAGCAAGCTTATATGTGGGAGCACCAGTATGTGGTGCACCAGGAAGGTAACCTGCTGTGTTGACAAGGTAGAAAGTGAAGAGAGGCTTTCATCAGAGCTCAGTTGACCAAAAAGAGGTGGGACAAAAAGAAGATGCCATGGGAATGTTTTTTGATCAATTATGGGAAACAAACCATAAGCCAAACAAATGGATTCCCCCCACCCACCTAAAAGGGGTTTGAGAAGAACCAAGTCAAACAAAACTGAAAAGGGGGAGGTTCTCCCTTCTGCTGTGATTTCCAAACTCCAATCTTATTTTTGTTTTTTTCTTACACAATGCACTCAGAAGAGTGAGAGCTTAAAAAGAGAACCTGACTCAAGACCAACTAAAATTACTGGCTTCGTCTGGGTTTGGCATGCAACAAAGACTCAACAACAAGGAGCAGATGAGCCCTCCTTAAATGAGGTGAGACACAGGTGTCACTAATTGCCGGCATGGGATGGGAGTCTAACCTGCTGGTCGGAGAGTGAACTACACCCAGTCCACCCTTACACTTTGGGTATATTTTCCAACATTCATCTTCATTTTCTTTAAAGTGTCTTTCTTACTACAAACAACAGTTTTTTTTCTTAAATAACTGCTTAATAGTTAAAATGTGGTGTAAACCCCTGAAAGGTGTTGATCTATCTTGTAACACGTTTGGATTTTCCAGTGTATCTCAGGCCGGTAACAGTGTTCCTGACGCATCAGTAGCGCAATTCACGCTCATTTGTATAAAAAACATTTAAAAGTTAGGTGTCCTCAGTATACTTGGGTGCAGCATATATTTGCATTATCTTCATTCTTCAATACAGGGCATCTTTAAGAGTAATGGCAGAGTCAGTGAGGAAGATTTTCAGAGGAGGCACAGGCCAACTAATAAATGAGGGGAGGAAGACGTGATAACATTAATGCTGTGTAGTGTGGGTGTGTGTTCACCGGGGCAGTGGAGGATGACCGGGTGTTGGCTCAAGTTCTCCCAGCTTTGATCTAATAACTGCCAAACCCAACCCAAGGGACGCTGTAATTATCAAAGCAGGCACGGTCAGTCAATAAGTCAGTCAACATGTAAGGCGATGTCAGATTGCGAGGCCAGTGCACTTCCAACCGAAAGAAACGGCAGCCTGTTTCATTGCTGGAACTGTTTCACAGAAGGGCTTAAAGCTCCTGTCTATCAAACTCAGACGTGCCTCTTGTAATGAACCCACCAGAATGTTCACATCTGCCTGCTGGGGGTCACTGGCAGGGCAAACGATCAGCAGTACTGAGGAGTTCACCATGTGGGGGACTGAAGCTCAGAAAATACTTACTGAGGTCACAACCATTTTTCATCTGACATTTTAGTGTCTCTTCCGCATGTAGAGATGACAGTAAGTAAGAAAAACGGCCCTGTAGCTGCAGTAAGGATTAGTGTCGCTCTAAATGATGTACATTCATACCATTTCAAATTTATCATACCAAAGTTACTGGCATATTTTTTTTTTAAATCTTTCGTATCACACCACCTTGTTGATATTACAAAGAATCAGCCAGTAGTATGCCAACGTGTGAGTCACTACGGCATTTACAGGATTGATTGTTAGGATTTTGGCAGTAAAAACTTGGGTGGGACATCACAGCATGGTGGGGCATCACAGAAAAACATTACTAGTGGAAACACTATGCTTTAATTTTTCTAGTTGTTCATAGTGGTGGTGGTAGGAACCAGACATGGGTTAAGCATTTAACACTTAGAACATAACTGGCACAAATGGTAAGCTGTTCTCACACGGCAAAACAATTCCTTTAATGGTGTCCTTATGTCACATAGAAGCAAAGTTATTTTATTTTTTAAAACATATAAAATCCTTTTTCAAAATGGTGTCACATGCAAATGCCCATAGAGAATAAAAATGCCCAGAATTATTTTATTTTAGGTCTTAGAAACAAACAGAAAGAACACAAGATCTTTGAACTTTCAGGATAGACGCAGAAAAACCCACAGAGGGAGGGGGTCCGGAGAGTGGCCGAGCTCTGGTGCGCCAAGAGAAATTGCAGCAAACAGCAAGCATGTAGGAGAACAAACACTGGTTTTAGACTGTTTTACACCATTTATATTTACTGAAATCAGATTTTACTAATACACTCTGACTTCGAAGGAATAAGGCCTCTAAAAGCTTCCTCATAAAGTGTTATTACATTAAATAGGTATGAACTTGCTGCCTAATGACTGAGTCAGTGGTTCACAGGAGTATTGGGATGAGGATTTGGTCAAGGTCATATTTGAATACAATTTATAGTGGAGAAACACAGTGTCTACAACACAACTGTAGCTTATGACCTCTGGTTCAATTTACCACAATTGTAAAGAAAAGTTTCTCAACAATGAACCATTCATATCAGGCCACCCTGTTCAAATTTCTGCTACTGCTTCATTCAAATCTTTTACATTGTTCAAATTTCTGCTACTGCTTCATGCAAATCTTTGGTAAAATGTTCCTCAAATTTGTGACAGTTCAAACCGGACATCAGGTCAGAGTGAATATTACATCAATTTTAACAGCTTCAAACTAGGCAATTTAAACTTTTTTCCCCCAATTATAATGCAGAGATTACATGTGTGTTGTAAGTCATTCATGATAAGAATGTCTGCCAAATGCTGTAAGTGTAAACGTAATATCCTGACCGCATATTAGGCTGCATAAATGTCCATATTTTCATACAGGCCTAACTCGAGTGTAGATTACAAAAGATACAAAACAGCAGATAGCACAAAGCCCCACTTTTACTGCTCTAAGGGAGCAAGAAAAACCACAGGAGCAAGAAAAAACAATCCCACCGCTCAGACAGTAGGAGACAAGGCTTGAAATTATCCGATAATTGTGTTTTGCAAACGCCTGTCAGCTCTGACCCCCTGATGCACTTGAAGTCTGGCACCTCAGTGAAGCTGGGAGGGACCTTTACTCGCAGAGAAGGTATGGAGCCTAATGAGCTGCTCCAAGCTGAGCAGGTTGAGCAGCGCAATTAAGAGAGATTAAGGTGCGAGGCAGGAGGGCCAGAGAGGGTACAGGCAGAAGTCTCATTTAAACTCAAGATTGTGACTGCAGGCTTTCAGCACTCAGACAGCCTGCTGCAAGGCCTCTGTGTTTCTTAAGACTTTAAAACATCACGACAGGAAGAGGAGCCACAAAGAGAAGGAAACCAGCCAGGAAACAGGAATCCTAGATTTGTCCCAAAGCGAGAACGAGACTGACACTTTCCAAAAACAAAACATTAGCCTTCCTTATCTTGGGACAGGTTTCTCCAGCACAAAATAAACCTATCTTTTATTTATATTTCTTATCCCTCTTTTCTTATCTTTAGAAGCCGTATCCTACTTTCTTAAAGGGGATGTTTCTTTAAAGAATTACAATGATGTCATAACCAAGCAGACAATGGCTGAGGCCTGTTAAAATCAACATGAACCAAAAACATGCAATACAAAGACTGAGAATGGAGCAAGATATTAAAGGGATCGTTTGGCAAGAAATAGGAATTTCCTCTCACCCCAAATGTAGACGATTAACAAAGATCTGTTGGCAAATGGCACGCCTGAATCGTCACACTTGCCTTGAACCATGTGGAGTTATCTTAAATAGACTTGCTTCTGTGGTTTCAGGCACTGTGTGTCATGAAGTTAGTTATAAAACATGGACAAAGTTCACCTAAAACAATGCAGAAACTAGGGTAATATTATGATATTTATCATTATTATGAACGATATAACAATAAGTGACAATATACTATTCTGAGACTATGGTCTAAGTCTTAGTACCTCTAAAACAGTGAATAGCATTTTTATTACAAAGAGAGAATAAACAGTCATGGTTAATTGGATTTAGTATACTAAGACATTTTGGACAAAATGCCATGCTTCTAACTTTGTGGACACAGTTTGGGGAAGAACCTTTTCTATTCCAGCATGACTGTGTCCCAGTGCACAAAGCAGCTCCATAAAGACGTGGCTGGATGAGTTCAGTGTGAAAGAACTTGACTGGTCCACACAGAGTCCTGACCTCAACCCCATCCAACACCTTTGGGACGAACTGGAACGAAGATTGTGAGCCAGGCCTTCTCATCCAACATCAGTGCCTGAACTCGTAAAAGCTCTACAAAATGAATGGACAAAAATTCCCACAGAAACTCCAAAAGCTTGTGGAAAGACCTCCAAGAAGAGTGGAAGCTGTTATAGTGGCAAAGTGGGGACCAAAGCCATATTAAAGTCTATGCACCTGAATGTAATGTCATTAAAGTCCCTTTTAGTGTAATGGTCAGGCGTCCCAATACTTATGTCAATATAGTGTATATTAACAATGTGTTACTAGGTGAAATATGCTGGATGTGTATTTGGCAACCCAAATTCAGGAAAAACACAAAAAAGTGTGAAGACATACAGAAAAAATGCCGAAAGAGACCCATCACAGCAGTTTGAGGAGAAGAACTGGTGTGAAAGAGTGTGAGAAAGCTTTGGCTGGGGACCTGCGCCCCAATTCCCCTTCGCCCTCTATTGTCCCGCTCCAGTCATTTCATCTGCGGAGCATTTGCTGGGTCATGGAACACTGCACCCTAATAAGACTTTTAATAACTAACTAATTCCTTGAGCAGCACAATGCAGGAAAATGGGATTGGAATGTGAATGAACCAGTCCATTCCAAGATTTTTTTTTTTTCATTTGAAATTATGCACCATGAGATTGCAAATCCTGAATGCAAATTAATGAGATATTCAAATGGTTCACGGTTCCATCTGGAAAGGGCCATTCAGAAACATACATGCTGACACAGACTTCGGTGGGCATTGTCATTTTTGAAAGAAGATTTAAATAGCCTTCAATTCGCTAAAGATCCTGAAATAAGGACTACTTAAATACCTGCATTCACTTGCATTTGAAAAGCTGACTATAAAATTTAATATTGAAGTTAACTGTCTTACGCATTTCTTTAAAAGTCACAAGGGTACACACTGTCCAGGCTAGGCATCCTAATGCATGAAGTCTATAGAACCCAGCAGATGCAACAGATACAGCTTGTCTTGCCATACACTAAATTAAATTAACTAGGACTAATTGTGCTATTTGGAATGAAATGTGCAGGAGGTCAGTGTTTCAATGGACTGATGAAATCCACAATATGCTCAAAAAAGTATTTTAAGACATATTGAGACGTATTTATAAATACACTGAATAGTCAGATTAAACATCTTGTAGTTTGTAGCTTGAAGATTATGGTTTATAGTTACTACCTGGAAGATGGAGGCTTGTAGTTGCTAGCTCAAAAATGACATAGTTGCTAGCTTGAAGATAATGACTTGTAGTTGCTAACTTCGAGATAGTAGGTCATAGTTGCAAGCCTGAAGATAAATGCTTGTAGTTGCAAGCTTGAAGACAGCAGTTTAAAGTTGCTAGCTTGAATATAACTACTCGCAGTTGCTAAGCTAGCATGAAGATAATGGCTTGTAGTATCTAAACTTAAGATAATGGCTTGTAGTTGTTAGCTTGAAGATGGAGGCTTGTAGTTTCTGGCTCGAAAATAATGACATAGTTGCTTGCTTGACGATAATGGCTTGCAGTTGCTAACTTCAAGATAGGGGCTTGTAGTAACTATATTGAAGATAATGGCTAGTAATTGCTAGCTTGAAAATAATGACTTGCAGTTCCTAGTTTGAAGATTATAGCTTGTAGTTGCTAGCTTAAAGTTAACAAAAATTAGAATGTAAGCTTGTAACCTGAAAATGACACAGTAGCATGCTGCTACAGCAATGAGACGCTATGAACAAAAGTAATGACTTGCAGTTGCTAGCTTAAAGTTAACAAAAGTTAGAATGCAAGCTTGTAGCCTGAAAATGACACAGTAGCATGCAACAGCACTGAAACGCTATGAACAACTTTTGTTTTTAAGGAACTGAAAATAGAAATATTTCATCCACTCTTTATTGTTGCTGTACCATAATGTGTTGAACTGAGACATCACTGTATCACATCATAAACTAAAACAAGGTGAAATCTGAAAGGTTGTTGTAAACTGAATCCTGGAAATTCCTCAGTAATATTTTAACTCCACTTATCCCGATGAGGTTCTGTGTATAACTGTTTCACCTTCACAGTGTGAAAAAGGTCCTGATCCCAAAAATGTGCACTTCCTCTTCCTCCTTCTCTCATTCCAGTCTTTCTTCTGTCACATTCCACAGTGCAGAAAGGTGCCAGGAAGGTATAAGGAAGGAAGTAAAGGTACTTTATAGCAATGTAACCGTTCTGAACCGAAACCAACTGCACAGGATACAGGTATATAGCTAAGTATAGGTTTTATATTGTATTTGTATTGAGATTCAATGTGCTTCTGCCAAGGGATTCCAACCAAGAGTCATGGTATGAACTTCCAAGAAATCCGCATTTGAGTACACACACGGCTTAAAAGATGAATGCTTTGTTAAGAGCTGGGTAAGGCACCATTTATTTAATTCAAAAAATGACAAATGACAAATGGCAAAATATGCAAGACGAACGCATAACATTCATGCTTTTACTGGAGGTGAAGTCAAGCCTGGTAAACTCTGGCCTGTCCTTGACTCAGCTGAACCTGGGGAACATGCACAGTGTTCTACCAGCTGGTGGGCAACAGTGAACATGTGAATGAACAACAATCAACCACTATACTTTACCTGCCAATCCTGACAGGGGACAGTTATATTTCACCAACAGTTATATTTCACACTTAAATGTTTCAGATTATCAAACAAATTTGAATACTAGACAAAGATAACCCAAGTAAACACAAAATGCAGT
>JBBJLS010000134.1:9834444-9864040 GCA_037577275.1 Bryconaethiops microstoma | reverse complement strand
GAAACCCTCCAATATGGCTGAATTAAAACAATTCTCCAAAGAAGAGTGGGCCAGAATTCCTCCGCAGCGATGTGAAACACTCATTGCCAGTTATTGCAAAGGCTTAAAATCATCACTTAAAAACTGCATTTTGTGTTTACTTGGATTGTTTTTGTCTAGTATTCAACTTGGTTTGATAATCTGAAACATTTAAGTATGACAAACATGCAAAAAAATAAGAAATCAGGAAGGGGGCAAATACTTTTTCACAGCACTGTATGTGTATATATATATATATATCATGATGTATATATAATAAATCCCTGCCTATACACGATTCGTCGTGGCTTCAGTCTCTTGTAGATTTTTCAGTGAACCGAACCTATAATTGAAATTCTTTCACTACATTTAACCCATTCACCAAGTGAAGCAGTGGGCTACCACCAACGAGGGGCACCCGGGGAAGAGTGTGTGGGGACAGTACCTTGCTCAAGGGTACCACAGTGATGACACTAGCAGTGTTGGGATTCAAACCCACAACCTTTTGATTACATGGGCAACTCCCTACCCACCAGGCCACCAGCTGCCCTTGTGCCCTAAACATAGGAAATCTGAGCACTAAAATACTGAAAATGTGTAAAAGCTTGTCTCTTGCTGTCCTCATACCCAACTGAATACACTCATGGCACACACAGCTGGAACAACTGACATTCACATCAAGCCCAGCTATGGAGCTAGTCAGTACTCTGTAATAACATTTCTCATTACAGGCCTTCAAACCCTACATAATATTAACCAATAATATCATGCTTCACCTCCCCTTCACACCACTACCTCCCATCATCATGTCAGCAAGTGTCTCATCTAGCTCAGACCCTTACATCCTGCCTAACTCATATGTCAGGGCACAGAAGAAAATGTGCTAGGTTCACACTGACTGACATAGAAATCAATTGATACATGTGATTAACTGTATGTATTATTTTACAGTGTTTGAAATGTGGCTTAGCCAATCAGATTTTAGAACCATGACTTTAGAACCACTAACTTATATGAAACATTACATAATGCACACTCTGCCTTCATTTTTATCTGTAATCATCATCTTAAACCAGTAAATGTAGCACTTGCCTAAGATCATTCCTTCACTGTTGTCTTTGCCCAAAAACTGGTCACTCCTGCCTGGCTCACCTTAACTGTCACACTCTTTTGAACTGACCTGTTGCAAGCATAACACCTAATTTTATTGGGAGCAGCTTGGGAACAAGACCAAATAATGACAGGATGGGCAGGCTTCAGGCCAGCTGGAGAGGTAGAGGCTCAGATCTTCCAGGTAGTCCCTGCAAAGCTTCAAGTAAAGGTGCTACCTTCCAGTTATCAAAAGCACCCTCTGAGAATAATTTACAGCACCATAAAGTCTTTAAAAATGACAGCTTTTGATAAAAACAGCTCAACGCTGACTGGCTAGCAGCAAAAGTGTTTGCAGTTAACTATAATGGATATACTGTGAGCGTGTTTTTATCATAACAGCACATTTTTATCTGTAACATGTGCTTTGAATCCTTGACTGAATGGGTACAAGGAGATCCTGAGGGGTTTCCTTAACTAATCTACTTATTCCTGTCCTCCAGAGGCAAGCAGCAACTCTCTCTCCAAAACAGCGGAGATCTGGATGCCGTCGCCAGCTCCTGGAAGGAACTTTAGCCAACCTAAGAAGACTAAAAGCAGTATTGTCTCATCAAATCTTGAAGAAGAACACACCTCCTCCGCAAATTTCTAGCAGAAGATGAAAAGTCCAAACTCAAATGGCTTTTTGATTCTACAAATCGTTCCTTTTCCTTTTAAACTACCGGTTTAAAACCTAGCGACACAAAGCAGACTCCTCTCTCTCGACAGACCAGAAAAGATCCATTACTGCTATAGAAAGACCAAGTAATTACCTGTTAGCCACATTAAACTCCAGTGCAGAACTAAATAATTCAAACTTCAGACACAACTCGGGGGCAGCTGGTGGCCTAGTGGTTGCGGCGTTATTGGAAGGTTGTGGGTTTGAATTCAAGGACTGCTAGTGGCACCACTGAGGTACCCTGGCTGCCTGCTGCTTCACTTGGTGAATTGGTAAAATGCAAAGAACAGTTTTGCGCTGTTCACACTGTGTGCTGTTCATGTATGACAAATTGACACTTTACACTTTTACACAAATCGTGTGTTGGCTTACATTTAAGGTGCAGGGGTGAAGGAAAAGATGTGTACATTTTATTTTTGGACAAATCAGTGCTCGAATGCAGTAACAAATTTACAGCACACTATTCAGGCATGCTGATCGCCTGTAGGGGTGAAGGTTTCCAGAAAGGCTAAACTCTTGCTGGTGAGACTTTCATGCTGATGACCTTGCTGACCTTACATAAAGCAGCGCCACTGCCCACACGCTCCACTCAATCACCCAAGTCACCCCCGGCACAGCGTCAACACAAATGCGTTCAGCCTCCAGACCTCCAAAGAAATCCACCATGTGCTGTTATCTTCTCATCTTTTGAAATCCCAATTTCTGACCACTGGCCTTTTCTTCTTCTTCTTCTTCTTCTTTTTTTTAAGTCAAGAAAAGACATCCTTTTGACTGACAGGGGTCAAACGTAACTGTTTGAATTAAAAGGAGGGAATAATGATACTCTTGAGAGTTGCCAGATCATATTTACAAAAGGAGAAGTTCACAGCCATTACCTTTGGACAAAGGTCCACTAAAGGAAACTCTGAAGTTAAACAATGAGGACCAATGAGGATATTTACACATGCCCATTTCAAACCTCTTCAAAGGATTAACTTCAGTTTTCAATTTCTTATAAGAGAACAATATATGTAGGACAGATTTAAATGGGAACAAACTGACAGAAGAGTCCCCAGTGATGTCTTTCAGCAGAAAATGGACTCAGATTGACGCTGCTGGCAATATCAAAGGCCAGTGAAATAACCACTACCACTGTGAGGCAGTACTTGCCCTCTCCCAGTTTGGACTGGTTCACACCAGGTCCAGCTCCACCCTTGCTCTGCCCACTAGTGATCACACAATCCAGCAGCTTGTTCTGAATTCAGGGTTGTTCAATTCTGTTTCACTTGGGGCCAAAGTGCAGTGCTTGTGTTGTGCAAAGGGCCAAAAACATTATGCACACCAGGTCAAGTCAAATAGGTTTATTGTCAGTTCAACCATATACACACAGTACACAGTGAAACCAAACAACGTGCCTCCAGGCCCATGGAGCAACACAAGAACACAATCGGAAACACCACAGGTCCACAAGTGCAGACAGGACAAAACAGAGTGCAGGAAAAACACAAGAGCTACAAAACAACTGGACAAACAACATTTAGTGCACAATAACTACACTAGTCTGAATGAATACAGTACTATGACAGATACTGTATTCTAGCAGCAGAGAGTTATGTGTGCAAAAATGCAGAGCAGAGGAAGACAGCAATTACATAATTGTGCAAATATAGCAGCAGCAGGGCAGAGAATGTAGAAGGTAAAGGAGGTAAGTATTTTTAAAATTGAGTTTTTAACATTGTACTACTTTTAAAAACTCTTAAATAAAACAGGAAATAAAAAAGGAAAATAAGAATGAACTGTATGGAGAGCCCCTGCAATCAGAAGGTTGTGGGTTAGAATCCCAAGACTGCTAGTGTCATCCCTGAGGTACCCCTGAGCTCTCCAGGTGCTGTGTTGCTGGCTGCCCACTGCTTCACTTGATGAATGGGTTAAACACAGAGATGCATTGTTCACACTGTGTGCTGTGGTGTGTTTACGTGTGAATAAAATGGGCCACTTTGTTTTATATGTACTTTAATATTCTGGCCATTTCTGGGTTTCTTTGCCTCCTGTGATTTTGGCCCTAGCTTTGTTTCTTATTTCTTCTTATTTATACTTGCCTACTTCTGTATTCACTGCCTGTTATATTGAATGTTGACTTGCTCCTCAAAATGAGCTCTCTGAAAGCATCCTACCCCATCTGTTTTACTGTCATGTTAAAAGCAATGCAAAAAATAAATACCATAAAACAAATTACAAAAATTGACAACCTAATATGAGCTCCAGGGAGACTGACCATGACAAAGTGCGGGATGTCAGTTTTAAATCAGTTACATTTCCATCTACACTGGATGATCCATAAGAGCATTCTCTATGGTCTCTTACTAAAACTGCTAAGCTGTATGTCGAGCTTGGATTTGCAGTGAACTGGCTCTGGAATGTTAAAAGGAAAATAAAGACCAGAGATAGTTTGAATCACATGAAGTCAGGCCAAATCAATAAAACTAGCATGTGATTAAGGAAAGGAGAGGTATTGGGAGTTCTTTGGAGAGCACGCCTGGCCTACAGTCAAGCACGTATTACTGAGATGCAATAACATTGTCCAGTTACTTAAGAAATTCTCCTGAGCAGCTTGGCACTTTCAAGACCTCCAGCTTTGTGAATGTGTTCATGGTCCAGAAATCACTTTGCTTAAATCAAAGAACTATTAGACAGCTATTAGACACTGAAAGGAGCTTTCCTGTCTGTATTTTGCAGTTATGAAACTTTACCTTAAAGATGTACATTTAAGGCTGAAGCACATTTAAGTGCATGTACATTTAAGGTTTTCTCTCCTCCTAATCAGCATGCTCCACCTGGGCATGCCCTGACCTGATATGAAAGATCAGTACTGATCAAAGTATTTTTAAAATAGGGATGAACCAATATCACTTTTACCTTCTGATACCAAAACCTGATTCTCAATGAGCTGATAATGAGTAAAAATACTCATATTAAATGTAAACATGAAGCAATTTCACTGCAATATTTTAATGTAATTTTCCACCTGGAATTTCTTATATAACTGTATTAGTTTAACTATCTTTAATGTACTTGAGGTGTGCACCATGCAGCTGTATTATACTACAAAAATACAAATATAGAAGTACACTCTAAATCAGCAGTTTCAGTATGAAGTAGTGTGGGACTGGGATTTTGCAAGAAGGTCTTAGTCATACCAAACTAGACCAAGAGCTCCTTGCAAATGTATAGGGTTCAGTTCCCTGTCTAGGCAAGCACCTAACACTAGCCCAATAAGAGTCCTTGGGCTAGAATTCTAATGCTACAACTGTTTACTGTTTCCCAGCACACAATTAAGATGGGACACCTGATCATTACACCAACAGAGACTTTAAAGACACTGCATTCAAATCCATTGACTTTAATATGGTGTTGGTCTCCCCTTTGCTGCTACAACAGCTTCCACTCTTCTTGGAAGGCTTTCCACAAGATTTTGGTCTTTCTGTGGGAATTTGTGCCCATTCATTCTGTAGAGCTTTTACGAGGTCGGGTACTGATGTTGGAAGAGAAGGCCTGGCTTGGAATCTCCAAGCCAATTCATCCCAAAGGTGTTGGATGGGGTTGAGGTCAGGGCTCTGTGGGGGCCAGTCAAGTTCCTCCGAACTGAACTCATCCAGCCATGTCTTTATGGAGCTTGCTTTGTGCACTGGGGACAGTCATGCTGGAATAGAAAAGGTTCTTCCCCAAACTGTGTTCACAAAGTTGGAAGCAAGGCATTGTCCAAAATATCTTGGCCTCCAGAAGCATTAAGATTGCTCGTCACTGGAAGTAAGGGGCCTAGCTCAAACCCTGAAAGACAGGTGTGTCCCAATACTTTTGTGTAAGTCACTCTGATTGAGATTTAGACACGTACATTTATGGGAGGCACAAAGTCTTCATGTAAGAGAACACATTCATTAGAAGTACAGTTTGCTTCCTTCTGTATCATCAACTCCAGTTATACAGTTAATTTCACCAGCTTTTGTAGTTTTTAAATGCATATTTAACTGTGATCCTTTTTTCTGTGCAGTAGACATTATTGTTTTACAAATCCCAGATGTTGAATTGGATTAAAATGCCTGTTGGGGTTCAACGGTGTCTGAAAAGCCCTCTTTTGTCTTAGGGTACCACTTGCTTAGTGTTGATAAGTCAGAGGGAGAGTACAAGGAGAAGCAGTTGACCGCTAGCCACAAGGGAATACGATAGGGGTTTAGCTGAGAGCACGAACTCTGCGAGAGATCCTTCATGGCGTGCCAACTCCAGCCCTCTTTCTTGACTTCATTACATGCTAAAACCGTATGACTATGTCAGATGTCATCACCTGCTGCCACATGGTACACCATTATGGGTAAATATGCTGCACAGGAACGCAGTAACAACCAGTAACAACATTGTATTATCTAGGAATTCCTGCATGACATCCTAACTGACAGAAAGTTACTGTGTTTATATATAAAGTCTACTTGTCACTCTCTTTTAGGAGCGCCATAATCCAAAGCTTTATATCATTGTTGTACAGTCACGTCAGTTTCTGTTGATATAACTTCACCTTTGGTAAAACAAGACAAATTTGAAGTATTTATACAAACAGTTTAACTTGGACATGGAATTCTTAAGTTTCATTTTCTATTCACCATTAAAGAAAAAGACTTTCAAAGGTCCTTCAGATCGCAGAGCAGAAAAATACAGCAGTGCAGAGACCTTTTTATGATGGGAAATGTCTCCAAACAGCTGTAAGGTGCTCAGTGTCACATTTAAGCTGATTCACAGTCAAATGACTTCATGAGGCTTTCAGAAGTCATCCAGGGTTCTCTCAGGACACCACAGAAACACACCAATGTGTAACACACTACTGTAAGTTCCAGAAGTTCACATTAATGGTCGGAATATAAGAATAAAAGAAACAAAGTGGATAAATCAGATAGTGTGTGTTTAAAAATTCTACTATCTAATTATTCAGTGAGTGACAATATTGGCTGTCCATTAAACTCTAACAATAGGAACAAATAAGTAAAACTACACTTGAAGGGGTGATCTGATGTATGGCTTCTTTTAGTACATTTCAGCTGCCGCTTAAGTCACTCAAAAAGATTTGGTGGTTCATCTGGAGGGCTGTTGTAATGTCATCACTACATCACAGATTGATAGACTACAGTCTGTTTGTATTCCGCATATATACAGCTGCAGTTGTATACAGCTGCTTATATTCAGTATACAGCCCTTTCTCTACTAACATCGAGCAAATAGTCAAATGTGCATTTTTCAGAGAAAGAACACTCTAAAGGCACTTTTCCACAGGTGTACAGGAACTGTGCTGTACCCAGACTATACTGTGATGGCACGCTTTGATTTTCTTAGATACAATTGCTTATTCCTATGAACACTGGAACATTGTTCAGCATGTTTTTCTGTCAGAGCCATTTCTGTTAATGTGGTCTTTCAATTTTATTTTATTTTTTATAGTTTTAAGAGTTTTTTGAGCTTTTTATGGTGAGCTGTGTGATGAAAACCCAACCCAGTGAACTTGTAAGTAATGTCCCGGTGAACCTTCACATTTCTCACAGTGTTAAAAACTCCCACTGAAATTTATCTTCAGCCCAAACAGCTTCTATTTTGTCACCTTCCCAGTTGTTAGCCGTAAACATAAGCAATGGCCTATTTTTTTTACGTCTGTCTGATGGCATGACAACATTTTGACCAATCAAATAGCAGTTATGCAGTCAGCCAGGCTGCAGCCCACTTTTGGTCCTGCCATCGAGCAGCGCTGTGACAGCACGGGTACTGGTCACTTTATTTGTACTGGAAAAACATTTGTTCATGGTCAGGTGGAGTTCCTTGGGTCACACTAAACTATTCCAACAGACAACAAAACACTATAGGAAGTGCAGGAATGATAAGCACTATATGGGTGATATACTGAACCATAAAGGAAAGAATCGCAAACTGCATCGATGGAATTTTTCTGATAATGAAGGCAAACTGAAAGGCATAAATCCAATATAATGATTCTGACTACTTGCTCTTCTTCCAATATACAAAAACATGACAAGACAATAGTAGAGGGTACTCTGAACAAGTCCCCAGCAAGTGGAGTAAACTGAACTAGGAGGATAATATTAATTAAATGCTTTCACAAATTGTTCCGTGAAATTTGGAGAGAAGCATAATGCTATACATGAATTTCTGTGAAATTTGGTAATTTAGTAAAAATTTTACTGCAGAAAACACATTTTAATATTACTGTTAGTGAGTGCTGATTTACTGATCAGAAGCTGATGGGCTGAGTCAAGTGGTTTGCATTCACTGTCACCACAACTGTGAATAACTGATTGTTAAAAAGTCTTATTATAACTGTAGCTGAGAATAGTTCAAAAATATGTTGTTCTGTGCTGAGAAAACATTTGCATTTGTCCGTAAAAAACAGATTAACTATACAAAATACACATTTGCACAAAAGCTACATGAGAACTCATTTATTTTGGAATCCATTGAGAGTGTTAGCATCTGACCAACCTTGGAGATGTTATCTAGTAGCAGTTCTGTTCACTAGAAATTCTTTGATAATGGATTACTCAAATCAAATAGTTAATAGATTAATTTTTCCAAAAACTTATAAAATGTATACATTTTTACACATAATCATTATTTGCAGTGCTGGATCTCAGTGCTCTTAAAAGAGATCTTTAATTCAGATGATTCAAGTCATACACTAAGAATAACGTACAGGAACTTTTTATACTTTTCCCATAGCGGCTATTACCTCTCTTGACCCCATTGTTTGGGCCATTTTATGTCTTTTCAGTAGTTGTTCAAAGTGTGGGCTATCTACTGCTCTGCACAACTGCAACAATGTGTCTATAAGTCTCCAGACTCGTACACTGCAATGAATGAGGGATTGTCACTCAAAACACTGAATCAATCACTCTCCGCGGTCAAAAGGGGGTGAACCACTCGGTGTCAATCAGTAGGTAATATAACCAGCATTCATAGGCTAATTACTTCTCAAAGGGCAGAGGGCAAGACCTCCACCATTTAGACCTGCTATCTGTCATAAGGCCAGACAAAGGCAGCACGTCTTGACGCTGTGGAGAAAAGCCATGTGGAGCTGACGTTTCCTTTACGACTTCAAATGCATGGATGGACATGCTAGAGGCAGGGGGCCGACCACATGTGGAAACTTGCGAATGGTCTTAATTTAGGTTTTAGTGCTTCCATTCCATACAAAGGACAGGAGGGAAGAACTGAGGTCCTTACAAGTTAACCATTTACTGATCGTACAGGCAGGCAGATCTGTTTGGAAATAGTTCAGCAATTTTTTTTACACATATATATATATATATATATATATAAATACACATCGAACACATCTGAAAGCCTGCATTGTGTATTTAAAGATGGACAGTGCATACATGCTGTCTACATTGTGCTAGTTAGGCTGGTATACGTTTCTACAACACATTAGCCACGTAACTCCAATGGAAAACTACAGAACACCAAGAATGTCTTGGCTGAATGACTTTTGTAGAAAGTTTTGTAGAAATATTTGAAGAAAATGTGTATAAAAACAACAGAACAGATAGACTCTGAGAACAGTCTCCAGATACTGAAAGAGTACAGTCTTGTAATACAGTGTTGCTGTTAGTTCAGGCCTCGTCTAAATCCAGTGCCATTATCTTCCATGCAGAGGGCTTGATAAAGCTGTCTGGCTGCCTCCTCTTTCCTCCTCCTTGCCTCCACAAGAACCCCTCAGACTCCCTGCCAGCACAGGAAGTCCCTCACACATCAAACGTGACGACCGCAGGGCTGCACTGTCAACACCTACTTCACACGTCTGTCTCAGCTGCAGACTCTTCACTCCCTTCTTAGAGAGACTGAGAGACTCTACACACAGTTCCAGACCAGAGATCGCCCCGCATTTCTGAGCTGTGTTTGTGCAAGAGGTGGATGAGGTGGAGGAACTCAATTTCATTCCATCTTTACGATGCTACACTGATCAAAAAAAAGCTGAATGATAGTACCCACAAAACAACACCAAGAACAAATATGGGGTATTATTAACACTATTGTAAATAACATTAAAAATATATGTAGTTTTTTATACTTTTATAACCACTGTAAAGTGAATGATAACAGGTTCCTTCTTAACTTCATAAAACAAAACACATCAGACAAACTGAAGTGTGAAAGCTTTCTTTTCTGCACTGTGCACCAAAGTATGAGGTATTATAGTACTAAAGTATACAGTGAAGCGTCTTCAGTGTTCTTTCATACAACCAGCCCATTATTCCTACTAACAACCAACCTCTCCTCCTGTTTGTTTCTGCCTACTCACTCATCCTAAGTTCAGGTTTGGACTTTGTAGTCAGTCTCCAAAATAATGCTTCACTGTTTGCTGTCTATTACAAAGGCAGCTCACCTGCTGGATGGGTTTTCCAGCTGTTGTTTACAGCTCTTTGAGCTGATGTTTAACTCGTGTCAGAGCAATGTTGTTTGTGTTTTTGGGTTTATCACGGTTTCGCAAAATTCCTCCTGAAAGACAATGTCTCACCTCCAACCCATGGTCAGATTACCCCCACCTCTTATTTCTGTTCTGATCAAATGATGTGGCCAAATCTAATCGGAACGCATTAGATTTACTGAAAGTCTTTGACCTCATATATATTCAGAAATTTCATCTGGATCATTGTGTTACTGGATTCACACTGTCCCAACAGTGGCAGAGGCAAGATTTTCTTTTATGTGCTACAAAACTAATACTGAGTGCCTTTCCAGTTTATTTCCACCAGCTGTGCAAATGTTTGTTTATTTTGCAATAAGTTTGCAATAATTTTACTGTTCTAAAAGGGGGCACCTTCTCCCGTTTTCCCCGTAGTATCTGCTATTAATATATCATGAGGAGACTGCAAGCAAAATTATGCCTAGCTGTGCTCCCTTGGTCTTCTGAAGGAGTTGGTTTTGTCTGTGGCCAAGTCCAGATGTTCTTTTTGAATTTGATGGGGCTGTTATTTATGTCAAGCACAATACTCTCACACAAGTGCAAGAAAAGACTGACAGCTTTGAGGGGAGCGTGTCTGTCAGGAATTTCCTCTGTTGTGGGTATCACAAAAGCAACATCATCTTCCACTACTCACATGCTACTGAACTAGCTTCTGTTCCATAATTGCAAGAGATAAAATTCTTAGCTTTCAACCACTTGGCAACAAAAAAACAACACCAGACGGGAGGAAACTCAAACTCACTCACAAGGAAGTGCGGTCCAGGCCAGCTACATCAATACAAGGAAGGATGTGCCAAAGACACTGTGCAGATACATTGTAAGGCCTTATCTGGTTGAAAGGTACAAGCTAATGAAATGTATTACTGAAAAACATAAATTCCACACTCATGCAATTTATTTTGAGAGCAGGGGTGTAAAAATGTGACCGTGTGAAGCCGTTTTTAACTCAAATTAATTTGTTTGAAACATTAGCAACAACAATAAAACAACCTAATTTAATATTAGCTGTAATTTTCGGTCAAAATTAAACTCCGAACCAATTTTTATCATAAAAGTCTTGGGGAAAGGCTCATGAAACACTGCAGTGCATAAATTTAAACTGATTATACTCACCATACTGACAGCTGGGCCCATTGAAGCCAGCAGGGCAGTCACAAAGCTGTGAAGCTCCTTCTCTGCACTGGCCTCCATTGAAACAGACCCCATAGCTGCAGACCGCTACAGGAAAGAACAAACAGATACCATCGATGAGAACACACCTGGCAGCTGTCGCATGACGTAATCATGTCCCGTGTCAACTGCTTGGGCCTCATTTCCCCAGTGCATTAACATCGACCCGTCCACACCTGATACAGTCGGGCTCCCGATGTCTGTCCACTCCATCAGGAAACCTTGGTCCTCAGCAGTTCTATATTTGCAGAATCCACATTCATTCATTCATTCATTCATTCATTCATTCATTTGGCAAAAGCTTTTATCCAAAGCAACTTTGAGGAAACACTTATCCAAAGCAAATTTTATCAAACACTCAAGTTTCAGAACAGTGGGAGAATCAGAGAAGAACTGTAAGTGTTAAATCTTTAAGTAGGGAGCAGTGCAAGAGGATGTAAGCTTTTTCAGATAGAAAAGCAAGTGTAATTTATGACAGATCAGGAGAGGAGATGCTCTCTGAACAGAAGAGTCTTCAGAAGGTTCTTGAAGGTAGAGAGGGATTCTGCTCCTCAGGTAGCCTTTGGCAGATCGTTCCACCAGTGAGGAACCAGGAATGAGACCAGTCTTTGCCTGGGTTTGCCCTGTGTGTAGGGATGGCAGAGCCAGACAATGTTCCTTGGAGGAGTGGAGGGAGCAAATGATAGGATTAAGGTAGCTGGGTGTAGACTCAGATGTCACTCTGTAGGCAAGAGTTAGTGACTAATTTAATTTATATGAATAGAAGTGCCTGTCAGGTGCTAGGCAAAAAAAAAAAAAAAGATCGAATAGTTATTTCTGCAAGAGGAACATTATACTGTACTGCAAGGTTTGTAAATCTAACCAGCAATGGGTCGGAATGGTCAGAAACAAACCACTGGGAAAGGACTTCTAACACAAGCATGACTAACACAAATTGTTCATGGACAAAGATTAGCTGTAGTGTCTAAATGTGGAGCTATAACATATACAAGCAAAGTAGCTGTGTCTGATAAGTGTCCAGTCAAGTAGTTATGCACCCTCCATAGAGAAAGAGTTTCAGGTCCACACATAGGTAAGTGGTGAGCCAAAATGTTGTCAGTAAGCAAGTTTCCCAACCAAACAGACTCAGCCCCCGAAGCTAATAATTCTTTCCTTCTTGGCGTGTTCACTGGAACCACAAAGGCCTAAATGATCACTTAGTCTGTTGGACAATTTGTCCCTCGTAGGCAAAATACATACCATCAGACGTCACATTCCATAAACTCACATCTCTCAAACTAAACAACTATTAACCTGCATGTGTTTTGTGTGCATGCATGTGTGGTTGTGCCTATAAAAGTAGCAGCACACTACATTAACACTGCTATTGTACAGGCCAAATTACCTTATTAATATATAACTATGGTGATTCAATACCATATCACTGGGAATAATTTCAACATTGGACACTTCTTAGCACCAGTAACCCAATAAGCATATTTGTTACAAAATCACTTCTGATTGGCTGTCATACTACATAAGCATGAGCATGTTTTCAAAGTCAGTGTTTCTTTATCAGTCTACAACCTGTTACAGTGAGCAAATATACCCACTTCCTTCATATCATACTCAAAGTTTTGTCCAGGTCCAGCCTGTCATTAAAAACAAGGTATCAAAAAGTATCCTCCAGGAATTGGTATTGCAATAAAGGTATCTGACTGATCATCATTATCCCAGCACTTGTCCTAGGAAATGAGTCCTCTAACCAATCGGTTTTTAGTATTGTGCTGTGAGCACACTGACCAATCACAGGTCCAGATGTGTTCGCAGTTCCACAGTTTCTGTGTGTATTTGTCAGGTCTGGGGTCAGTAACTAAGGATTCGGTTTTGTTTATTCCTGAGCACACCGGATTTGGGTTTGAGTTTGAGTTTATGTTCTGGTTGGGTGTTGGTGTTTTTGTGTTGTGTATTTAAGTTAGTTTGAGGTCGGGCCACCGTCAGCCAGGTTAGGTTCAAAAGGAAAGCTTGTATCCAGTTTCAGGCCCTCAAGCCTGCTTTGTTTTTGAGTTCCAATAAAGAAGTGAAAATGGATGCCTGCCTCCACGCTTGCCCTCTTTCGAGAAAAAAGGGAAAACGTGACAGTATTAATCTGAATGAAACCGTTTATATAATCTAACTAAAGTAAATTATTTTAGTCAAAACCATAGAATCCAGTTTTTAACCCTCACACTATTGATTTATTGCATGTATTAATGTATGATGAGGAGTATGGCCATCACAAAAAGTAACAATATAATCGCAATACTGCCATTTTGTCCATATTGCACAGCCCTTTCTCTGAACATATGCACTCACAGTTCATGCTCTATAACTCACTCTTTCCCTCCTTCTGCTCAGTTAGGTCCAGCTCAGCCCAAGACCTGGTGGTCCAGGTGTAGAATAACATGACAAAGGCTACAGGCACTTCTCCACAGGCGTACAGAAAACATGCTGTACCTACACCGAACTGCAATGGCATGGAAGTTGATTTTCCAGTGTATCTCAGTTCGATAACAGTGTTTCTGACGTGACAGCAGCACAATTCTCTCCCTGCTGTTTATGGCCAGTCGTCGCCCCAAAACCGCGTCCATGGAGCCGAACTAGCAGAAAGTTTTTTGTCAGAGCTGCTTCTGTTATTGTGGCTTTTTATTATTTTTAGTTTTCTCTGGCTTTTACCATTTTTTTTCTTCGGCATTGTTTAGCCATGTGATGAAAACTGAACCCAGTGAACTCGTTAGTGATGTCCTGGTACAACTCTCCTTTTCTCACAGCATCTCAAACTCCCACTGAAATGTATCTTCAACCCAAAAGGTTTCTAGTGTTTGTAGTTTGAATCTCCATTGTTGTTGGGTTTTTTTTGCATGGACAGTAAAAAAACCAAAAAACAAATACGATGGCCTCATTCCAAGTGATGCAGTCAGTTTGGCCACGGCCCACTTATACCCCTGCCTTCAAGCAGCGTACAGGTACGGCTATGGTACGGGTCACTTTATTTGTAATGGAAAAACATTTATTTGTGGTACAGCGTGGTTCATTGTGATATTGGAAAAGTGCCATAAGTATGGAATTTTGGTTAGAGCACAAACCCTGAAGGTGTGTTCTTCCTATTAGTATGTCATACTTCTGCCTAAGAATTCTTACACATCACAGCTGAGGAGAAGAAGGATGAGCATTTCTTAATCATGTCACACTGTGGGAATTATTCCACTACCTAAAACTATAAGTAAAAGCTTTACCAGTGTTTTGAGTCAAATCATGGTAATATACTGTAATATTCCTGATTATTTCAAAGTGTTCCAATGTTCCCTACAATATATCAGCTTTTAAATATTAGATTTCTTTTTGGGTCCTGGAATGCTGTTCTCGTGGGATACAAATACAGAGGAGAGATACAGGGAGACTTGTATTTATGTAACTTTGCCAAAAAAGAGAAAGGAAAGAAAAGCTTGACACCAAGGAGCACAATTAAAGAACTTTGGCAGAAACATGAAAAATGATGAGGCAATTCCATATCAGTGGATTTAAACCCATGCAGGTGTCAGTCATTTCCCAATCACATCAGTGATAAGAGCTCCAACACCTGCCTGGTCCTGAGCCTCGTACACGCAGCAGCCCAGCACATTTCCCAGTTCAATTACAGAATAATACAGCTCAACTTAAGCTTTCTCAAAACAACTTAAGGTAGCTCCCTTTGGGATGACATCTGATGTTATGATGTGGGTCATGTGATAGAGCTTCAGATTAAACTATATGTCATTAGAATAGAGGCCTTCAAATGTGCACAAAGGAGACTTACTTATTTAGAACACACTCCCACTAAAAAGATTTTAGCTTCATGTTCATCAAAGTGTCTTCCTTGGCATGAAGGCCAGGTTTTGTCCAAAAATTACTTTAACAGGTTTCAATTCCAAACTATTTTTATGAATGCCAACAGGTCTTTTTATTATTTATTAGATTTTTAATATTTTGTACAAGAGTAGAAGATCCTTGCAGTAAAAAATGTAGCTGTGCAAACGTGTTGTCAATAAACACATGCAGGATTAGTATCACTGCACAGAATTTACTTTTAATATTATGGTGAATACACTTTTAATTTCTTTCAAGTATTTATTTTCAAGAAGTGCACTTGTGATTCCATAGGAGCTCATTTATAGTTCATTATTTTATATCAGAAATATAAATGTGCAATTAAAAATAGAAATGTGCAACTAAAAAATTCATAAACCAACACTAAATGCTGTTTGGACTGTCAAGCTCTTGATTGCTAGGACTTGAAGAATATTTGCTAATGTCGGAACTATGCAGAAAGGAGAGTTCTACATAAAGGCAAACTGTATTTATATGGCACTCTATATAATGGCAAAGAATAAACTGCCATACTAGAGTCTTTCATCTTATATCACCTTTAAACTGATATTTCAGTTCTAATTAATATTTCAGTTCGTAGAAAAACTTTCTTTCTTTGAGGTTATTGTGCTTAAGTTTGTTGTGATTAAATGTTAGGGTTAGATTAATGTTAGACTTTGGTGCGCACTGCCATTTCACACTTTGACATCAATTATCAGATCCATGCTGGACTTGGAAATAGATTAATAATTTTATTTTGGCCAAAACATGAGTGCATATGACATGAAAACCAAAGTCAGTTACAAAGTCAGCTTGTCAGTTACATAGTTGTATAAAATACAAGCTAAATGGCAGTCAATTTAATGATGGAGGAAACTCTGGCATGTGCAACTGGTTTTCTTTAAATAAACTTGTCTGCTCCTTAATATGTTGCAACGCTGCAAAAAATGCTTATTTGTAATAACCATATTTCAAAAAGCTAGGTGTCCTTAACGACAACACTAGAAAATCCGCAAGAAAATCCGAGGGGTGTGTATAGATAACCCATTTTAAATGTAATTGTCTCCAAACCAACAGGACCATGACATCACCCGCAGCTGCAACTGTCCTGTTCTCAGTCCCATATTTACTGTGCTGAGAATCAGCCCTGGGCTTCAGCTTCAGACAAAAACACCAGAGCCCCCCACTGCAGTAAGGGAAGGGTGGGAAAGCTAAAATTTGTCCTTCTATCCCTCCACACGAGGTCAGAAACATAGAGGTTGGCAGCTGACCAGAGCATTCTTGGGCCCCCTGCTCTGTGTCACTGGATAATCTGCCTTGAAGTGATTTGCTAACTACATGCACTGGAGGTGTGGTTGATACAGGTTGTATGATTTCTCACTCTTTCCCATCAAAGGCACCTTGACTGAGTGGATTAGGAGCGTCCTCGGACTGAGGAAGAGTCTGTGGGTCTCTGAGGGGCTAACAAAGCAGACGGAAAAAAAAGATGTCAAGTTTAAGTTTTATTAAAATCCAATTATTGCAATATAACAAGTGTTAAAAACACAGTTTGGCAAAAAGTACTCTTGAAAGTATTCTTACAATTTTTGCTGAACTATTGGTTTAAAGGGCCCATATCCATGACATCCAAACTCTTTTTCTCCAAAAAAGAGCTTGATGTAGTAAGTAAACATAAGGGGTCAGAATCAGGGAAAATTAGAATAAACACATTTTGATGTGAATTGCAATTTTATGCTGCAAATAACATGAGCAAAGTATTTACACAGGGAAGCGAGCTTCATTTTGGCCCACTAAAATGTCATTTATTTTGCAGCTTTGTCCTGTAGAATGTACTGGTGTGCCCGGGCAAGTGTGTTATGTTTCATGTGTTCAAAAAACTGGGCATAAAATTTACAATTGGTTTCAAAATTTACCCTTCACTTCCCGTACAAACAAACTAAACTGCAAATACAGTCCATTCTGAATTCAAGGTTTTTGTGACGTCACAAAAAAGACTCACATAACTGCCTATTTAGATTACAGCAATTTGACCTTGCCCATTCATACTGACTTTATAAAGAGTGTTTCTTCCCAGACTGTTTTATAAAATACAATGCAACTAATCATAACAGAGCTCATTGCTCGTTAAAGCAAACACATTTCATTTGTTTGATTTATAGGGGTTAAGAAATGGGTAAAGAAAGGCTGGAAGGTAAAGAGAGGAGTAAGGAATGACTGAAAATAGTCATGCACATAAATGGCATGTAAGCATTAAAGGAAAAAACATGAAATACAAAAAAATGTAGGATATAGGCCTTTAAGGAAACAAGCAGGATGTGAGTACATGCTTCAGGGGTAACCAGTGAACAGGGCAGGCAATACAATTCCAACTCAAATTTAGTGCTTGTGTGCTTTAGTGTTTACAAGTTTACTTGTAAGTCTTACAAAATATCCAAAAAACTCATGTTTTCATTCAGGAATGTGCAAATATCAAATGCTTCCCCATCCTCGAGTTAGGACAAACAAGATCAGATTTTCTCAAGGTTATTTATTTCACTAAGGGAAAAACCATTACAGAGTCTTTTTTAAGTCACAGATACGATTAAAGAGTTTTAAATTCTCTCACTTTAAAAAGTTGAATACACCCTTTACTTAGCTGCAAAGTGTAGGAGTTCAAGAATGCACTGAGGGGGAAAGTCCCTCAGAAAATACATATATGAAGAAAAAGAGAGACACTTGGCTGTGGTGTTGTTATGCTGGATGCGTCCGCAATGGCTGAACAAAGGGATGCTGTACGCCAGCAGTGAAACACAAACCCCCCGATCACACAAATGAGAGGTCACAACTTTACACAAATCTCTGGCTGCTATGGATACACTTGCAGTAAAATGTCTCCTTTGAGCCACCAGAGCTGAATAGGTAAAAAGTAAACACATGTTAATGGCCTGTACCCACCCACTACTAAACTCTCCGCCCAACCAATTCTATGCTCTGAACAATGATTTGAATAGTGCAATAAATATAAATCTATATTGGGAAATAAATTTGTATATGTAAAAAAATGTTCCACAAATAGCCAACCTTTGCTTAAAAACAGCTTCAAGTATTTGGAAATTATGTGAATAGTTTGGGTACTGAGTGAAAGACTGAAATGCCATTAATTTTTGTGACCATTTTAATAATATTGAGCTAGATTTTCATATTTTTATTTAAAAGATTGTTAACATATTGCCCACAGCCTAATACATCACCTTTTTAAAATATTATCTGTAATTTTACTTACTAGGGACATGCATTTTGGCTATCTTTGATATACAGTCATCATTAAGACTAACTACATTCATATTTGTTTAACAATAGGGAGGAAAACACCAGTCAAGCTTGACTTCAACCCAAATTAACACATGACACTAGGCTTCATTGTAGAGGTGATAGCACCGTTAGGGAGCTAAACATTCAGTGAACCGAAAATTCCGTCATATGTGAGCACACCACAGCACACAGTGTGAACACCATGAAATTCTTCCTCTGTGTTTAACCCATTCACAAGTGAAGCAGCGGGCAGCAGGAACACAGAGCCCGGGGAGCAGTGTGAGGGGATGGTACCTTACTCAGGGTACCTCAGAGATGCTTAGCAGTCTTGGGAACCGAACCAAACCTGGCACCAGCTGCCCACCACAGAGGAATATATTTAAAAATCTTTAAGTATTTAAAAACAATAAAAGGAAATTGGAAGATTTTTGTTTTTGATGAGTAACAGAGGCTGAATCCTAAAATTATGTAATGAGCAGACACTAGATAACTAGTACAATGTCGCTGATCAGGACTCATCAACTTTATGTCGTAGATGACATAACATGAAATGATAAAACGTACCACATATCTGAAGTAGGATAAGTTGAAGCACTTGGAAAAAGGTAACCGAGAACCGGAGTAACCGTACAGGCTTTTACTTCATTTTCTAAGCTGTACAAAACAAATATTCCATTATCATTGATAAAATGTCTAAGAAAAGCATTGCTTTACCTCAAAAACCACCAGTTTACATGCAATGGGCACATCGGCATGTGCAATTAGCTAAATGTCTCCCTAAGAGAAAAGCACTAATGTGCCCTTTTGAAAAGGGCATTCATCTGATCAACGAAAGAACAGACCCTGAAACAATGGGTCATTAAACCATCATGTCTAACACAGAGAAATCAATGGTCATGTGACTTTTGTGACCACTGACATGGTTGCCCATAAGGACATTGCTCCGCTTGACCCAAAGACCACCCACTGAAGTCCACCAGACTGTTCCATTCCAGCTCTTGCATCCACGTGGACTTCTGTCCTACAAAAGAACCGTTCCCATCCACCAGTTAACAAGACCAGCAAACGAGAGCATTGGTTCAACGCTCAGAAGCTTTTCAATATGCCTTGTCACTCTCAATCAAAGTCTGTCTTTAACCCACGTCTGATTTTCCTGATCAGGTTCTGCCACTGCTTGGCCATTGTGGTCTCTATTAAGAGAGTCTTGTGAAAGAAAATAATGGAAATATTGTATAAAGGGAAGGAAGTCTTTCTAAGCATCTTTTAGACTGCTTAAGGGTACCTAGACAAGAAGATTCAAGGAGTTGTTTAGCCATCTAGTGCACTCAAGAGACAAAGAAAGAAGTGTTCTGCAAGCACACTTAGAAGCGTGCTAGCCAAAAGGGTCATTTGCGTGCATTTCCAGGTTTGTTTTATTAGGTACTTAAAGGAGAATTAGGGCCGGATTTTAGGCGCTGTGAAGGTTTTCATCCTGGACATCCCGTCTCTTTTGTTCTCCTTTTGACTTTTCACAAGTGCTTCTGCTAATCCCACGAAAAGCTACATCTGGCTTGGGTATCTAATAAATCCAAGAGTACTGAGAAAACGATTTAATGCTCAGGCAAAAAGTTATTGCTGGACTTCAGTCTACTATTCGAAACATATCAACAGGAATGCACCTCACATTTCTGTGGAGATTTGTTGTATTTCTGATTAAACAGATCAATAATAAGCTAAAACAAATCTGAATTTTGATCTGAATTTTACCATGGCCAGAAACAAAATCTTATGTCATTTAAGAGGTAAGACCGGGTTAAAAGAGAGAGAAATGATTGCTTGTGAAGTTGCAAGAAAGACACAGAGAGGGAATAAGAAAGAAAGCGTGCCTTGTTTGCTCCTAAAGGTAATAAATGGCCTAAAACTTGTTTTCATCAACAGCCAAATAATGACCGTCATTAGGCCAATAAGCTTATCCTGGCTTTTAAAGCAGTACGGTGGAGTTAATCCTCATGAGAGCATCCTCTCTTTGTTCTAGCTGCCCTTTAATTCCCTGGGGATAAATCCATAACTGGGGGGGAAGCGACACCCTGGAGACAACCTTTCAAATCTATAGGCGCGGCCCAAGCGACCTCCTTTACATCCTTTACTGCCCCTTCACATTTTAGCAGCTTCTCCAAGAGCTTGATCATTCCTTTTTTGGAGGTTACAGTTCTCAGGAGAAAGCCTGTAAATAGAAGTGTACTGACTGAAATGCTGTGTGGATGGGGAGTTTCTAGCCAGTTGGGGGACTGGGTGGTGGTTAGGTCTTTACTTTCTTCCTGCTTTATCCTTGTTCAGTGGCTTAGAGAAAAGACCGATTAGCTTGTCCACGTTTTCCCAAGTGCGCCTGGGTCTTGAGTTACGAAGATAAAAGCCTTGGCGTACTCTGGTACCGCTGCTTAAAGAGAGCAGATATTGTCGCGGAAAGGAAAAACTAAACCTGGAGTCTTAGGATGGAGACGCTAAGGTACACGCAGGAATGTGTGTCGACAGACTTTTTTAGTGAGTTTAAAAACAAACGCACGCTGGGTTGAATAGGCAGCCTAATTCTTGCCAGTATAATGAGTAGTGTAACCTTCACCGATAGACAAAGAAGCCTTTGAGGATAGTGTTGGCTCTGGTAATGAAACCGCGGTGAAAATCTCAACCTGGGGGATCGACTGCTGTAACCCCTCTGTCAGTCTTAGAGTACCGCGAAAGATCTCTGGCCCAGGCAGTGCCCTGGATCTAACTAGGGAATCTAGCTCTGTTTATCCTGCATCTGGAGTTGCTATGTTAAGAAGGTCCAACAGCAGACCTGTCCTGTAAAATAAGACTGTTGGTGAGGAATACCTTTGGTTACGTACATGATTCTGAAATTTTGAACACGAGAATACGAGAACTTTGTTCAGGCAAGTCCAACAGCATCAAATTTAGATTCCAAGTCTTACTGTCCCTGGACAAAAATCTGTCTGAACCCGAACCAAACCCAACTAGCACCCTCAGCTTCACATTCCAGTTTTTCATTACAAGATCCTTTAGGCTACACAATGCCTTGTTTTCATGTCGACCTTGTGAAACTTACGTGACGGATTCAGCATGCCAGGTTAAAAATAGTTTGGGATAATGAAAGTAAGCAGGAAAAATAATGTAGGGGAGAAGAACTGAGGTAGAAGTAAATGGAGGCCAAAATCTGTGAAGAGTGATGGAATATTAGAAACCTGTACAGCAAATAAGAAGCCAAAACAAGTTCAACATATATGGCAGAAATGACACGAACAGTTGGATCCTGATGTGTTCTGACAAATATGTCATGCTTTTCTGTTGGTCACAGTAGGATTTAGCTGCAGACTTTTCCCTTTACACTAAAGATGACTTCAAAAGGCATCAGCTGAGCTCTGCAGTTAGAATGGCAGGGTGGACCTGCCAGCGTAGAGGATGAGGAGGCTGCTCTTCGTCAGGGGCACTGGCTGAGGTATGCAGGCTACAGCCATTGAGCTCAACCACTGTTAAATCCTATCAAAGGATTCCAGCCCAGTCCACTAGATGCAGGGCTAAACTCCTTCAAGGAGATGAGCCAGGGCCTCTGGCTGCCAAGCTATTTGGGTTCTGCTCTCTTGTTACCAGGACAATGCAAGCTAGTGGACCTGTAAAATTCTCCCACCCTAGCCAAACTGGAGAAGCAATGGGCCTCTAAAAATGCTCCTTGCTTTATGAGGACAATTCAGACATCATGCGTTAGAATCTGTTGCAGGAGCCCATTCAAGAAATCAAAGACGGAGAAACACCCAGGACAGGTCACCAGCAAATCACAGGGCAGACACTCAGACAAACACAATCACACACAGAGCCACACCTAGGGGCAATTTAGCATCTCCAATTCGCCTGACGTACAGTACTGCGCAGAAGTCGTAGGCTCTTGTGCAAACAGTTTAAAGCCATTTGTCTTGAATAGTGAGGGACTTTCTGGCTGCAAATACACGAGTTAACATTAGAATAAATGTAAACAAACAAAAAAGCATTAAATAATATCAAGATTTGTTTTGTCTGTAAAAGGACTGGTTAGATAAACACAGTTTGGGTTCAATGCTTCCAGCTTTCGCATGGATTTGTGAAACTCCTTCAGCAGCTCCTGAATTAATCTAATGAAGTATCGATTGAGCTGAAGCAGGTATTTGAGGTACCTGATGAGAACTGCATTGTAATACTACAATAATACTATAAAACTGCATCTTGCTTGCTTCAGACAAAATTTACTTTCATCTGGGCATGGTCACTGAAGGCATATCTGAGGAAGTACCACAGCTTCAGATACAGAAATATTACTGTCCACAGTCATGGGAATCACTATATAGACAGTTACTAATTGTCAGGATCACAAAGAACGATGCAGCGCCAGGACACATCAAGAGGATTACAAGTCTGACACTAAGCATTTTACAAGTTTCTAATTCCATTGTGGCTTTCTGAGAGTTGTAAAGGGGCATAATGGCAGTTTCTGCAAGTATTTCAGCATTTGTTCGTAATATAACTGGACACATTATGGTCTAAACTAAAGAAGAAATCCTTTGATTCCTTCTAACAAGTAACCATAAATGTATCTGGCTTATATAGACAATAAATCTAGGGCCCGTCTGTGAGAGCAGTGCATTATGCCTTAAGAATACCACAGTTAAGCTTTTGAATTCTTCACGGTTGTGTATAATTTTGTAACATGGTCATTTAAGAAGGAAAGCACTTTCCCCTTGTTCCTTAATTACCCCATGAGATCAATTGTTGTGTCAGCTGATTTTGCATACTTTTTATCTTTCAAGTTTTTGTAAAGTTGTTGGTTTTGTAATATTTTTAAAGATTTTTAACATTTTGAATGACGGATTTCAGGCATGGGGCTTAGTCTTAATGTGGTATGATGAAGTATTTACAGATGTCAAATCAAGGTACTTACGATACAAACATCCAGCCTCCCCATTGAGCTGTGACCATCCCGGGCAGCACTTATGCACTGTCTGGTAATCCTGATGATACACTTGTCTGTATGCAGTATAGTAAGCCGTCCTGCAACAAAAGACATAGATCCTTTAGTATATTCTACTAATCTCGCTAAACATAACTTCACCCTTCATGCACCATTAATAATATCTCCCTCATAAGCCATGGGGCTCAGTCATCAGTTTCTGTATTAGAGTACTTTGAATTAAAGCTGGTTGATTATGGGTTTAGTGTGTAAAGGGGACTTCACCACTTGCCGCGAGTCATGTTTGTGGTTAGGCAGCAAGTGAGAGACTTGGGCCACGACTAATGTTTGTGGATGAGCTTCGATGTGTAAAAGGTGCAAAACTCAGTGTATAATTAGCAAAGCGTCTTTCTCCCATCACACTTTCATGTTGCTTTCTCAAAGCACGAGACCCAGGTCTGTGTTAAAGTCAGGCCGACCGGCCCTGTAGTTTGGAGCTCTTGGAGCCTGGCTACATTACATCTTGCTCACAAGTCTTTGTTTAAGGGTTGTAATTGCAGGCCTGGTGGCTCCTAAAAGCAGGGCTTAGCTCAATACCATGCTAAGTACACAGAGAAAGCGGTTCCGTGCAAGGCACCAAGGAACTTCCCTGAGTAGGGGAGGGAAGGGGGCTGGGAGGAGGGTCATGGGGACACAGGGTGAGCTCAAGGCTCCTGCCTTACGGGCATGCTTGGATCTACTGGAGATGCCTTTCAAATTGCAGCTTCTCTGGAAGAACATGGCTACACCTTGCACTTTGGGGCCATAAAGAAAGACTTAAAGGCCCTGATTACAAAGGACAGATGAACAAAGCCCATGCAACAAGAAACTGGAAAATAGAATAGAGGATACAGTGTGCAGCTCTGACTGGAATATTTCAAACAATTTATGTCAACAAGCACCCACAGCTTCACACTGTAGTGTTACAAGTAATGTCTTCAGTCTTGACTTGAGTCTTGACTTAACTGTCGAGGGAACCCATAGGATTTTTCAACGACAGTTTGGCCAAAATCTAACTTAATTCTTAAGATCCCCATACATGGGATGCATTGTGCTACTCAGTATTCAAATAGTCAAAAACACTGATTTTAAAGAAGGTGCAGGTTACATGCAATGGGGCTCATTAACTCCCAGCACTGTTCAGTCTTGGCCCTACTGCCCACCACACAGAATTTGCCACTACTGCATTAAATTAACCAAAGAATGAGACAGAAAAAGCCATTGTAGCTGACATGTGGCTCAAAGTTTACACAAAGACAGTAAAGTCTTGTAGAACAAAAAACAGACATGGTCCAATGATGTGTTACTTCAGCTAAAGCCACATCTCAAGGTTAGTCTTTTTTACCTTGTATCTTTCCGCTTAAAAACAGACAGTTTGTGATTGTGAGCATTATCTTCATTCTCACTGTGAGATTCTGTGTGGTGTGGCTGTGCTTTGTACTGCATCTGCTATGCGAAGCACATGTCATTCCTTGTCCTTTCTTGAAATTTCTTGAAAAACTGTGAAACAAACTGTGATCTTTACCCTATATGCAGTTGTTCAGTTAATATGTGGATACCTTTGGAAAAATGAACACACAAGTAATCTGATAAAAGTTGCATTCTTATACATTAAGGTAGGTCATACAGTGTCAGAAACCACATAAGTAAGTCTTGTTGACATTATGCAATAACTCTACACAATTCAAGGCAAGAGCGTGATGATATAGGCATGCAGTTGCACGGTGCTAATTGGTGGGATAAGTTTCCATTGGCCTGATAGTGCAAGAGTAAAGAAGCAAAGCTCAAACACTAAAATATCTTACCTGGTGAACTACATTTTGGGTGAGAAAAGGTAGAAGTGGTTCAATTCAGAACTGGTTAGTCAATCAGAAAATCGTTTAGTCCAAATCAAAAGTGTTGGGCAAGAATGTGAGCCAGTCTGCCAGTGTGAACGAAGAAAAAACATTCGTTTTTTATTGAATTAGACACAATGGACATATGTTTATTCAAATAAAATGTGGACACAGAGTTACTGATGATCTTTGATATTTAACCTTAAGAGTCGAAGTTGTCACTGGCGATAAATATAGTATGAAGCATGTTTTATATATTCCTCAATTATAGCTTCCTGAAACAAGTGGATTCCTTGACAAAGAAATAAACTCAAATCTGCTGATACATTATGTAAACTGAAGATAAATAAAGAGTAGCATAAGTCAACAGTCAAGGGTTTAATTATGGAATATTGTCTACTAATACAGGTGGGTGAAGGGATGGACTGATGCATAGATGAATGGTCCTACCTCCTCTCATAGCTCATGCACCAGTTCTGTCCCTGACATCCCTGCTTCCAAACTTTGACCATTCGGGTGAAGGCCTGGATACAGGGCTGCATGTGAGCCACCAATTTTACTTCCCGCTCCGTGCACACATTAGGCCTGCCAGGGAACACACATGAACAGACAGCGTGTCAGACAGAATTGTTTACGGCATCCATGAGTCACCGTTAGTCAAGGAGTGTTTGTAGTGATCTCTCACCACTGTTACATCTCAGCAACTTGTAGATGAGTCAGACAAAGTGTATCTGGATAACAACATTCTGCAGGATCCTACCTGTTATAAAGGTTAATGGTACTAAAACTGACATGTTTGATTTTCTCACTGTTGTAAGCCCACTATGTCAGTTCCCATGAACCACTGTTTCTTATTAAAACTCATTTAACCACACTTGTGTGAGAAATCCCACTTAAACACACTTTAAACAGAAGTCAGTGGGTAGCCGATTGAGATTCAGTGGCTTCAGTTATAACACTACTGTCAGAACAAACCCTGTGTCTTTTTAGCTGTTTTTTTTTTTGTCCTAGGTTGAGAATATCAGCTGGCCATTGCATTGTAGTAAATGATGATGAATGGACTGACAGAAATGGTCCAGAATTCATCAATTTAATTGTAATTTTGGAGTGACAAGGTTTTAGAGATTAGGGTAAAAAATTAATTATAATTGAGATTAGTGTGAAAAAAAATGGTTAAGAAGTAAAAGTCATGTTTGTTGCAAAAAAAAAAAATGCTTAGTTCTAAAGAAACATAACGAGTCAGAATTGTTGCCAGTTATGGTGAACGGAACCAGACGTCTGAAGAATTTAATGCCTCTAAAAGCTCCCTCACAGGACGTTCTCACATGAATACGCTGCCTGACACCTTTCCATTTTATTTTATGACAGAAAAAATATTGGCCTAAATTTTTACAAATGTATTCATAGCATAGATACCATGCAAGCGAAAGAGTACTACCACAATATTCTCTTAATATTGTGGAGAACAAAAATGACAATACTTTTTACTAAACACTGTCAAAGACTATTGACACCTGAACGACCGACATTTACAGAAAAATAAATTGTAAAAAGGTAGAATTGACGTCTTACTGTAGAATTTATTGCTCGTATTTTCCATTCCACCTTAAATGGTGAAGGTCCAGTCCGGTTTCTGTTCTTAGAGTTGTATTTAAGGTGGAAAAGAAAGTTGGAATAAGAAGGCAGCCGATTGAGTATCTCCATAAAGTTAAAATGGCCTGGCAAAGTTTCTCAGGTATGAACAGGTATCGCGTCAAAAAGCTGCTACTGAAACGCAAATATCTGGACTTTCAGCTAGTTGTAATAAGAGCACTTTTAGACAGCACCAATTTTTTCAAAGCACCAAAAAGTGCCTATGCTGTCCAAATACTAGAGATTAATCGCATACTTTTAGCTAACAGACCTCAGAACCAAAAGAAAAAGATGATTTCTCACATGTAAGGCATGAGACCCTTCCCATGGTGGGCAGTTGCGTGATTTTCTCCAATTAGGATCATAATTAAAGGTGCAATAATAAAGTCCATCCTGTGAGCTGGTCGGAAACGGCCGCTGAACACGCTGGAGAGGTTCGTCATGAGACAGAACGATATTAAAGCGTGTAAAAGAGAGACGAGATTAGATCCATACTGCAGCGTCCCAGGAGAGTGTGGAAGGAGCACTGGAACCCAGCAGTGGAGAGGGATGGGAGGAGACCAGGATCTCTCACACGAGGAGTATCACCTAACAGACACACACGACTCCATATCAGCTCATACATACACGACTCCAACTCAACTCAGAAACACACGGACGACTCTAATTCAACTCAGAAACACACGGACGACTCTAATTCAACACACACGAATCACACGACTAATTCAGCTCCGACACATAGGACTCTAACTCAGCTCAGACACACGCAAGACTCCAACATAACTAAGATATACACAGGACTCCAACTCATCTCAGACACACACACACGACTTGTTAATGTTACTTCAGAAAGTTACAATGTCACCTCAGAGATGAACAACGGTTAGAGAATGACCAAAAATAACAACAGCATATATAGAATATATAACCTTAGAAAGTGAGTAAACATCACCTCAAAAAATGACCCAACTATCACCTCAGAATGTTGACAAATAGAACTTGAGATTGACCAAACATCACGTGAGAATATATCCAAATATCATCTCAAAAAGATAAAAGTATAACAGCTCAGACCAAACATCAGCTCAGAAAATTAACATATAACCTTAGAAAGTCAGCAAATATCACCTCAGAAAATGACTGAACATTACCTTAAAAATGACCGAGCATTATCTTAGAAAATTAAGAAACATTACCTCAGACAATGACCAAATATGATCTCAGAAAATGACAAAATCATCTCAGAGATGAAACATCCATTCAGAGACATAAAATATTATCTCTCCTGTCAGATGTGAAAACAGATACATGGGCACCTCAGATCAGCTTCGACACAAAACCCTACATCCCCCTAGAAAGACACAAAATCCAAACATTTCTCCCTCCACGTCCACGTTTCTAGAAATAACTTTCACAAAATAAAAAGAGGCTCTTAAACATTGTACGTATCTTCCAATGTTTCTGCTTTTCATGGTCTTTTTCAAGGGTTGTGCATGTGTTTTAGTGCCTAAACATTGAAACTCACAGCTTGGCTTTCTGATTGAACTGATTAACTGAAAACACAGTCCATGAGCTCACTGAACATGCTAATAACTACCATGTAGTTAAACCTGTCTATTCATGTCCATTCATCTGTTTGGTATTTTAATCTTTCTTCTGCTCTAGATGTGAATCAGCAACTTCACAAGATACTCACAGGACTGAAATGGGTGCTACAAGAGAGAAAACATCTACCACAGCATTTTTCTTCATGGTCAGTGGAAGAGATGCTCACCAAGTATGTTGCAGAAGAAAAGGAAGTCTCACACAAGATGGACATGAAGGTCTTCAGGCATAACAAGCCCAAAAGCTGACCAAAGAAGCATGCAAAGCATTCAGTGGTTCAAATATCAAGGGTCAATGCCAGTCAAGGTTCAACACCTCCTTCCATGGTTAGAACACAATCAGCTAAAACGCACCTAAAAAAACAGCTACTAATATTTCAAGACATGTGGGGGTTTTACAGGCATGCACATTATGTGGAAACACATATGGGAAGGTTGTGAAGGAAATGTAGTTTTTGATATTCGACTGATCATTAAAATTCTCCCAGGTAAGCAGATCATTTTTATGATGTTTATTGAAGACCATAAAAATCTTGGAAACGTCACTATACTTGATAGTATGATTTTGAGAGCTGTCAGCAGTTTTCACTGTCAGGGATAACAAACATCCACTTAAGAAAATCAATATTTATGTGTGCGGATTTTGGCAAGCCATGTAACATGGACTCTAAGTATCCAATAAAAAAGCACTCAGCTCTCATACAGGAGGCTGAGTGGTGAATGCTTGTCTCCTGTTCTGCGATAGGGCTGAGATTACGCTGCTACATATTGTGGTTAAACCAAGAAAGTGACACAGTTAAATGTTGCTTTATTATCAAGTTCAAGTTCAAAGTTCAAAGCGTTTATTGTCATATGTACGGAGAAAACAAAAGTGACATTTTCTCTGTGCAA
>JBBJLS010000134.1:9811201-9834344 GCA_037577275.1 Bryconaethiops microstoma | reverse complement strand
ATATACTGTTGCAGTATTCCATATGCATACTTGTATACTATATACACAGTGTATATAAGTATATACTGTTGCTATATATATATATATATATTTAGTATACACCATACACAGGTGCAGTGTACAACATTCTATTTCGAACACAACGTCTCTGTCATACGGGGTTTCCCACTGTTGTATGTGTTCTGCTATAGTCAGAAAACTGCTATGTTTACAAGCCCAAGAAAGGAAGTTTCAGAAGGAGCGATGGATTCTTGCCTTTATCCTGGAGCACTCTGCTAACACATCCACGTACCAACCGCCCTGGTTTCTGCATTCAGCGTTTTCAAATCAGAATTTCGTATTCCACAGAGCCACGTGCCTGAACTTGCGACGGGACATTGTTCTGATGGCCTTATTGTATTCACATTGCTTTTTAGACAACTACACTCTACGTGGATGCGCTAATAAACTGTTGTGTATTTTTCTTATATTTGTGTGGACTTACACAAAGACGAAGCTGCCTTTATTTTATTTTGTGTAGCTCTGAAATGATTTTAGGAGATTTCAGGTAGAAATTCTGATTGCAAAATGGACAGTTTTTTTCAGGGCAGGTTACAGTCGCTGCAAATGACCGGTATTTATGACTGCAAACGTGTTTATTCAATAACCTTTTTTGGTCCGTGCATCATCACACCAGTACACCAACAACCTAGAATACAGCCAGCATGACCCGACAGCTCTCATTTGGCCAGCAAGGGGCGCCGTTCCATAATGAAGGGACTGGGCTCAGAAAAAAGCCGCTATGATTTGTGCACAGTTGCGTAGTCTGTCATACCTCAGTGGCCTTTCTGTTTATACTGCTGCTCATCCTGCTCTCTGTAATTCCTCTTGATTTGAACTTTGGTATTTTGGTTTTTTTTTTGTGTGTATTTTTAAATGTACAACAGATTTTGTTGTGATCAGATCGTGTCTCATTTTATTTGTATTAATTTCATTTATGTAGAATGTGCAACAGAAATAGACCTTAATAACAAGCCTGATTGGAGGTGAAAGGTACAATCGAGGATTGTTTTATTACATTAATTTATAACACGACGAAGCAGCTTTTGCATAATCAGACCTGCAGTCCATCCGAAAGAATCCACTTTGTTCTCTGTTGATTATAAAGCTGTGTGATCATGAACGAGGTGTCTGAGATCGAAGACCTGCTTGAGAATTTTGGAACAAATCCTTTTTATATCGTTCAGGGCACGCAGGTTGGGGGGGGAGCAGGGGGAGCTTTTCTCTCTCTGGAAAATGAAACCTGCACTAATTTAATTCTTGCCTTTTAGCCTGAAACATTCTCTTTTTATAACTCACACAAAGGAAGAGTGGGCTCCTTTCTCTGTGTCTCATCAGAAACCGACCCAACAACACAAACCAGGCTGTCTTTAATTCCTTTCTGAAGGTTTTTGAGAGCTTAATCACTACTGATCTGTTGTTTTGAGTCGGCACAAAGGAGTGTATGCTGTGGGCTGGACCTGAAATGTTTAAAAAATAATGAGGGGGGAAATAAGAATGTAGCGCCTCAGAGCACAGGTTTTGGGGTGTCTTATGATAAGAGGTGTATGTATTTAGGGTTTTTTGTGGGTGGAGGATCTGTATGTATGAACTTGTAGGTTGAATCTATATAGGTTTGCTGTAACTGGGGTTGGAATGTATAACTGTTAAAATGAAGAGGCAGAAGGAACTCCTCCTACAGCAAATAAAAGTGCTGGAAAGCTCAGAGTTAGGAATGTGCAATGATATCAGAATCCTATTGTTATTACAAGATTACAATATTGTTTAAATCACATGAATGGTTTGACGAATGGGTCAGACTGATACTGGACTGTGTTTATTTCAATCTAGAACAGCAGGACATTCAGGCGACGCTGGGTTACTGCATTTTATTCATGTTACTGCTTTTGTAACCCTCTAAAAATCTTCCATATCTCTGTAAAGCCATGAGAGGTTCGTCTCAAGTTCTATATTTTGTAATTCCATATATTTAAAAATTCTCAAATTGGTGCTTCATTACTTTAAAGGATTGGCTCATCAAAAAATCGCATTTACTCAAATGTAGTTGACCAGATAAGACACGGTTGGGGTCCAGGTGTTGCTGCTTTAGTTTAGTATTGAGGCTGTGATGATAATATTGTTAACACACAAGAAGTCAATAGTCACCCAAATCTTTTTTTTTTTTATTGTAAAAATACATCACCAAATCTTCTTTCGACCTCCACGAACACCCCATCCAGCTCATCATTAAGGCCCCCACAGTATTCTATATGTGGTTTAGTTTAGTGGTTTAATTACTGGCTGCTTAATGAAGTGGTAAAAAGTGTTGTTTACTTCTATACACGGTCTGATATTGTGTCCTAAACCACATTGACACCACCTTAATAAAGTTGGATGTGGTTTGAAGATCTGGTGATGCATGTTAATGGAAATTCTGTGGGCTGTTTGGGTACCTATTGAGTTTTAGCAATATTAGCCTTACACCTGTGGTTCTGGAGGAGCAGCACTGGGACACTTGAAATGTCCTCAGTGTCGAGCCACCTGAAGCATGGAACATGCTGAGATACCTCAGTTACTGATTATAAAGTCACGGAAAAGCTTTCACCAACTTTCTCATGTATGTAATCCAACATGAACCTTCATGTAAGCTTCTCTCTGTTCCGTTCGAGCTCCTTTACAATGTAAAGCGACGATATAAACTTTACACTGTATCTCGACCTGCATTGCATAACGTGTCTTTTACTGTGTAACCTTTTGTTTTGCAGTCAAATATTAAGTCAGAAATTACGCATTAATCTGTTTGGACAGACCTCTGAGTGGGCCTAACCTGGCGGACCCTGTCTAAGACTTGAGAGTAGAAACACTGTTGCTGTAAATGGGATTCATTTTGCGCACATTTCCAGTATCTATGAATTATATTCTGTTGATCATTTTATTATATTCTTTACATTCATTTATAAAATAGACATTCATATTTTAGCCCTGCCATAAGCTTCATTGGTAGAATGTCTTCCAGTCGAACTGATGTTCTAAATGCTTAAACAAGTTTTTGTTTATTTTTTAATGTCTTCAATATCAATTTTTTGAAAATGTGCTTTTCTGGCCGTTGTCGAAATATTTGTTAACGTTTCAGTACTTTTTGCATTTGGCGTGCGGGAGAAATGTACAGACGTTTCAAAAATGATGAATGTGATTGGTGCTGGGTTTAAAAAAAAAATAATTAAAAATGATTTATTTCTCATTTGTGTTGCCTGTTTATTTGTGTCCTATTTGCTGTGAAAGAGACCATGAGATTATGTGACATGCAGCATCTTAAATTAAAATCTATTTCAGCTCACCTATGGCGAAAGTAGCTCTGTTATGTTACTGTAGTTTCAAAGTTTTATCTTTAAGGCCCTGTATCATGCGTTTTTCTTCACTTATTTCTTTGCAAGAAAGAGCTTAATGTATTATAAGAAATCTTTAAATTCATGCTTCAGTTCATGCAGTCCATTGATGGAAACTAAGCTGCAAAAACAGCACATTTGGAATTCATTGAATGTGTGATATCGCAAAAAACAGCCAGCCAAATTATTTACATATACATCTGTTATTACAGTGCTTCTGCAGCTCCTTAAGGAATGTCTCAGCCGATGTGGCTTTTTGGACAAGGAACAAGACAGATCAACCAATCAGAACACAGCTAATTTGCATGCATCAGTCTTAAAGGCACAGTAGTTAAACAGCCTGTTTAATTCTAAGGGGTATAAATAGGTTGGAAATGGTTTGTAAAAATAATGTCTGGCTGTTTTTGGTATATGAACCCACTCGAATGTTAGAGCTCAAGGTAGTAATTCAAATACAAGACAAATGTAGGGCTTTTTTACAGGCATATACAACACTGGTTGTTAATGTAGGGGGCTCTGTGTGGGTCAGTCAAGCTCTTCCAACCGACCTCATCCAACCATGTCTTTATGGAGCTTGCTTTGCCCACTGAGGCTCAGTCATGCTGGAATAGAAAAGGGAATTCATTTCCCAAACTGTGTCCAAAAAGTTGGAAGCATTGCGTTGTCCAAAATGTCTTGGTATACTGAAGCATTAAGATGACCCTCCATTGGAAGTAAAGGACCACCTGAATTCAATTATTAAAAGGTATGTCCCAATACTTTTGTCCATATTGTGCATGTGCACAAATACTATTTTAGAATCAGAATTAGAAAACTTTATTGATCTCGGAGGATATTGCTTAATCATGGGTCAAAACAAAGCTACATTTGGCTAGATTATTAAATTCAGAGGTTGTAAAAATTGACGGGCGAATTACTAAAAAGATCACTATAACGTAGAAAATCCGACCACTACTTCAAACCAGGACCTCCATGCCTGATCACTTAACATTTTATATATAGACCTTACGCGTCAAAAATTACTGCAATCTGATTGGCTAAGAAAAGACGTCCCCCAATCTGATTGGCTGCTCAGGGACTCACCCTCTGGAACATTCTATTCGATAACGACGAGGTTCCTGAGATTCTTAAATTTAGTACAAGTATAAATTCTTTGCAAATTTTTCACATTTATGCTATCAAATAATTTCTCAATGTTTGTCTCGAACATATGACAAACATTTCTAATATGGTATATTTTTTTTAAATGTCGACAAAATGTCTTCTTTCATGTGGTGAACCCCCATTTTAAGAGGAATGGATCATTCGTATTCGAAAGCGAAGGATAGTTTCTTCTGTCAGAGGTTGAATTTTGTGTTCCCGTATGAGGATATTGTTGCATATTCAGGCTTATAAGGATCATTTTTTTGGCTGACATACATCTTTTGGGATAGTTTTCAACGTTATTTGTCTTCTAGGTTGAGATATGCTGCGAGTGAGGACCGTGCTGTGCCAGTCTTGGAGGGGGTATGTATACTTTTTCACATGGACGTACACATGACTTCTTGTCTTGCAACATGTGACAGTACTGCCTTTCAGAAATAAAGGTGTTTTTCGGGCTTTTCAGTGTAAAAACGAGGTGGAATTGCTCTCTGATGCTCTCCAGTACATTTTAGGCTCTTTCAGGGCCACACAGGTGGAGAACTGTTTTGCTGTTACATAAGTGAACCTCCAACTCTTCAAGTGGTCTGTGGAAGCACAAACCTGCATTGACTTCATCAGAGCAACTCATTCTCCTCAGAGCCTCCATACATACACTAAATGGACAAAAGTATTAGGACACCTGACATTTACACCAACAGGGGCTTAAATGACATTGCACTCAAATCCATAGACTTTAATATGAAGGTGGTCCTCCTTTGCAGCTATAAGAGCTTCCACTCTTCTTGGAAGGCTTTCAACAAGATTTTGTTTCTGTGGGAACTGTTTGCCCATTCATTCTGTAGAGCATTTATGAGGTCAGGAACTGATTACATTGCATTACATTCATTTGGCAGACACTTTTATCTAAAGTGACTTACAATACGAGGAAATACTCAAGTTGCGGAACTGTGTGAGAACCAGAGGAGAGTTCTAAGTGCTACAATGTAGTGCATTAAGAGAGGAGATGCTCTCTGAACAGATGAGTCTTCAGGAGGTGTTTAAAGCTTGAGGAGGATTCTGCTGCTCTTGTCGGCTTAGGCAGCTTGTTCCACCTGATGTGGGACGAGAAGGCCTGGCTCACAATCTCCGTTCCAGTTCCTCCCAGAGGTGTTGGATGGGGTTGAGGTACAGGCCAATCAAGTTGAACTCATCCAACCTTGTCTTTATGGACTTGCTTTGTGCACTGGGGCACAGTCATGGAAGCAGGGTCGTTGGTCAGAATGTCTTAGTATGCAGATGCATTAAGATTGCCCTTCACTGGGAGTAAGGGGCCTAGCTCAAACCTTGAAAAACAGGTGTGTCCCAATACTTTTGTCCATATAGTGTTCATGAAAATTATGAGAAACATAGTTCCCTCCTCCAGCACACCTTTCCCTTCCTTTCCATTCATTTATTAAGTTTCATTTCATACAGGTGCAGTTTAACGTCGCCTGTCAGGTTTTAACAGTACGGAGTCCCACTCGTTACACTCTCCTCCTTCCTGAAAATAACACTAGCGAAGCTTGGGAGCTGGATATTAATATGTGGCCACAACTTAGTAAAGTGTGGGAATGAGGCAGTTGTGACAGTTATGTCACAGCCACAAGATACTAATGCTGTGGACACACTACATCCACACAGACTACTCTGAGTGGTCAGATTGCTGTACTGTCCACACTGCACAACCTATTGTCTTTTTATCAGGAACCTTGAAGCGGTTCCTGACTGACTGAGTGAGTGACTGAGTGAGAGAGAATATGTATGCTGGCAAACTCCATGATTTAGTAATATATGGAGTAATATATGTTTATAAAGAACTGATGTCCCAAATATTTGCATCCATCAAAAGTCTAAAACCACTCTGAACTGAAAGTATCATTACGTCAATTAAATAAAGATTTAAGCAAAAGTAAATCAGCTCATCTGGTTCTCAAACAACTGATGAACCACAACAACAGAATCAACAGGAGGAACTAGGCAAGAAGTAGCTTCCTTTTGATCTGCCAGCTGGTTACTACAACCCTGACACATTCTTAAACCATTTCATACTACAACTCTATGATAAGTAAGCTTTGACTGGGTTCTTGTTTTCTATTGTTTCGTTCAGAACATCAACATGTTCATTTTGTACATGATTTTGAGTGTCCTTCAGGTGGACTGAAAGTGAACAGAAGTGACTTTAGAAGGCGGGAATGCAAAATCTGACCATAGTAATACCACCACCTACCCCTAAAGAGTTTTAGGATATTAGCCTTATGGCCTTTGATCTGTGGAATTGTGCAAAGTTTGCTCATTGCAGGTTGGCCTGTAACGACCTTGTGAGTGATGTCTGGTTTGGGCGCTAAGCAAAAGCTCTTCTGATGGTAAAAACTGAAAAATAAAATGTAAATGAATATACTGTATCGTGATTGGTTGAAACAAGTGAGGAAAAAACCCTCAAAAATGCTTGAACGGCACTTTTTGTTTTCACATGGTGAAACCTGCTGGGTCCTTTAAGAAACCTTTGTAAATGTGAGCTGCTTCCATAGCAAGATAAACAAAGTTTTTGCACCCCACAGGTTCAGAACCTTCCCCTGTGCAGCTGTGGAGGTTAAGAATGAGCCCATCTTGGGATTTAAAAAGGGGAGTAAAGAGAGGGCAGAGTTGGAGAAGGTAATCATTATATGTCTGTTATAAAACTTACACAGATCAGATTTGTATTCATTTATTTGATCCATTTATAAAAATAAATATTTCTGAAAAATACTTTTTAATGCATTTTAACAAAGGTTGGCTCTGTTTCGCCAGGCCCTACAAGACCTAAGGAGAACGACAGAGGAGATTCCATGCGTGATCGGAGATGAACAAGTGTGGACCAAAGATGTCAGATATCAGCTGTCTGTGCGTTCATGCCCGCTTATTTCTTAGAATAAAATGATTTGTATATTTCATTACTAACATATTTACTAAAGGACATCAAGTGTGCTAATATGTTCTGTGTATAATAAAAATAAACCACAATACAGAACAGTAGCCTCCAACAACTGTATTATCACTCTTCTGATAATGCCTTTCTTATTTACAGCCCTTCAACCACTCACACAAAGTAGCCAAGTTCTGTTATGCTGATAAGGTAAGAAAACTCATTTAGATCACAGCGCCTGTACTCAGAAATGACCTTAAGGTGACAAATGAGTGATACAATAAAAAATTATTAACAAACGTTTTTACAAAGCATGGTGCAGATCATGCGTTTCCTTTTTTCTTTCTTTTTCTTAGAGGCCTGTGTCATGAAAGACTGAATTTTACACAAGCAGATCCCTAATATAACTAGGGCGACCATCCAAGTCAAAATAAAGTGTGATATGATAAAGTGTCACCCTATTCTAAAGACAGATCTTCTATATATCCCCTTTAAAGATATTATTGTGTAATGTAAATGTTAATGATTGTAGAGATTCAACTGCTTAGCATAAAGTCATTTGTCCCTTAGTTAAAAGTGGGGCAGCAAAAAAACAAAGGAATAGTTTTCTCAATTACTGCTTAAATTATATATTTGTCAACTGACAGGTTCTGGAGGCTGAGCCACCAAAAAACATTTAAAAAAATATTATAAGCATGAATAAAAAAACATTACAGGTGAAATCAAGATCTTTCTTTCTTCAATTGCATTGTACTGAAGTGTCTAGCATGTAAAAAAAAAACAAAAAAAAAAACCCAGAAAACTTACAGATTCGTGACTTCTTGGTGGCAGTGGTTCTGCAATAAGACCAACGCGAAGGACAAACTTTAATTTCCTCATTAATAGTTTTGGAAATTATTAGAACAGAAATTAGCTGGACAGACTGTGTACAAGTAGAACCACATTAAACATGCATTTAAAAGTCAGTGAGTCTGTACAACATTCATTTTTACTTTCTTTCGAATTCTGTCCAGATTCAAACCTGATCTTCTGACTCCAGCACAAAATCTTAGACAGTAACAGCACCTGGGAGCTCTGTCTAAACCTCTTTCTACGCTAACATGCAGTCGATCAATGTTCTTCAAGTACTGACAATGTACAAAATATGATCACTGTAACAGTATCATGTTGTCATATCGCCCATCCCTGCCTTAAGGTTTCCAGAGTCTTGTTATAACACCCAGACACTGTTCACTCTTATTTGTTTTAAAGTGTCGCTAGGTGTTAGACACTTTAAAACAAGTGTTTGGTTGCTTCCTCTGTTCACAGGAGCTCCTGAACAAAGCCATTCTGGCCTCTGTAGCAGCAAGAAGAGAGTGGGACCTGAAGCCAATAGCAGACAGAGCTCAAATCCTCTTCAAGGCTGCTGATGCAATCAGTGGACTGAAGAGAGCAGAAATTCTGGCCAAGACAATGATTGGACAGGTAATACTTCATATAACATTGTACGGTCACCCAGTCATGGAGCAGAACCACGTTTAGGGACACGTATCACAAAATATTTTATACTTGAATGAACACAATGAAGATTACCACATTTTGATAAAATATCATGTTTGAAAATTTGTGACAGTGATATCTCAGGAATGATGCTGAGGTCCCTTTGTAGTTATGTCTGCACTCAGGTGTCAGGTGTTTAAACCATCTGTGGACTAAAGTGCTTTATATCTGTTGTATAGCTATTGCCATTCTATGCAGAACTTTGAACACTTCCACACAAATGATGTTTTCTTAATTTTTTTTTTTCCTGCAAGTTTCAGAACATGCTTTCTATTTGACATACTGGAAAAAATGAAATGTAATGTAAAATGTGCCAAATGTGCCATAATGTAAAATGTGCCATAATTTTTGTTTTAAAAGTTTTATATTTTCTTCATTTTGTTGAATTCTGATTCAGTTATGTTGAATGCTGATTTTAACTTAGAAAACCAACAATGTAATTTTACTGTCGGACTTTTGCTGTATTCCGTCCAGGCAGGAGGCGCACACACACACGTCCATACTTAGATTCTCTTTTCTTTATAATGATAACAAAGGCGGGCACGAGGGCCGATACTCTTTCCAAACGTGAACTTAGAGGTGTACATACAACAAAGGCTGAACAGACAACTACAACAAGGTCCAAGGGTAACTTAAATACACAAACTAAACACAAAACAGCTGCTGTAATTAATCCCCACATGTTTCAACTTGAAAGTCCTTAAACATAACTGACTGGGCCGCTGACTGGGGATGTGACATTTACCAGGACCACCCGAACTAATGCAAACAATTATGTTTAGGTAAAAGCTTTCCTTCTTCCCATTGTGAAAGGTATGAAATGGTCTAAAATGTGATTATATGGAGCAATATCATGTTCTTAAGCAATATCATATCTTAAGTTAGCTGGCCATTTATTTTCTTTTATTATAACAGAGAAAATCAAAGCTTACTTTAATGTTGAACAAGATTGCAAGGTCCCCCTGAACATTTGGTGTGTATGTGTGAATTACATTCTATAAAAGTGTGCCATGTGTCTTAATTTGTTAAGATGCTGCTGTCTCCCCTTTAGGGTAAAACTGTGGTGCAGGCTGAGATCGATGCCGCAGCAGAACTGATTGACTTCTTCAGGTTCAATGCGAAACACGCGATTGAGTTGCAGCATCAGCAGCCTCTGAACAGTGAAGGAAGCACCAACACCATGCTGTACCGTGGGCTGGAGGTGGGTCCCCTCTTTCACCAGGAGCTTGCAGTGCTGTTCTCTGGGGGGAGATCATTTCTCTCTAAATGTAGTTGATCAGCCAAGACATGTTTTTGTCTGAAATTTGCCTCTTTAGTGCACTGGAGTTTTAAATCTAATGTAGCTAACATGAGAAGGAAAATTATACTCCACCAATTAGAATATTGTAAACTGCTGGCCTAGATCATGGTGCAGCTGGTGGCCTAGTGGTTAGGGAGTTGCCCCTGCAATCAGAATGTCGTGAGTTCGAATCCCAGGACTGCTAGCAGCAGGTACCCTTGAGCAAGGTACTGTCACCACACACTGCTGCCCACACAGTTGTCTGAACAATGTGAAAAATTACAGACAAAAGTGCTGTTTTTTGGTCCCTTTTTTATACTCTTATGCACAGGTTTGGATGCCTCTGATCAAGTTGTTATATTCCATGATCCTGATTCTTGACAGCTCCCAGTTTTTGTAGCTTCAGCCCAAAACTGACACCAAGCATGTCTTTACTGAGCAACTACTGTTAACATAAGGAGAATATAGCGTAATTTGTTTTTCAAATCACTTTTACATACACCCCTGTACTGTATTGTAATATGTAAATGAAAGGCTCCGTTACACACTGTAGTTTAGAGTGAGGCCATCTAAGAATCTCCAGCACTCCAGCCTGTTTATAACAGATCAGTTTGGGAGGGGTGTTCGTCTCACCGAGGGGTTTAAGTTACAGCTGAAGCAGCTCCATGTGTCAAGATAGAGGCCTGCTGTAGCTACATGTGCGTTTTAGACCACACTTTACCAACGTTTTATCTTTCTTATTCCTTTACAGGGCTTTGTATGTGCTGTGGCACCATTCAACTTCACCGCCATAGGTGGAAACCTCGCAGGCACACCAGCGCTCATGGTAAGCTCATTGTGTTCCAATTACAGGAGTGTGATTGGATAGTAATTTAGAGTTTTTTTTAATCTACTGAATACACAAATAAAATCTGAATTGAGAAATTACTCTCAGCATTAACATCTGTTCATCTAGTCATGACTGCCATGAATGAGAGAAAATTTGCACTAAAATTTGCAGAATTTTGCGTTATTGATTGTTTGATTGATTGATTGCAGGAATTCAGTTATAACTGAATCAAATATTCCAAAATTGATGCATTTAAATCACCACTTACAGACTGATGCATAATGCATAAATCAGTGCATTTTTACTCCCTGTACTTCAGACCCATCACTTAAATGACAGTTTAACAAAGGTTGCTCAGTTCAAGTCTGTAATGAAGTCAGTGATCAACGTTTAATTTTATGTCAAACATGAATGTGTGTTGGCAGGGTAACGTGGTGCTATGGAAACCCAGCGACACCGCCATGTCTGCGAGCTACGCAGTCTACAAGATCCTCCGCGAGTCTGGCCTGCCGCCCAACATCATCCAGTTTGTGCCAGCTGATGGCCCAGTTTTTGGAGACACAGTCACGTCCTCTGAGCATTTGGCCGGAATCAACTTCACGGGCAGTGTCCCGTATGAGCCCTCTTTTTTTTTTTCTTCTGTTGACACAGTGGTTTATGCCACTGCTAAGAGTTCACCAACCATTAACTTTAGAAGCAACTGAAAGGATTTTGCTTTATTTGGCATTAAGATTTTATTTCTTTTACAATATGCTTTCAGTAACAGTGTGGGGCATGTTTAAAATGTAATATATGCTGACTTTGCTTTTTATCTTATTTTCAGAACATTTAAGCGTTTGTGGAAACAAGTGGCACAGAATCTAGACATCTACAGAAACTTCCCTCGTGTGGCTGGAGGTCAGTGATGTGCACACTCGTATATACAGATTCTGCTCGCCCTAAATATTGTCCTGTAAAACTGTGTTATTAACGTCAAAAGCACACTTTTGGTTGATTTGATTTGGTTGATTTAACCCATGAACTCCTTTAATGCCCAGGCTTTAGTTCCACACTTCTATAACTTAAGAATAATTATATGATTTTACTTGTAATTGTTGAATTTTTACTTTTAAAAGTTGCCTGGGTTAAACTGCAAGTGTATTATTAATTTTGAGACTTATTGTTCAGTAATTACAATGAATATTATGCAGTAACTTATATTAATTACTTATGTAAGCCATGCAGTTATTAGAGAGGAATTGATGTAATTAGTGTACCTGTTCTGTTTTTGTACCTTTTCAGAATGTGGTGGCAAGAACTTCCATTTTGTGCACAAGTCTGCAGATATCGGCAGTGTGGTGACGGGCACGATCCGCTCGGCATTCGAGTACGGCGGGCAGAAGTGCTCGGCCTGCTCCAGGATGTACGTCCCGGACTCGCTTTGGCCTCAGATCAAGCAGGGCCTGCTGAATGTCCACAAACAGATCAAACTGGGAGACGTTAGTAGACTCGTTTTACTTTTATTTCACTTTGACTCCTTTCTCCCAATGTTTGGGTGGTGAATGTTTCATGTACAGAAGGTGAAGTTCTTCCAGAATTACTGAAACAGCATCAGTCATAAAGTAAGGGCTGCACTAATTGTTCAAAGGTGAAAGAGAAATGAATGCATATTTAGACTATAAAGCTTTTTTTGTTTAATTTCACAGCCTGTTGAAGATTTTGGAACGTTCTTCTCAGCGGTTATTGATGACAAGGTAAGAAGAAACGTTGGAAACTGCTGTTGACTTTGTTCTAATTATTTGTACAGTTTTACTAATTTTGTTATTCGTTCTGTTCTCAAAGTCCTTTGCCAGGATAAAGGGCTGGCTTCAGCATGCCAAGACCTCCCCCAATCTGACTGTGGTTGCTGGTGGAAACTGTGACGATACGAAGGGATACTATGTGGAGCCCACAATTATTGAAACCAAAGATCCCAAAGATAAAATAATGAGCGAGGTAAAGTGGTACTGTGGTCATTTCTTGTGGTGTTTTATTCTAATGCCCTGCAAGGGCATATAAGTGCCTCACAATTCAGTTCCTCACTGTAAAAATGTTTTATAGCAATAACCAAATAATTTACTTTTAAGATAATGACCTATACCTATATGATAAGCCAGATTCAGAGTCTACGGTGTCTTTTCTTAATAGCCTGTCCACCACACGAACGGCGTCAGCTGAGCGGACGGGTGGACTTTGGTTTGTTTGTACAAGCCATTCTGTCCAATTGAACTGCATTATACGCTTAACTTGACAAGTGCATGATCTCTGTTCACCCTCACCCTCCGTCCTAACAGCTGTGCTTAGTCTGAGTTTAGGATTAACCCATGTTGGGAAACCTGACCTTTGGTGGCCGTAGATTTCAGTATTCATTGCCTGTCTATGCCCTTGCTGATTGTGCTTTTGTTTTTTTTGTTTTTTTCCCATAAAGTATCATGAAATCAGTGTGATGACCATACATATTGTATCTTGAAGAGAAATCCTACCCAGATTTCAAAATATCTGCATAATTTAATCACTGGGATGTAAACAGTGTCTTTTTTTATGAAATGGTGCACTATAGATGCAATAAGGGATGCCATGTCACCAACATAGAGTAATTTTTTATATGATTAAAAAAAAAATTATAATATTATTTATTATATAATATAATATTTACTCTCTGGGGTTGTATGTGTAAGGTTTTGATGGTAAAATAGTGGTGAATTTTTTTTAGGGAATGTTTTGCCTGCAAGTACAGCTCCACCATGACTGGATTTTAAAAGTGTTTTAGCCTGAAACCTCCCAAAATACAGTAGGAAAGAAATTAAGCCTCAAGCAGTGCATTCATACCCTTTTAATGTAATAACTTTTTGTGAGGGAGCTTTTAGGTGCATTTAATTCTTTTGATGTCTGGTTCCTTTCACCACTTCAACAATCCTGATCGGAGAAGTCTCTCTAAAATGAAGCATTTCACATCGAACCACAATGAATGACTTTGTTTATGTTTTAATGGATGAATTATAGTGCGGGTATTTTGAAAGTATGTAGAGAGGAATTTTCCATAAGCACCCAAGAAAATAATTACGTGTAATCTGTTTGGCATAAATGAAGCTGTGAGTATTGGCCAACCTCAAGATTCCAAATATTAAAACATGGTAACAAACAACTTGATTTTAAGTAACAATTTTGACAATCGTCTGTAAACTCGTTAATTAAGATCAATGCTGAAGACTCACATTCATTAAAGACAGATGGTTAGGAGCAGAAATTACAATAAACATTAGGACACCTTTCCTAATTGTGAGTAGTTTAAACTATGTCAGATATTCTGGTGTGATGACTTGTAAACTCCTATATTTGTATTTAATCTTTTGTCCAATGCAATCAGAAACATATCAGATATTCTGTAATAACATGAAAGGAGATTTTCGATTAAAAGAAAAATGTAGTCCAGGGCTAGGCTTAATCCTTTTCTTAGACAGAGACCATGCTGAGGTTTTTCTGAATATTTTCTCAGTGCATTGATTGTTTTTATAGGTGGTAATCACTGTATGTTCATTGTTTTGGTATAAATCATCTGAGTGTCTGGAATGATCATTTAAAAACCATAGACATTACAAATTTGAACTAGTTGAAAAATCAGATCTCTTCAATATGTCTTCAGTCAAATTAATCTATTTAAAGCTACTCCAAATGGGTTGTAAGTCCAGCAGAAAGGGTTGTAACAGAAAAACATGTTCTCTCTTAATTTGAAATGTCACCTTTTTTTAGGAGATCTTTGGACCGGTCCTGACAGTTTACGTTTATCCTGAAAATGACTACAAGAAAGTGCTTAACCTGATTGACAACACGTCTCCTTATGCACTAACAGGGGCTGTTTTTGCCAAAGATAAGTGAGTATCAAGTACTTTTCCAGCTGCAGGTCTGAATTTGTCACATGATTTTCATGTTGGTGAGAATTACTGTATCAGCTGCCAACTGCTGGAACTTCATGTTTCAGGGCTGTCGTGGATGAGGCTTCAAGAGTATTGAGAAACGCTGCAGGAAATTATTACGTCAACGACAAATCGACAGGCTCTGTTGTGGCCCAGCAGCCGTTTGGAGGCTCCAGAGCATCAGGTGAATGTTTCCAACCTCATCCTCAACTTTTGGATTTTATTTTATGTTAAAGGGCCCATATAATATATAACACACTGTCTACATACTCATTTTTACACGGAAGCTACAAATCTAATGTAGCAAACAAGCAATGAAATTGGCAACATGCTAAATCATCAGACTGCTTCAGTTTTTAAAAAAAGTAATATTAGATGTTTGTGTTTTTGACAAATTCACTAACTAGTCAAATCACTTACTGTCACATTGTACACAGGTACGGTACATGTGAGTGAGGTGCTTGTGTGCAAAGCTTCACAGAGCAGCAACAGTATGATAACAGACACAACATCTATTGAAAGCGAAGGAGAAAAGATATATACATTTTTAAAAAAAGATTTAACGATGTGCATGTATACAAAATATTTGGAGCGTAAAGTGGCAATGCCAACGATAAGTTGTGCACATGTACGAAATATATTAAAAAATATGTGGGAAAATATGCAGCAGCTGGTGGCCTAGTGGTTAGGTAGTTGCCCCTGCCATCAGTGGGTTGTGGGTTCGAATCCTAGGACTGCCAGTGGCACCACTGAGGTACCCTTGAGTAAGGTACCGTGCCCACACACTGCTCCCTGGGCCCTGCGTTCCTGGCTGCCTGCTGTTTCACTTGGGAATGGGTTAAATACAGAGAAGAATTTTCACACTCTTCACAATGTGTGCTGTGGTGTGTTCATGTATGACAAATGAACACTTTATGCTTTACACATATGAATAGCCTTCAAGATTGTCACTGTTTCAATTTCTCTTCAGGTACTAATGACAAGCCTGGTGGGCCACACTACGTCCTCAGATGGACTTCGCCGCAGGTCGTCAAGGAGACCCATGTCCCACTCACAGACTGGAAATATCCCTACATGGGTTGAGAAAACTCCTGTTCCATCCACAACACAGTCCTCAGTCCCAATCTGTATATTTCAATCAAGACTGATAATGAAAATAAGACTCTACTATTCCTACTTTAACATTTAACATTGATCCTAAGTGGCCTTCTGAAGAAGCCGTTCAAGAAGTCTCCGAAAAAAGAAATGACTGATCAGATGAAGCCCCCTTGTGGCCCACCTAGGAGTAAACAACCATGGCAATGTCTGGAAAAACTACTGAGAACTGTTAGAAGGTTGCAGCTCTTTGACATATGATTGTCGGCAGACCTCCAGAACCTCCAGCGGTTGACCAGCCTACACAAAAGACTTCAGACCTTTCAGGACCACGAGAAACTTTGCAGATTCAATCAAGAGGAATCCTGGGGGCTGGAATTGCACTGAACATTTCTAACGTTTTTTCTCGTTCACGGATCATAGAAAGTGTTTCCTTTAAATGTACTTTCTGTCTGTAGTGTTGAAGTGGTTTTCGTATTCAACAATAGATCGTACAGATAACAGTATCTATATGAATTTGTAATGTACTGACAGATAATAGATTTGACCTCAGTTTAAATCTGATTTAACTACTGCTCTCAACAATAAATGGGTATTAATTATTAACTTGCATCGAACCGTAACATGTTGCTGAAGTGCATGATATATATATTATACGAGATAATAATAATTATCAGATCATTCACTGTGGAGAAGTGTTACTCTATTTTTACAACGTGTCTGGTTTTCTTTCAGCTCTGATTTATTAACTTTGATGCAAAAATTACAATGCAATATCAACTCTAGGGAAAAGAAACTGAAAACAGGATTTCTGTAATTCTGTTGTGCCTCAATAAAGGGATGAGGTGACCTGTAGTTTGGCTTTAATGTTGATCATGACAGCACAAGGTGCATTTCAGAGGCTGCAGTCGTTTGTTTGAGCCACAATACAAGTCGGATGCTCCCACCTAGTGGACATAATAGTTCATGGCAAGTTCATGTTCTTATCTGAGGAACTTGAACTGAATGACTAAAAAATAGCCTCAGTTTGTAAACCCTTTGTGTTGAGTTATCTGGATTTCTGCATAAATAGCAAAGAAAAGCCATTTTAGTTCAGTGGAACACATTTGACTATTCTGAACAGCTAGTTTAAATAATGATCACTGGTGGACAAAAGTGTGAAAACCTGTAAGATGCTGATGTTTTCATGGCGTTTAGTAGGGATTCCCAGTCCCAGGCCTGGTAGTTCTGACCCAGACTACAAGGAGCTTGTAGTTGATTATTTGATGTGAATCAGATAGGCTAGAGAAAGCACAAAAATATGAAGTGTGGGGTCGCCAGGACTTGCATTGGGAAATCCTGGTAAACCCTCATAAAGGGAGCCATTTTAAATTGTATCAGAGATTCTACAACCAAGTATAAGTGCTGTGTGATACTTAAACCTGACTGTGATCTAAAACATAGAAGAAATTCCAGGTCAAAGACAGACCACTGCCAGATAAAATGCTGCAGTCTGATCATGATCTGAACAGGTCATTCGAACGAAACACTTTAAAATATACACTAAATGAAAAATACACCTTTTTAACATAGATAAACATGACTCATCATACAGAACATGTCAAAATGTAATGACCCCTCTGAAATGTCTTCTGAGTGTCTAATTCTGTATCGGCAGGCATGAAAAATAAGAGTAAGCAGGAACATCGTGCACAACCCCCACTGTCCAGGTAAGTATTATGTAATTGTGTAAGTTATGTAGTTATAATATCTAAGGAACTGAAATGTGTTGTCTACTTACATTATATGTCTAAAAGTATCCAATCACCCATTCTCATCGGTCCGTTCAGCCAAAGTAAAGTGCCCCTATTGCTATTGCACACGCAGCTTGATCATTTTCACAGAAAAGGATGGGACACTCAGGAGCAGCCACGCATGCGCCTAAAGTCATCAAGCCCATGCCAGTAATTAGCTTGAGAGGCATAAAACCCCCAGCATTGGGCTGTGGAACTGTGTACAACACCTTTAAGAGCAAATCGGAGGGATGTTTGTCGAGTCAAGTCAAGTCTAGTAGGTTTTATTGTCATTTCAGGCATATCCACACAGTACACTGTGAAACCAAACAACATCCAGGACCATGGAGCAACACAAACAGAAACAGAAACGACACAAGACTGCACAAGTGCAGACAGGACAAAATAGAGTGTAAAGAGATTAAAAAACACACAAGAGCAACAAACAACAGCACCAGACAACATTTAGTGCAGTTGATGATTAAATGAATCCAATACGACAGATGCTGTGGAGTTGTTAGGTGTGCAAAAATCCAGAATGGAGGGAAACAGTGATAAATAATTCCTGTGCAAATCATAGCAGCAGCAGCACAGAGAACGTGCAGGATATGATCGTAGTTCCACTGGTAGTTGTGGTGTAGATTGTTTAAGGGAAATAATAGCAGCAGTAAATGACCTCACTGATGCTCTTCTGGCCAAATACAATCAACTGCTCACAGCAATGTTAAACATGTAGAATAACGTCTTTGTAGAAGAGTAAGTACAGCTAAGGGGAACAAAAACTCACTGAAAATATAGTGGAAAAAATGCGAGTGTCTACAAAGTTTTGGACATGCATTTGGTCTATCGAGATAAAGACACCTTTTCAGCAGGCACTGTTTAAAGCACGCAGAGACTATAATGCACTGTGTGGCAGCGGTCAGATAGTGTTCCGATTGGATGTTTGTTGCTAAGAAACATCTGAGACCCAGTCAGATAGTCGAGGCCTATTTCTTCATAGTTTACCTCAGAGAAGTGTTCCTCTGCTAGTGCTCACAGTGCTCTGCTAGAGTAAGAGACCAAAGTGGCAGCAGAGCAGCTGAGGGCTTTTATTTTGTGGACACAGTTCTTTTCACTCTGTAAGTCCTAATGGGCAGAAGTAGGCCTGGGAGCGAGCTTAGTCCAGTAAAACCCGTCCGCTTTGCCAAAGCACATCTAATAGCGTACGACCCGTCGTTAACATGACTTTCCCACCAGACTGCACCGCCTTTGTTTGTTTGTATTCCTTGAATGATCAGAATACCTGTCAGGACTGTATACTGATGTCAACGGTGATGCTTTTATTTGCACAGAAAAAGATTTAAATCCACAATCATTTCCGCATGAATAAAACACATGATTCCAACGCTGCATGCAATTACAGTGTAGAGTAAGGCTGTTATTATCGTCTAGACCGGCTTAGCACAGTTGTTTCTTCTCGCCATGACTCTTTCCTTTTTTTTTTTTTTCCTCCACCAGTACAAAGCAGACGGTCATATTAGCTCACGGCAACCTCCGAGAGGCCTGAAATGACATCAAAGCGGCCTCCCTTGCAGGCTCGTATAACACAGCTCAGACTCTCTACTCTCACATGCCTTTGTGGCACACTTTCGACACTCTGTAAAACCAGACAGCATTGCACTATGTGCCGGCCTGGGAACGGATACTGAAGGAGAATCCCTCACACCCACGTGAGGTTCAAAGCCTGCGATTAGATCAGCTGTTCAGCCCATTACAGTGTGGTGGGTCCAGGTTGGACTGAGGCCAACTTCAGAAATGAAAAAACATTGTAGTGGTTAACTGAGAACAGTCCAAGCACGAGTGATTTTTGTTCGTAATAAAGAACAACTGAGATGTGTGGGTGATGCAAGACCGTGGACTTTGGCATAGGAATGTATTGTTATGGAAATGTACAGAAATTCTCCAAATCTACACCCAAAACAAGGGAGCACTTATTTCTCCAAGACTTTTCCCCAAGACTCTCGGTTTTAAAAGTCATGGTTTGCCGCAACTGGGCTCCACCTGCACCAAACCACGAAGTTTACATTGGAAAGTCTGGAGAAGTTCTTGGACAAAGTTCATGCGGTTTCGTCTCATTTTGCACCAGTGCTCAAGACATCAAGGCCCACCTAAAATAACCATGACTTCCAACACACCCACTTGAGTTTTAGTCATTGTTATCTTCCGTCCAGCTGAGTATGGAAACATCTGTGGTTGACCCGAGGGTTATTATTTGCACACTGCAGGCATGACCAACCAAATGGGACACTGACAAAAATTGAATGTACATTATTTTATTTGTCTCACAAAAAAGACACACTCTGACTTTCTATCAACATGATAGCACAAATACATGTGACAGTTACAAATGACAGTTTCACAGAAACAAATACAGAGGTGACAGGCCTCTTTTTTACAATATGTAAAAAAAAAAAATTTAAAAAAAAAGTAATCTCTATACAGATGAAGTGTGCATCAAAGTTCAGTGGTGGGGTTTTCCATTCTCTGTAGAATTGAGAAAGAGCTGCTGTCACTTACACAATCATGGAAAGGAGCATAAATGCTCTACCGCACAAGAGAATTCTCTTGTTTCGTTCATTAAACAGGGGGCTGCTTGGCTGGCTGAGGATCACCACGGTCTCCAAAGCTGGCTGCTGGGCTCTGTGTGTTTGGGAACACTGGAGATGGACTTCTGAGCAGGGCAGACACTCTTCAGCTTTGCTTTGGGCTTTGGTGCTGGGTCTTCACGCTTCAGAGCCGCTGGTTCGTCTACAGTGAGCCGGTTATGGGCAGAGAGGAAACTGGCCGTCTCTTCCAAACACCGAGCGAAGCCGTCGGCATAGCTCTGTCCCGGAGTCTTACTTTTCAAGTAAGTCACCGCCGTCTCCAGGATTTCAGCCTTTTCCAGTTTGGAGCTCGGCTGTCTGGCCCTCAGCTCGCCTTGCAGGAGCAGTTTGAGCTGTTCGATGCTGCTGTTGATTCGGTCTCTTCGCATTTTCTCCACGGCAGGTTTTCTTAACTGAGACAACAAAAGACAAAACAGTCAAATATCAGATATTCAGTCAGATATTACCAGCAAACCCAACAACGTAAAGATATACAATATGGACAAAAGTATTGGGAAACAGCTCTTAATTATTGAATTCAGGTGGCCCCTTACTTCCAGTGAAGGGTAACTTTAATGCTTCAGCATATCAAGACATTTTGGACAACGCCATGCTTCCAACTTTGTGTACGCACTTTGGGGAAGAACCTTTTCTATTCCAGCATGACTGTGTCCCAGTGCACAAAGCAGCTCCATAAAGATGATGGGTTTGGTGTGGAAGAACTTGACTGGCCCCAACAGAGCCCTGACCTCAACCCCATCCAGCACCTTTGGGAAGAACTGGAACAGAGATTGTGAGTCAGGCCTTCTCGTCCAACATCAGTGCCTGAGCTCATAAATGCTCTACAGAATGAATGGGCACAAATTCTCACAGAAACTCCAAAGTCTTGTGGAAAGCCTTCCAAGAAGAGTGGAAGCTGTTATAGCTGTAAAGGGGGATCAACTCCAGATTAAAGTCTATGGATTTGAATGCAATATCATTAAAGACCCTATTGGTGGAATGCTCAGTTGTCACAATACTTTTGTCCATATAGTGGATTCAATGGAAAAAAAATATAAACACTTCAGATACTCACTTTAACTTTGTCATTTCTGTGTTGGAACTCGTTGGATGCCATCGTTTCGTCTGAGTGGTGGTGGTGGTGGTGGTTGTTGTTGTTGTTGTTGTTGTTGTTGTTGTTGTTTCTGCTGCTGCTGTCGATGTTGCAGTTGCTCGCGAGCTCAACGAAGTCCTTTTAAACACCCAGTTTTCGCGGCACCCCAACTTGGCGCGTGACTTTCTCACACTCGGCAGCCAATCAGGAACGTCGAAGCGACAGAGGCAGCCTTCAATTGTTTACTGGGTCCGTTCCAATTTGTTTATTAGAGCCCTAACTAGGCCGCGTGGCTGATTGTGTTGGTCCACTGTTTCTCCACTAGCTGAGCGCCTTAGTTAGTGAACAAGTGAACTTATTGCAAGCGGCCTCTAAACTTCTAGACAATGAAGACAGATTTGACAGCATTATGGCCATTAGGACCCTTTTTGAGCTCCCTCGTTTCCAAAAACGGCGGGAAATGGATATTACATCTATAGTTCTGTTTTATATATGTTGCTAAAACGTTATGTACAATATCTTATGTGGAATAGTCTTTCCGTGTGAAATATCACTACTTATGTCAATATTACTGATCTACTACTGATCTCTATTAATAATTCACCCAACTGTAAGTTATTTATGTATGGTATTAAAACCCAGCATTTGTGTATACAGGTTTTTCTACAGAGTTTTTATTGGATATATTTAGACGTTCTATTTTATACTGTTCTTGCCTCTCTCTCTGTGTGTCTGTGCAGTCCTCTGGGATCAGTATTCAGATTATCATATTATATTACATTATATTATAATTCAGATTATTATATCAGTATTTGATAATCAGATTCTTATTCTGATGTTTAAATATTCCAACATAAAGTATAAATATATGTCTAAACATGATGTAAGTGAGCCTCTGGAACATCTGGACAATGGGCTACACAGTAGTACTGATATTTTTATTTTACAGCATGTATGATTTATGCTTACAACTGGGATCTCAAGCAGAGAATGTGATGATCAGTGATATTGTTAGCTGTCATCACTGCGTTACGCGTTCTCAACATGATGCTGTGTGTCATAGTTGTCTGTTCCTTCTTGTAATCCCTACAGTAGCAGATGTCTGAGGGATTTAGGGGCAGGCCTGTACACCCGTATGGATGGACTGTTCTGTTAATCATTACTGAATGGGCCCTGAGGGGAAGTGCACCGCACTAATGTGGTAATGAGAGCGGCACGCTTCTGCTGGCCCTCCATTGAGGCGCTGCTGTGGGAAAGTTGGAGCAACACAGGCTCCAGGCTTTGTGCTTTTTGTGTTTGAAGATGTTGCCCCACAGCTCAAAAGCACAGCTGGGTCCCCTGAGCGGGAAAACTGCTGCCAGCAAATCAGCAGAAAGGACAAAGAACAGAAACTTTTGGGGGTTGTTTTGGCAAACTAAAAGTATTAATAGATATAAAAACATATAATAATATATAAATACATATATTAAGAGATAAGTATTAATATAGCTATAAAGAGCTTCACTGATAAAAA
>JBBJLS010000134.1:9786417-9802757 GCA_037577275.1 Bryconaethiops microstoma | reverse complement strand
CTAATGTTCACTTGTGTTTTTGCTGGCAGAAAGAAACCCACTGCTGATATAAACAGATTTAAACAATTTTCATAGGTACCTAAGACTTTTGCACAGTACTGTAGGTGTAGTTTATTAATATACAGGGGGATCCTTGGGATTTAGCTGACGCTCTTATCCAGAGCATCGTACATCAGCGCACAAGTAGTCCACATCTGTTTCTTAAACCTGTAAAGCTAAATTTAAGTCAACATCCACTATTCAACCAAGTTACTGCACGCTCGGTACACCTAAACACCTTTTAAATTATACCAAAACAGCACCAGTCAAAGAAAGTCAGAGGTTATGTTTTTTATGGGGTTTTTTTGTGGGGGGTGGGGGGTGGGGCGAAGTACATGTGGTATAGATTACGGGTCTAGATTACGATAATCACCAACAATTAAAAACTTGTCATACCTCAGTATTAAGCTGGACACAACATCAGCAAAGTCCTGCACGAATTCCTTATTGAACTTAGGTGGACGGTAAATCAGTGAACGCAGCACTTTGCCCGTGGACCTGGGGGAGCTGAAGGACGTACAGTCAGTAGGAAGGAATTCAGAACACGGTGTAGAGTTGCCATCACATAGCCAAGTCTTAGTCAAAAACATAAAGTCCAACCCCAACAGAGAAAAAAAAAGGCAATAGTAATTCAATAGGAACGTCTTATTTGCGAGTGATCTTGCATTAATGTGTGCGAGGATGTCTGCGTTTGGGTTATGTTGGAGGTGCGACTCAGGGAGCGAAGATTTGTATAATTCACACCTCCATGATAGGCCTGGCCATGCCAGGCTTCAGACGTCAGCACCGGACAATGCATCTGATCCAAAGTCTTCCAGTCAGGATCCACCGGCACGATCCACCAAAGCACCCGTGACCACAAAGTCAATGGAAATCCGCTCAATACGGTGTGGTGCTCCACCAAACCAGCAGAACTCCGATACTTCCTAGCTTTTGCCAGAAAACCACCTCGTTTCCCTCACCTTCTAGAGTGCTTTCTCCATGTGATGACAGGAAAACGCAACAGGTAAGTTGGAACTGAAGCCAGAACTGGGGGGTGGTGTCGTACTTTCTTCACAGCGTTCTCTGTGATGTTCGAATTTGAAGAAGAAACTGACGATCACACACTCGTCGAGGAGATATATCCTGACAATCAACATAAAGTAACACAACAGCAAATAATCCAAACAGGCTGAACAGATGGCTAGCTGCACACAGTGGCGCCATCTTGAGTGACAGATGTAGTGCAGTGGATATGGCATTGTCCGTGGACCAGTTGGGGCAGTAAGCAAACCGAAGAGTGTCTAGTGAGCTGGGAAAAGGGCAGCTTTGATTCAAGATTCAAAATGGATTCCATTGATGTGGTTCATGACTAGTCTCTCAAAGCACTTCATCATGACTAGTGTGAGTGCTGCAGGATGGTAGTCATTCAGGCTGGTCACGGATGATTTCCGTGGAACGGGTTGATCGTGGTGGTCTTAAAACATGCAGATACAAAACATCAGTGAGGACGTTGGCCAGCTGGGCTGCAGACTCCTTAAGCACCCGTCCAGGTATGTTATCAGGACCGGGAAGCTTTGCGTGGGTTTACTCTGGTTAGAGTCTTTCTCGCTGCAGCTGTGGTCAGACAGATTACCTGTTCACCTGGGTTTCTCATCAATGATGGCTTGGATGACCCTCCACATGCTCTGTGTGTCTCTGGTATTTTGACAGCGCTCTCTGATGTCTCTCTGGACTGGTGTAGTGCATTTGCGTAGAGAGGTGTAGGCTGGGACCAGTAATTTGAATAATTTTGACGCAGTTTAATTTCGAACAGTTTAAATGTACTGTCTTACCAACATTACCTCGCCTTGTTTTTTGAGATGGAAGTACCATGATTGCCGAAGCAGCTGGTGGCCTAGTGGTTAGGGATTTGCCTCTGCGATCAGAAGTTTGTAGGTTTGAATCACAAGTCTGGTAGTGGCACCACTGAGGTACCCTTGAGTAATGTACCATCCCCAACACGCTGCTGCCCAGGCATCGCATTGCTGGCAGCCCACTGCTTCACTTGGTGAATGGGTTTAATGCAAAAAAGTATTTCATATTGTTCAGACTGTGTGCTGTGCTGTGGTGGGTTCACACATTACTATATGGGGCCACTTTACTTTATAATACACCACAACCAAAATAAAAACACTGATACGTTTGCACTGCTACACCAATCATGTACACTTCATTTCATTTCTGTTTCATCTTTATTGTAACAAAACTGTCCCTCAAGGTAATCTTTCTGGTGATAACTGAGCTAATATTCTGTAGCCAATGTTCTATAGCTAGTTTAGAGTTTAACCTCTCTAAAACTGTGAGGTGGATACCTGCATAGGGGGTTTTAAATCAGACGAAGGATCATGGCTTTATCATCTCCTCCATCTCTGAAATAAGAGGAATCCCATGAACATCCTTGTTTTTCCTGGTCCCTTTAGCGTTTCACACATTTTATTGTATTCTCTCCAAAAGGGGTGAGAATACAGGAAACTACAGCAATTGCCATTGCAATGTTAATTACACCGAGCCTAAGAGAGGGAAACCACTCACATTAACATGAATAACTTTGTCATAACGACGTTTCTGTAGTTTTACTGAAGGTTTTATTCAATCGTTTAGTTTCTTTATCAGTAGCCTTTCAACAAACCAAAACATTGGCCTGCTTTGAGGTAATAGCTTTTCCAAAAATCCAGATTTAACAAATCAAACCATTTGGTTTTCTTTTTTTGTTGTTGTTTATAACTGGAGCCATACAGCTAATGTTGCTAACAAACACTAAAGGTCTATAGTCTATAAAGGTCTGTATTTTTTAATAAATAAATCCCCCATATATCTCATAACCTGTCAAATCAAATTTGCAAACTTTCAAAAAGGCTGCAAACTTTCAAAATACAAAATTAAAATGACAAAAAGTGATTCAAATGACAAAAAGGCAAAGAGCTAAAAACCAAAAGAGCACTATTTTATCAGTCCAGAGGGACGATGGAATGAACATTTTTGCAGCCCCATTCAAACTCTTTATATTCAACACAAGGGACACAAAATCTCTTTAAAGAGCAGTCAGCAGGAGCCCCTCTCCATCACACACGGTTTTTAATCAGTGTGGAATGAGGCTGACATCAAAGGATTATATTCTAAACCAAAAAAAGGCCAGAATAAGGGCATCTATATTAGAGCCGTGTTTACAGAGAGGTTAACTAAGTGTTCAGAAAATCAGGACACAGGGACCAGTCTCTCTTCTCTTAATCGAAAATATACAAAGAATTCTTACTAAGCAACTTTTAGTGGCTGATAATGGCCTAAAGCTACACTTCAGCACAAGAGAGAAAAGAGTTAAGTTAAGTGCAAAAAGATGTAAGTTTATTGAAGCATCAGTTATATTAGGACCATTTTCCTTTAAAGCAGCAGTGCCTCATTCACCAAAACCCTTTTATAATCCTTATATGATACAATTACTGTAACACAAGCCCTTAAATCACCTATTTTGGACTACAGACTGTCCATAAGAAAAACACTCCACTTCACTTCAATGCAAATGCCTGAAATATGATAAAGGTAGTGGCCTCATAGCCATGGTGGGCCAGAATTCAATAGGCAGCATTAACATTTTCAGGAATACCCACGTCTCAGGGGAGCAGGTGGAGAATGGGCAGGATTAAGAGCATTGAGTGAAAATGGGAAAATGGTGACCCCTTGAGGAGAAAAGGTCTGCGGACTGAGGCGGGGACCAACATCACTGACAGACCACAAACCTATTGTCATGGTACACAAATGTGGAGCTGATACTGACAACTTACATTCCACTATATCACTTTATTTCTATAAACACAAAGACATATTTTATCCGTGGTAGTAATCGCCAGGCCTGGTCTTGCAGACCTCTAGAACAGAGGTTAAGAACCACTGGACCAGGCAGTGTTGATCCAAATGTAGGAGATCACACCAGCAAACCTGCTTGTTGAAGTTTTGTGTCTGTTCCATTGTGGACGGCCCAGATGTGATAATAATGACCACAGACTGTGATTGGTCCCTCCAGAGCTTTCCCACACTCTGTCCATTGAATGAAAGGACAGAGCACAATAGAAGTGTGTCCATTTATACGCAGATTTGTCTTTAGAAGGAAACGTCGTTGAGAGGTATGTCAGTTCTTTAGAGTTCAGGCAACTCTGACCTTTAATGGAGTCCCTAAAACTTTCTCAGGTCTTCTAAAAATGGATTTTCTGGGTTTTTATCAGTTTCAGTGTGCTCCCAAACTAGAATAAGGTTCCAAAGAGTATTAGAAATGAAGTTCCGATATTTCTGTTAACATATACAGTACTGTGTAAAGGTACCTGAGACAATTATAGTTGAAAGCTGTTTACCCTCGGCAATGCATTTATTAATGGATACGTAAGAATATGGGAAATGATGATTTTATATATAACACTTTCAGGACCCCAGTATTATTTGTGATCTCAATCCGTACTTAGATTAGTGTGTTGCTTGTGGAGTTTCATGTCTATCCAATTGCTGGAGGCACAGAGGAGTAATCTGGAACCAAACCTGTGTTATTCTAATCAGCTCACCAAACATCAATAGCACACAACTAATCTATAGAAAATTTAATTACTGCTTTCTTGTTTGTTTGCATTCATTTTAATGTCCATTTGTATTGCAGAAGCACAAGTTAACATATTAAAAACAAATGTGTTTGATTTATTGGGTCTCTTCTTAAAGTGTTGCAAGGTATTGTTTTCTCATTAAATAAACAAACAAAAAAAACAGCAGCAGGAACAGCTATTATTATCATTATTATTATTATTATTATTATTTATTATTATTATTATTATTATTATTAACATCTTATTATTATTATTCACAAAACAAGTCTTTAGTCTTTTAATGTCTAGTGAAATGCACTTGTACTCTTAATAAAACTCTTAATAAAACTGGTGTGCTGTGTGGGGACCGAGGGTCAGTGTTCTGTCAGTGCTGCGGCTCCAAAGCGAGCAGATGTGTTCTGTGACTGTCTGTGTGAGTAAAGAGTGTGGCTGAGTTTCCCACACTGCGACTGATGGAGCACAAAAGCTGCAGAGTTCTGAAAGGACCTTTAGTGCTGGATAAAGAGAGTGTGTGCTGTATTGTAGTCGGAGTGTGACGTCACTCACCATCTGGAGGGAAAGATCCTTGCTCACAGTATTTTCCCTCTTAAACAGAGACGTGTGTCTGTGAGTGACTTTTGTTGATATGTAACTCGGACACCTTTTTTTTCCAATTATTTCTTTTTGAGTTTGTACTTGAGTTGTACTTTTTTAAATTGTTTCGAAAATCTCAGAAAGAGTACAATTCAAAACTCAGAATTCTATTTCTTTTGTCACTCTAACACGACAATTATAAATTTACATAAGCATCGTAATGAACTATAACTGTTAAATGTTTAACATGTATAGCAAATAATGCATAAATGCGCTGATCAGTTGTTTTTGGTTCTCCTAATTGGGTACCATTAAACAAACCTGCGAAGATCTTGCAGCATTCAGAGAAGTTGAATGATAGAAGTGTGCCTATTCAAATGCTAATTTCCTCTTGAGAGCTCTAATGAGTCTCTTGGGTGATTTTTCAATCTGAGGGACTTTTCCCTCAGTCAACAGGCATTCTGCCCACTAACAATCGTGGATGAAAGAAGTCAATATTTAACCTGTTTACCATTTTAACCTTGATTGCTGGACAATCATACGACACAAACATTAAGACTATGTAGATTCATTACATACACTGTATTTTTCAAAATGACCTTTGAACACTTTCAGACACACTGTACAGCAACTTCTCCCAGTATGGAGCTAGCAGGTCCTGAGCTGTCACAGAAGTGGTACCCTCATGTCTCGGTTTTGGTATAGAGAACATCTTCAGTACCCTTAGTTAGGGAACATAATTGTAACACATTGCGTTGCACTTATTTATTTTTAAGTTGTTCTGGCTCCATGCCTTGATACGCAGGAATGTTCCTGTACAGTGTTTTTCAATGACGTTGTAGGTGGACATGGATATACGCATGGATTTAACTGCACAGATACACAAATGCTATAGTATCTGTGTTTAAAAGCCGATTAACCATAGTGTAACCACGGTAATGCTAAAGTTTATGTTAAAGCTAACATAGGTAAGTGACAGACGTGTAAGAAATGAAAGAAATAAATTTCTTCCTCTGGTTCATGGTCTAGCAATGGACATTTCAGCTGTGGACATTGGTCAGTGTAGACAATCGGACCTGTGCAGCTACAAAACAGGCTGTGATGCATTGCGTGTTCTCACACCTTTCTATCATAGTCAGCATTACATTTTTCAGATTCTTCTGTAGCACAAATGTGTGTCAGAGATCCTTGGAGAACCACAACTCTGTTGTCAGTTCACCTTCCTTGGACAACGTTTTGTAGGTACTGACCATTGCATACCAGGAACTGATCCAGTTGCTCTGATCCAGTTGTCTAACTATCGCAATTTGGCTCAAAGTCACTCTGAACCAGTGAAGAGTCATATTCCAACATATTGGAATAAATTTTTCTCACCCCTTGACTGGTGGCATTGTAACAAGATAATCAGTGTCATTCACTGTCAGTGGTAAACACCAAAGATTTTAGAGAGCATTCTAATGTTTGTGACAGGGAAGCACATGGCTTATGTGGATGAAACATGACATTTTGATCCTCAGAAATGTAAGATTTATACCTCATAACATGAGAGTAATTCATTAAGAAATACTCGTTTTCAAAGGGCGATTGATCTTGTTAAAGGGTGATTTTATTGTGTGCAAAATATTTCTGCCAGAGGATCCTGGAACTCTGCTCACCTTAATGGAATATAATTCTCAGTCAAAGATAAGTCAATGCACTGAATAGTTTAAAATCCATTTAATCTCTGTTTTCAGGGATGAAACGAGTTCTGTTTGTGTCCAAGCCCCATATCTATGACCTAAATATATTTAAATGTACATGTTATGCTTCCCTGCCCAGAACACTGAGAAGAAAAAAAAACTCTGTGGAAAATCTGTAAAATCTGATTTTTATTTCCATTTATTTTACTAAATTTGTGATAACATTTCACAAATTATTCAAAACAGAGAACATGGTTTAGCAAAAATGACAGTTCTTTATAAAAGACATATTTAGAGACATTCAAAAGAATTAAATGGGTTTAGTCAAATTTGTCCTTAAATTGCAAGGGTTTGTGATAATCAACACAAAGTTTGAGTTCTGCGAGAAACAGAGCCTGGTTTAACAAGGTTTAACAAAGGGGTCTTTACAAAAAACAAATTCTGATTTACAGGAGAATTACATCAGTTAAAAAACTATTATTATAAGAATATATAAAGACCAAAAGCACAATAATTTTCATTGGAAATGTTCAAAACTTCAATATGAACTGCAACCACTCAAAATAAGTGTATCCACACAGTGGATGTGGTAAAATGTCCAATACAGAACAGATATTTTCTTGATAATCAGAAAACTGTATCAGTGCTTCAGTATGAAAGAAGTGTGATAGTTTCTCCATTATATTTTTTTATTTAAGTCTGATGATCTCAGATATCATCACTGTCCCTCTAAGAGGGAAAATGTGGTTTCTTTTCAAGCTGAAAATGTTCAGCAGTTCATGTGATTCACATGAAATAGTCATAGGAGATGAATCCTCAAAAGAACTTTAGCATTAGCTTGAACATTGTTGCCCAAAGAAAACATTGCAAAGATCACGCCAACATTGTAATATAGTCATTCTGAAGGCATATACCAGGGCCTCCAGCGCTCTTGTTCTTACTGATGGTCTGGTGGTCTGGGGAACTCTGATCTATTGAAAACTGCAGGCTCTGGAAGTGGTTCAGCAGTTTTCTCTTGGACTGAGATGTCACTTCCTCTTTGGAAAGGCTATGTAGAAGCTCATGGATACATCATGAGAAGTCTTGACCTACAGCTGCTGAGCTGGAGGAGAATCCAGTCTGTTTCTGCTGCTGTCTTCTGAGGAAGCTGATGGTCATCTCCAGGATATCTGCTTTCTCCAGCTTGGAGTCAGGCTGCTGGTCGAGGAACTCTGAAGCCAGGAGAGTCTTGAGCTGCTCGATGCTGCTGTTGATACGATCTCTGCGCATCTTCTCCACCACTGGCTTCCTCAACTGCAGACAGAAATGAAGAACTTGGTTAGTCAACTGGACCCTGAGTTATATTGGTTATATATTAGGACAGTCATAATCATTTTATCCATTTGAGCAAGTTCTCAATTTACCTTGATGTTCAGATGTAGGTGCTCCTTCGAGATGGTCACTGCTGAAGTGTTTGCAGGAGCCATGCCTGTATCTCAGTGCTGTAGATCTCTCTGTGTAGAACGAGTCTGATCTCCACTGGCTGGGTCTCCTCTATTTATACTCCAAAATCTCCATATGAATGTGTGGGTCTTGGGCTCGCTGGAGGTTCTCACAGTTTGCAGCCAATGAAAGAGCTCAGCCAGACAAAGAAGAGCGTGGAACTGCCACATGCTCAGGTCTTTTAACTGGGCACAATGTCTGTGTCTCAGGGGAGCAGGTGGAGGGGTGGGGCGGATGGAGAGAACTATGTGGATCTGGGAAAGTGATGACCCTTTAAAGAGAGAGGGTCCGCTGCCTAATGCTCGATCAGACACTGATGATCGCTATCTACACGTGCCACCTTGGCATTTAGTTCTAGAATGGAAGCCTCCATATTTTACCCCCATGACTTATTGCCATGGAGGTAAAATCAGAGGTTAAGGCATATTCGTCTATTTATGTAGAGGAATAAGCATTCACTTACGTACATGCCTGTTTATCTACAATTACGTTGGCAGTGCAGGTACATTTACCTGAAATAGCAAAACTTCACCTATACTGCATGGCCAAAAGTATTGGGACACCTGACTGTTACATCAAAAGGCACTTTAACAATATTGCCTTCAGATACAGAGACTTGGAGTTGGTCCCCCGTTCGCAGCTATAACAGCTTCCACTCTTTTTGGAAAGCTTCCATCATGCTGATACATTATTATTCCTTCTAATGTCTCTATAAATAAACATTTTTAAAAGCACGTAACATACATAGGACGATTAGCTCCATCCAAAGCACTGTAAATAATATAATCAAACTGTGAGCTCTCCGTATGTTACCTGCTCTGATCCCAGGCTTAGATTTCTAGCACACAAACACATGCACACAGCTGTCCACCAGTGGTAAGCTGAGAAGGCCCCTTGTCCCCCACCGCTCTGTGAAAGGCTGGGAGCCACAGAGACACACAGCTTCCCACACTTCTGTATTCATCACATTAAATCACCCACACAATAGAAGTGTGTCTGCTCTCACAGGAACGTCCGGCTACTGGAGTGAAGGACCAGATCCAAACGAGCTGCAATTACTGCGCATCTACTTTGACCGAGATTCTCTTGAATTTTGGGGTTCTCTTTATTTAAATTATAAAGTAAATCTTAAAAACAAACAAACCAAAAAAAAAAGAATACAAATTACATGACCAGAAAAGATTTCTTTAATATGTTTTCATAAATAATAATAAAATCCCCAGTAGGGATCCTGCTGAGTCTAACAGTGATTGCAGTAAAGTCACACACTGTGCTCAGGTTTGCCAAAGCTTATGTTTACGTGCAACTGAACTAAAGACAGGAGAATAATTATAATATTAAAATGTACTATTATCAATTTTATTTGGGTCCGAAGCATGTAATATCTCTGTTTTGTGCGATACTATTTCTCCTCAACAAATTTTAAGTCTCCTCAACCCTCAAAGACTTGGCATCAGAGCTTGACCAATAAAGATTTCCTCTGACTCATATTAAAAAGAAGCTGCTTCACTAAATTTAGCACTGTTGATCCAAAAATGGCTGTTAGTCATTTTAGAAATTTCCACAGCTTTGTCCATATTTCTGTACACTTGCTATTTATGAAAATTGCTTACAAAATTGCTTACATTTTAATTCATATGACCCCCAGCTTTATGCATGATTTGGAACTAGATTCTTAGAATCATTGTGTACATTCAAGCCATAATTCAATGTTTGTGAAGAATAGTGTACATATCTGAAGTCTTGTCGCTGATCATAATGTGGGAACTTGGGAAAACCTGGATGCTCATGCCCCCAGTCATTTTCCCGCTATGGAATAAGGCTGACCCTACTGCCAGATGGCAGGGAAGAGAACATCCCACCTGTCTAGTGAAGTGTCCCACTGCCTAGAGAACTATGAGCAGACTATTGTCTCCAGCTCTGTGCCTCTGATTGGTTGAACACGCATGGAGCTTGATATAAGTATGGGCTGAGATCAGAAGACATCAGCCAGATTTGAATTTAAGCCAGAAGGGTCAGCCCTGCAGGAGAGAAGAACTGAACTCCACTTTCTTTACTTGAAAGCAAACATAACATCATGCCTGCCTACATGGACATCGCTCCTCAGGACAACATCCAGTATGCCAGGTACTTTAAATTACAAAGTTCTTCCATTTGAAGTAGGAGAATTTGTGTTTAGGGTGGTGTTTTGTATGTTTGTGATTGAGACACTGACATATTTCTCTTTTTTATCAGGTGTAAACTCCACAGCTTGGAAAGGAAATGCTTCAGCAAAGTGGAGAAATTAAAATCATCCCTTGAGGAACACCTCCAGAACGGCATCCCCACGTCAGATCTTCTGGAGAAGACGGTTTCCTTCTTCACCATGAAAAAGGCAATGGTCTTCCACAACGGCTACTCAAGGTGCACCCGTGACATCCTACGACTGTTTCCCTCTCCGACAGAAGATGTGGCGCCATTGTTCTGTCAACAGTGAGCATTTAAAGTGAGAGATATCATGAGGAGGTTTGCTCTTGAGAAGACTTTCCCCAACTACCTCTACTTTGGATGGCACCTTGCTGGCACTTTCAAAATGAACATTCCAAGAGTTTAGATGTGATACATTTTGGATCTGACTGAATGCAAATGTTCCTCAAATATATGTAGCCTTGTGGAAGCACTGCAGTGAACCTGAGGTTTTCGCATGAGCTTCCTTCCAAATATATATGTCTTTTTTTTCCTCTCGTTGAGAGAAGCCATTCAGTTATGCTGAAAATGACAAAACGATGAGCATGATGTCTGCTGGAGGACATGACAGCTCACCTTAAAAGCATGTTTAAGTTACCTGTAATGATACAATGTATCATTTGAATGAGACTTGATTTGTTGATTTTTGTTTGGAATCAGTTTAACGTGTAAATTTCTGCTTATGAAATAAATACTATTTCACCTCTATTCACGCGACTTGTTCGATGCCTGGGTGAAGGGACAGCAGGGTATAGTGGGAATAAATATTCGTACCTTCCTGAATTACTGAAAGCCTCTAAATGGGACAACTGGAAGAAATAGCTTTATAAGTTTGACCTCTAACCTAAGAAATCTTAACAAATCTAATTTCTGGTGCGTCATGATCACTGGAAATTATTCAAGCAAAAAACTCCTTCGAATAAATAAGGACTTTTTAAGCCAATTGTGCCAATAATTGGGAGTGAATAAGAATGTTCTTGCTCGTTCATCTGAAGAAACACTTGCCAGCCATGAGGGACAGTGCTGTAATGAATTACCAGGCAGGTTAACAACTATATTTATCTGCACGTCAATTACAGCACATGGTATTGTCAATATATTCCAAAATGTAAATACTATATGTTGGAATACATTTTCAATATAGCACATTTTATGGGTGATGGAATTACAATGCAGTCACCCAGCTGACCACAAAGCACATAAATAATTAATCGGCTGCTTATTTCAACTGAATACATTCTTCAGTTGTTTTGTGGATGAATCACCATCCAGTAGTTTATATTATCAGTAGCCTAGTACGCTTGCAATGTGTGCACCTAAATAAGATGCTCGGAAGTGTAACTGGTTCGGTAGTTCTGCACACAGGTTAACGTTAGCTGGGAAAGTCTGTACATCCAGCGCTATTTAGGAAGGTCACCGATGGTTATCTGCAAAGCCTTTGCCCCAGAGGGTGTGTCGACCAGCTGTGTGTATGGTGATTAGCATTTAAGAAGACACACTTCCATTGATCATTCAAGGCCCTTTCAGAGTGCAGAGTGTGGGAAAGCTTAGGAAAGCAGAGTCACAGCTTTACTGCTCATTATGTCTGTGTTGTGATGTAAACAACTGACCACATTTGTTAAGGGTTGTTCATCCTACATGACTAAAAAAATCAACTTTAATTTCTCAAATTGAAAGAGCTAATAAATGCAATAAAAACTCTAAAGACTAAAAACTCAACCTGAAACTACACTACACTGTATACTCAATGCTGGAGTATTAATACTATAGGCAAGTAACTTCCAGTTTAGTGAATCAGTAATAACACAAATTATATTATTATATATATATTTTTTTTTACACATAATGGACACAAGTAGTATTTAAGTAATATTTATCTATACGAAATTAGGAAATCATGAAAAAACTACTCATCTAAACTGCACAGTTTATAACAGAAGACCTGAACATAATAGGGACCTAAGTACTGGTAGGGAATCAGCCAGTAAGACTCTTTCCCTCCAGATTGGGAGTGATGTGAAAAGTTTGTTACAATACAAGTCCTGAGCCATCACTAATGATCCATTCAGCACTCTGCAGCTTTTGTCCTGCATTGATCTCTGCACAGAGGAGGCACTGTGGGAAACTAAGACACACTCTCTACTCACACTGACTGACAGCCACAAAACACCATCATGTCAGCTGAGCTAACAGACATAAAAGTATTACCTCTGAATTAGTACTGCATGTATTCAAACATGTCGAGTAAGCTACTTCAATAAATCGCTTCAAATCTAACAGGACATCCTGAATACTGCAGAATACTGCCTAGCCTATAAGTAAAAGCAAGTGCTTGGGAGTGGTGGATAGAGACAAATTATTTTAAATTATTTTAATTAAATTATTTTGGATGACCTTTTATTATTCTATGTTTATTTTATTTTATTATGTACGTATGTTATATAGCGATTTCGTTTCCTTGTGTATGCTTACACAGTGTTAATGACAATAAAGCTCTTACCTCTTATCTCTATTGCAGACAGTTAATATACAATTGCATGGTATGACATGGTGCAGCATTCGGTAGAGAAGAAGACTCTAATAATTATGCAGTTTGGTGTGACATTGAGATCATGGAGCCTTGCTCTGTTGATAAAAGCCCAGAAGAAGAACCCAACTGTCACAAGCCAGACCACACTAATGAAAAATTGTATCTTTAGGAGTTGAGAACATAATCGCACTGTCATATCAAACTGCTTAGTGATGACATGAATTATGATTGCACTCATTTATATACACTAACATGGGGCACTGGGGCACAGTCAAGCTGTGAGTAGAAAAGGTTCTTCCCCAAACTGGGTCCACAAAGTTGGAAACATGGCGTTGTCCAAAATGTCTTTTTCTGCTGAAGCATTACGATTGTCCTTCATTGGAAGTAGGGGGCCGAGCCCAAACTCTGGAAAACAGAGGTGTGTCCCAATACTTTTGTCCATATAGTGTGCTCCTGGGTCTGTTGAGAACGCATTTCGCAATAATACCCCAAATCTGTTTCAGGTGGGATTGGTTCAGACTTCCTTTGTTGTTTTCTAAAGCTGCTACTTGATGATGTCAGATATAAGTTCAGAAAAGTTATGCGAAATGTTACATGTATTAAGTTAAAGAAACCAAGACTGGTCATTTGTCCAGACACATGAAATGGGATGGCATCATCTATTATAGAACAAACCTAACCATTATAAGTTGTTACCTACAAATTTCCTAAACCCAATGAAAAACAGACGCAACAGGCATGTGTGTACACACCTGTGTATTAATATAATGGGCATGTGCTCTGTTAATGACACTGATCAGGCAGCAGATCCTCTCTTTAAAAGGTCACCACTTTCCCAGATTCACACAGTGCTCTGAGTCCCTGTGCATCACCCCCCACCCCTCCACCTGCTCCCCTGAGACATGGATATTGTCCCTAGCTAGAAGATCACTGAGCATGTGGTAGCCCCACAGACCTCATTGTCTCTCCTAGCCCCACCATTGGCTGCAAACTGTGAGAACCTCCAGCGAGCCCAAGACCCACATATTCATATGGAGATTTTGGAGTATAAATAGAGGAGACCCAGCCAGTGGAGATCAGACTCACTCTACACTGAGAGATCTACAGCACTGAGATACAGGCATGGCTCCTGCAATCACTTCAGCAGTGACCATCTCGAAGGAGCACCTACATCTGAACATCAAGGTAAATTGAGAGCTAACTAAATTGTGAACGAATTATTATATTGTCTTAATGTCTAAATAAACAAATTAAAACATACAAATAAAAATTCATATAAACAGTTCTCAGGGTCCAGTTGACTAACCAAGTTCTTAATTTCTCTCTCCAGTGGTGGAGAAGACGCGCAGAGATCGTATCAACAGCAGCATCGAGCAGCTCAAGACTCTCCTGGCTTCAGAGTTCCTCGACCAGCAGGCTGACTCCGAGCTGGAGAAAGCAGATATCCTGGAGATGACGGTCAGCTTCCTGAGAAAACAGCAGCAGAAACAGACTGGATTCTCCTCCAGCTCAGCAGCTGTGGATCAAGACTTCTCATGATGTATCCATGAAGTTGTTCAGTTTCTATCTAAAGGTGAAATGAAGTCTCAATTCCAAAGAAAGCTGCTGAACCACTTTCAGAACCTGCAGCCATCATCAGACCAGAAATGGAGGGAAAATGGTCTATCTCTGCAGAGTTCCCTAGACCAGAGAAGAGCGCCCTCTGGAGGACCTGGTAGATGCCTTCAGAATGAAAATGACTGCGAAACAAAGCGTGACTACTAAAGTCTACATTAGGTTATATTACACTTTTAGTGTGCGGTTTTCTATGTTTTCTTTGCAAAAAGATTTTTTTAAGTGTATTTCCTTTGTAGGAAAAATCTGTAGTTCCTTTTGAGGATTCATCTCTTATGAAGGTTCAATGTGAATCACATGAACTACTAAAATGTTCAGCTGGAAAAGAACCCCGATTTTCCTTCTTATAAGAAGGAGAATGATTACATCTGAGGTCATCAGACATTTACATTGAAACACACTTCTTTCATACTGAAGCACTGATAAAGTTTTCTGATTCACTAGAAAATATTTATTCTGTATTAGACATTTTACACACCCACTGTGTGGATGCACTCATTATTGAGTGGTCGCTGTTCATACTGAATATTTTTACATATATTCTCATATTGAGATTGGATTTTTTTTTACTGATTTCATTCTTCTGTAAATCTATATTTGTCTTTTGTAAAGACCACTTTATTAAACCATGTTAAACATGTTCTGTGTCTTGCAGAAGTCAAACTGGTATATTATCACAAATCATAGAAATGTTTAAAAAATAAAAAAACAAATTTTTTGCTGAACTTCATGTGCACTGAACTTTTTCCCTTCACTTAAGTCCCCTTTTGGGGTTGGGGTGTTAAGACTTGTAGGATGGGCCTTGCAGCGCAGCCTGTGGTGATTTTACATGTGTAATTATCCGTTATAAATCACAATTTTAAACGCTTTCTCATACAAAGTCCACAGAAGCCCACATCTACATTTTAAGAGAAGTAGAGATTGAGCACTTTCATTTTTCTAGTTCTTATGTAATAATGAACTATAAATAGGAAACACATGAGAGACCTGTTAGTCACTGGTATAAATTAGCATTTGATCGGGCACTCTTCCGTTATTTAGGGTTCCCTGGATGGGTAAATTGATGGAAAGCTGTGGTCAGAGTAAACCTTTACAGCTCAACATGTTAACTAATTAGAAGAGTTTTAAGAATCAAACCTCACCTAACGTATGTTATCTTGTTCAGCGTTTCAAAAGTAGGCTAATACAAGCAGGTATAAATACTGTATAGCATTCTCTGCATTTTCTATGATTATATCAAATGCACCGCCTTTTTGTCTAATTCCAAATAACAGAATGCTGAATTATATAATGTGACATTAGTATAGTATTAAAATAAATTTCTCACCGCTTTAAGTTTCGATACCTTTCAACAGTTGTAATATTCCAAATGTATAACAATCTGAAACCATGCAAAATGTGTATTATTTTAATGGTATGTCAACATTAAATATATATACAGCTCTGGAAAAAAATAAGAGAACACTGCAATTTATTTTTAAATTAGCCTCTCTGAGTATGACAACAATTCCATGTTAGTGTCTGTTAAATTCCTACACAAGCACCTCATTCTGCTTTATGAGGTACTGATTACTGATCACCTGAATCACATCT
>JBBJLS010000134.1:9767504-9779920 GCA_037577275.1 Bryconaethiops microstoma | reverse complement strand
ATAAATAAACTTATATAAATGTAATATACCTATATTTATATATATAGGTGATTTAATCTGCTTTGCTTTCATGTTTTATTCATATTTCACTTTTGTTAAATGCCCCCATTTTCAGCCACTTTTTAAATTGTGTTAACGCATTTTAATTTTGTTTTAAAGACTTTGGCACAAAGCAGGTGAACTTATTACCAACTCATTATCAATAATTCACCATAAACAACTAGTATAAAATAAAATGGAATTATAAAAGTAAATAAAATATTTAATTGTTGATGTTATGCGCATATACAGGAACATATATACTATACATACGTACGCAAACACAACCGTTTACATATCAATCAAAATCACATTTATGAGGAGTTCCAATAATTAACGAAAAGATAAATTATAAAATAATAAAAGTGTTTTAAACTGTTAAAAAAGGGTCTCAGGTCCCATGAGGCCCAAAACATCACACAAAGATCATTTATATACAATTATAATATCATTATAATTACTTGGTTTCTACAAACTGAATCACTTCATTTCAGTAATTTACTGAAATGTTTAGCGCATTATTAACATTAATGTCACCACATATCGAATGATTTCTCATTCAAAAGTAATGTTGCTACAAAAATGCATAATTATATGGCTTTAATAATGATACACACCGTTAGTTTCACTTTTACTGTGATGTTTCACCTCCATCATCTTAACACACCAAGTCTGATATAAAAACTGCATTTTTGGACTAAAATTAGTTGGTGGAAAATTGCTGGTGCTGATGATGGAATTCCCAGTTTAACTTAGAGCAGAATTTTCCCCATATTTCTATGATTTATGTATGTCCAAACCTTTCCCTAATATTCTTTTATTTTTCCAGCTTGTTTTGCGGCCCCGGCCTCCGCGGGCATGTTGTTGTTGAGGGTCTGTGGGGAAGGAGCGGCGGGACCCCGCCGTCTGCACTGTTGTTCTTCCAGACAGGGTCCCGACCGTGAGGGGGGTCCCGGCCCGGCCACCACTTTGTTTTTTTGTGCCCCTGGCACTGCAGCCGTCTGTGCCAGTCCCTCACGCCGTGTGTCACGATACCCTCCTCTTTCTAGGAGCAGGGGGCAGCAGGTAGGGCCCCCTAAGAACAGCCCCGCTTCCAGACCTTTCATCTTGGAGACCACGAGCCGTCACTGAGCTCCTGCAGGAACAGTTTGTGTGGTTTCTGTCTGAAGACGACAAATTACTCCATAATTCAGACGTAAACAAAGTCATCCAGAGCTGGTCTGGTGTGAAACGCTTGGTTGTAGAGACTATAACTCCAGTGGTGATGAATGGAACCAGACGTCTCCAACACAAATCCAGCCGTTTTATTCTCTATCATCCCCCAGTGAAGCTCCACATGTCCCCCAGTGAAGGTCTCATGTCCACATGAGTGTTTATATGGATGTTGATGATGTAAAATAGTGAATCTGAACTAAATCACTTTTCTTTGGGGACTATTTTGCCTCACGACATCCTCTGGTGGAACGTCTCCGGCGTCAGGTGGTGCGACCACAATCATTTGATGGAATAACTTTCTATGAGGAGATTTTAGAGGCAGACATCTGGTTCCATTCACCTCCACTGTGAACAGATCTGACTCTGACAGTTCCGATTTTGTACAACTGCAGCAATTCTCTGACTGACACTGGTGTGTCACAACTGTTTCCTCTAATATTAGTCCTTTCAGGGTGTTAATATTATGTTTAGTGTTTATATAGTGTTCAGTTCCAGAGAAGGCGGGTCTGGTGTGTTGGGAGTGTGCAGGGGGGGAATCTAGGACTCGGGAACCACTATTCTGAAACACCACCAGACTTGAATTGGAGGTCTGGGCCGCTGCTTGTGCAATGCTTTAAAATATTTAAGTGAATATTAAGTGAATATTGTGGCCGGTGAATATTGCATGTCTTCTGCAAAAAAATGCAGTAACTGTAATGAATTCAAACTACTGGCACTTTTCAGCCACCGAGCTCTTGCAGAATTGAAAATCTGTCAGTGGCAGGACCAGAAGCAGCATAAAACAAGACTTTAACGACCATGCTGCCATGGCTATGAAGCGTTGAGGCTTATTTAGATAACTATAATAAACTGCATTGAGGGAAAAAATAAATAGCTTGCTTTCCTCAATCGTGCTTCTTTCCCACTGCCAAGAAACACAGAGGCAAGAAACACAAGATCACTACAGTTTTCTAACCGCGGCGCAAAAAATCATCTTTTTCCATGAAACCACCGTTTCGTCCACGTCTCCTGGACGAGTGGGATCTTCATGCAGTGCCTTGATGGCATTTTTGAAGGCAACTGCACAACATGGACCGGCCTGGCTGTTATTCCAGTGCGTTGTTGTGTAAATCGCTGTATTTCCACTGGCATGTTTTCTATTCCCAGGTCAGGAATCCCACTATTTTTCAGACCCTGGGATGAACATGTGGTGGGTTAAGAGAAACACAAACCACCTGGAAAAACGGGGCTGGAATGAACAGTGGCATTCATTCATCCTGCTGAAAAAACTGGGTATACAGACTTCAGTTATGCCCCATCTAGAATTTGCCTAATTCCTCACACAACGGGGGGACGGGGGGACGGAGGACGGTGGAAATGGCTCGACCAAAGCCAAGGCCTCCCACCAGATGATCCGTCAGTCAAAAAAAACCCAAAAGATCCCTGTCTTGGAAAGGACTGTGAGGACATGAAAGGATGGATTTGTGCTCTTGGACCTTTCAGAGCACTAGAACCTCAGGCTGAACAAAATGCAAACCCTTCAACCAGCACGGAACCATTAACTTATGCCTGTTTTTGTAATCATTCATTATTTCCATACAAAAAAACTTTTAATTTTAAGCCGTTTCTCAAAAGTGAAATTGAAACCCTTTAATTGGTAACAACTATTAAATTACATGGACATTTTTTTTTACACCGATTCATTTAATTCAAGTCACTGAAGTATTTTCAAGTCTTTTTTTTTTTAAATAAACAGAACATTTTTACCTCACTAGTTCAAGGCCTGCCTAATATTCATAATATCAAACCTTTAAAAAGACTAAATTCTTTTCAATATAATCATTCATTTAACAAACTGCAGTTCCACCAGCCACACCTATAAGATGCCTTATGCTTTTTTGAGGACATGATAGGTCTGACTATAGCCTGTAAGGCTTCATGATTTGTAAAAATCTGTTAAAAGTTTAAAAAATGAAAGCTTTTAGAGATTTTATTTATCTAAACACACCACCAGACAATGGAAAACAACTTTAGAGGGCGATACTGAACACATTTCATCCAATTAACCATAAAACATCTCAACACACCTACACTGGGTGTCGGGCCACTTTATGAAACTAGAGCTTCACCAGCTGGGATATGTATTATCCCTCATTATACACACCAGTGAAAGGCTTTTAGGCATGTTTTGTGTTGCAGGAACCCACAGGGCCGATTACGGCCCTAGGTCTTCACAATCTGTAAGAAAAAACAGTTTAAATCGTTTTTATTCAGCTTTTTTTTCTTCCTTCTGAATTCGCCACCAGTGGAAGAAGCAATGCTCCATAATGGAGCTTCCAACTACGTGCAAAGCCTCCGCAGCACACTCTGCCATCTTCAAAGGGAAACGATAAGGAAAGCATTAACATCCTCCTTTTATTACAGCCTTCAAGATTTAGGGCGATGGAGATCAGCTCGGAAAGGACGCAATTAGTTAACGATGTTTTACCTTCCATTTTTACAGAGCCCATAACTCTTCAGGAGCCTCGAGTGACAAAAACAGAGGAAGACGAAAGGACGGATGGGGCCCGCGGGTTCCCATAGAATGGTGGGGATGCTTTTTTTAATGAAAACTTTTAAATTAAGCCTTAAATCAATACTAATGCATTATAAAACACCAAGTCATAAGGAAAGGTTTTGCCCAAATTCCCCTGATTTTTGTTGAGAAATCTCCAGAGACTGTATCTAAGCCATCTCCAGCCATGGCCTGCCCCCAACTGTCTGAACATCTCTAATTTATTGCCATCCTTTGCATTCCATTACAGCCCATCAGGCTTTAAAACACTCAACCATTCTCCAGGAAGACCTGGAGCCTCAATACAGGGCCAAAGCCTATTCATGAATTATCGAAATCCAACTCCGAGATGGCTCACAGCCCTCCGGGTGCAGTTATCAGACGACGCAATCTTCACCTCTTACAATATCGGAATGCTGAGTGTGTTATTTTGAGTTATTGGGTTCCGGCACGAGCCGGTTCTGTTCTGAGGTTTGATGGTGCTTCATAAAGTGCAGAGTAAACAGTGGAAAACAAGTCAGTGTGTGCTTTAGATTTATTGTAAAAAGTTTTTAAAAAAATAAAATTCACATTAAAAACCAAAAAAAGGTTAAAACGCCATCCAGCAGCAGACATTTGGTCCTCATTTGAACTGGCCTGAAAAAGAGGGAGGGAAAAAAAGGAGTCAGAGATGGAAGAGAACAAAAGAAAAACTAATTCAAAGAGAAAAATCTGGTGGAAAGTGAGAAATATACTATTTTGGATAAGCACTGAACCACATGCACTTGGTGCAAGCAACCATGGTACTGGTTCTCAAGCCTTGAAGACCTTGATATTTTAGTGCAGCCGTGGTTCCTGAAGATCTAACTTCCTGCAGAATTCATCTCCAGCCCAAATCTAACACTTGATCCAATAAGTAAGATTTATTGACGATCTGGATAAGATCTGATCAAGCAGGGTGGAAGTCAGACCTGGCAGATCTCCAAGAACAGGGTGAGCGACCACGGTTTTAGATCTTCTCCTGCTCAAACACCCACTTCACCATAGGAAAGGAATATTTGTTAAATTAGTGCAGCAAAATACCAAATTTTGCAGGGTAGAGTAACTGCAGGAACAATAAACCATAGATTTATTTAACCATTTCTACCACTGAAGAGTCCAGCTTTGAAATTTGGAGCAACAATTTGGAGAAAGCTGGATTCTTACATGATCTGCGATGCTTAAACTGAATAAAAGAAGAAAAAAAAAAAGCTACAAACCATCCCAAGGAAGCCAGTCTTGCACAGTAGGGTTAGCACAAGCTCTTCTAAGGAATAACAAGGCCGTCCGTTTGGTTATCTGTTAAACAAGGACCAACGATTTAGAAAAACACATCAGGGGGACATTCAGAGCATTTAAATTCGCTCTACTCAGTGCTAGGCACAGAAAAGTCTGCAAACATTGGTGTCTCATGCACCACCAGATACTTTACAGCTAGACCATTAAATAAACCAACAGCAGTTACAAGGTTTTGACCAACCATGAAACTAGCCAAGCAACAAAAATACAGCTGTTACCTAATTGAGGAATATAAGGACATGGAAAAGAACTCACATTTGCCTCTTACCTACCAGTCTGGTACGTTAAATACCTCACTTTGGTAGCTGTCTCTTGCTAGTCTTACATGAGCAAGTACTCTCTCAATAAGACTGCTGTCCCCTGTCTTCACTGGCTCCGAGCGAGGATCTTGCTACTTCTCTCCCTTAGCTGGCTCTTTCCAATGGCTAGCCTCTCTTCGACGGACGGCTTTATCGGCCGCCTCTTCTCAACGGCTAGGCTTTAAGCTGGCTCCTTCCGTTGGCTAGAATCTCAGCTGGCACCTCATCGGATAGTCTGATTTTGCGAGCTCGCCTCCGGCTGGCAAATTCCGTGCAGCTAAATCATCACGTCTTCAGAGGAATTCGCACGCAAGAGATGGGCTAAGAGTCTCAGCACTGGCGATATGCGACAGATACAGCAACTTAATCGGCCCTAAAGAAAAAGGCAATCCGGTCAACTGTCCTTTTTCAACATGGGTTTGAGGCCACCCTCCCATCGCTAAACCCCAAACCCAAAAATAAATCAAGAAGCCAAACGGCAGGTCTGGCTGAGATCTCTGCCATCCACAGGCTTACAGAAACCAAGCAACCACCCCATCCACCAACTTTTCTTTTAAAGAGTTGAAAGAGGAACCCTGTGGTTCTGCTCTGTGGAACATGGTCGTTCTACAGTAGCCAGTACTGAGACTTGCTATTCAATCAAAACACTAAGGAACACAGTTAAATAAAAAACTGAAGAGCGGTTTATTTAATCGTGATTGATGGCAGTACATAAAAAACCCTCTACGTTTGCAAAAGAAAGGAAACGAACACAAAAAAAATTAAACCCTGCCTAAAATCTCATTGGAATGATTTACACTTCACAGACACAAGGGAAAGCTACAAACTAATAAGTGTCCTCCAGGACAAGAGTACTTTTGACAAAAACATTGTTGGACCTCACATGCCCCGCCCCCCAACCCTTCCCACCCTCACATGTCCCATCCAACGTCCCCCACATGATTTCTCCTCCCCTATTATACACGTTTCTTCGCATGGCAGACGTTAATATCGCCACCACGCTGCTCGGCTGGGCAGATCTAGGTGTAAACCTGCTTCCTTCATTCTCTCCTTTCCCTGTCCTCTCTCTCTGGCTCTCCTCTCCTAAGTACTGTGGCCTGTTGGACAATATGGAACATACATTCAGTTACACTTTGCACCTTTCTTCGCCCTTCTTTATCAACAGCTACACTGCAGGGGAATGATCAGCAGTAGCACAGAAGCAAACCTTCAGGGCAGCTAAGATGAGACACTGCAGGGAAAAGGCAATGAAGGAGATTTCATGTATGCCACAATTTCTGACAACTCAACTCCAATTTTTCACTCCGCTTGTGAGATTGGGTCTTAGCTTGTTTATAGTTGAAGGTTTGCTGCTGGATCCCCCCCCGATACTTACTGAAGTCAAATTACAACATTTAAGGCCCAGTTCAAATACTCAAAAGCAAGTATGGGCAACCATGGTTCTACAGGATACACGGACACTTTGACAGGCACTTAAGTCTAATGCATGGATGAGCCAGGCACTGTTGGCGACAACTAGAAGAAGCCCAGCTCAGAACCACATGGGGCGGTGCTTACCCTGAAGTCTAGAACCTCCTCCCGCCAGAGCCACCGCCGTAGCCACCGCCGGAACCGCCGCCGTAGCCACCTACAAAAACCACACTAATGAATATAAAAAGTAATTAAACCACTTCTGACCAGTCTCAAAAAGAAACCGGAAGACTGAGACAGGCTGTGTCCTTAATGAGTCTTTTGAGGGCCTCCAGAAGATGCAAGCACTACAACTAATTGGGTTTTCACAATAATTGCACCCAGTAGAACCAGAATAAATGCCCAATGCAATCCACTCACCACCATACGGGCCGCCGCCGCCACCACCACTCCTGCCACCTCCACCATAGTTGCCTCCTTTCATCGGGCCGTAATTGGAGGACGACTGGTTGTTGTAGTTGCCAAAGTCATTGTAGTCGCCACCACCTCCAAAGTTACCTGCAGAATACAGGAGTAGAACACAGAACTTATAAAACCAAGTAAGTCCTCAAAAGGCCCAAAATGAAAGGAAATACAAATTATAAATTTCATTACGTATAATAGTCTTACGATGTGAAATATCAGTCATTATTTCTGATCTACTGAACATAGTGCGACATAGCTAAGTATGAACACTAAAGCAGTACACAAAGCAGGGGTGCCTGGCCCTACAGGGTTTAGCCCCGGCTGTATTTAACACACATGACCTGCTTTATGCAATGAAGCCACGGACTTGAAGACGTGCCAAGTCAGTTAGAATTTTGCATTCAAGAAATAAGAACATATGGTACCCTATTATGTTGTTCCAAAGGATGATCATGAGCACCCTCAGCACTGCACCAATGCAAACTCAATATGATAAAACAAGGTATCAAGCCATTGTAACATCATTGAGCGGTATTACATCTGGATAGTGCCATCAGACAAGCTAACTGACTTGTGGGCAATAAAAAAAACCTATGATTTATGATACTTGGTCCAGTACCTGAAGTCACATACACTGGTCCCAAAAGCTTTTAAATTCTAGTGCCCTCAAGGTCTCTTGATCTACACGCCTGAACATTGCTGACAAAGTGCGAAAGACTGCAGGGCTTAAGACGTCTTTTGGGAAAGGCCATTTGCAGTAGTGAAGCATAAAATTGCAAGCAGTTTGTTTCACAGAACTCACTGACCCCCAAAGTTTCCTCCTCCTCCTCCTCCTCCTCCTCCTCCACCTCCACCGTTGTAGTTGTCGTATCCTCCCCCTCCATAGCCGCCGCCGCCGCCACCATGATTGCCGTAGCCGCCGCCGCCACCGCCGCTGCCGCCTCCTCCGTAACCACGGTTACCACCATAGCCAGGACCACCTCCTCCATAACCACCTTTGAAAGGGAAAAAATGTAAAGGGGACCACAATTAATGACCTGTTACGTTTTTGGCTGTCTACTTCAGCCTTTATTTTCCAACACCTGCAACAGCACTGGGTAAAAGCTTGGTGTTTAAACACAGGTGCTATTTTTTTAAGCACTTTTGGTTTAAATCTTGTTATTCTTTAAGAATTCCTACCATTTCCTCCATAACCGTTGCCATATCCATCTCCACCTCCGTATCCTCCACGGCCTCCTCCGTATCCACCTGTATTGAGAACAAACTTTACTGAAAACACTCGGTTTGCTGAAAATGGCTACACACGTCTCAGCAGTGGGGTTTACAGAACACACACAGTTTGGAAACTTAACTGTACCTCCATATCCTCCGCCTCTACCGCCAAAGTTTCCACCACCGCCTCCACGGCCACCTAAAACAGCACAAGTACACAACGGTATTTTCACTCTTTTCTAAGATTAAAAATGAATAATTTCCCTGCACTGTTACAGTAACAGTATAATGCATTCCCCTCTTACCCCTCGGGCTCATTGAGACTCTGTTCATCTCTTCCCTGGAAAGTGCTTTCCTCACTTCACAGTTGTGGCCGTTCACTGTGTGGTACTTCTGGACTGAGGTGTGAAAAACAGCAGTTTAGAAACACGTCTGACTTTCTCTTCCATCCTCGAGAAGAAACAGAATCTGCCTGGTCACTTACTGACTATCCTGTCCACGGCGTCGTGGTCGTCGAACGTGATGAAGGCGAATCCCCTCCTCTTATCGCTGTTTTTCTCTGTCATGATGTTCACCTCTTCAATTTTGCCGAACTGGCTGAAGTAGTCACGCAAGTGTTCTTCATCGGTGTCTTCCTTGATTCCACCAACGAAAATCTTCTTAACGGTTGAGTGAGCACCTGGCCTGCATGAGTCCTTTTAGAATACACACATTAAATAATTAACAACTTCAGAAATAACTGCAATCCAATCATTCGGACCAAAAGAAATACACAAAAAACCTAAAACGAAGTTAATCAGAAACACAACATTTAATGTGCTTTACAGGAATAGAATAAACAAGCATAAAACGCAAGGAAATAAAGAATAAAAGACTACATAGAATATCAATCAGATTCAAAATGCATCAGAAGTGGAGATATTTTTAAAAATAAAAAAAAGATTTAAAAGCAGTTTCAGCAGCTTTTTAAAGATACAGTTGGTGCAGATATGTTTAATGGGATAAACGCTATTTCACAATGTTTACAAGGAAAATGCCACAACCAAAAAAACAAAAACAAAAAAACTACATGTAAACAAATGGGACACAGCTTAAACAGCAGAACCTACCTCTCGTGAAACGGCCCTCTTGGGTTCAACAGCTCTACCGTCCACTTTGTGTGGACGTGCGTTCATAGCGGCGTCGACTTCGGAGACAGAACTGTAGGTAACAAAACCAAATCCTCTCGACCTTTTGGTGTTAGAATCCCTCATTACCTGAAAGGGCAGGACTGAGACTCAACACGTGTGGAAAAACAAAATAATACATCTTTCCTTAGATGAGATGTTAATATCACCACTAACCACTATTAGTGTAAATCACTTCTGTATGCATTTGCCTATAGCATTTATACCCAGTATTTGCGTATATAGTACGTATTGAGTATTTCATGGAGTATTATCTGTATTTTATATTTTTTTTATTTAGACTTTATATTGTCCTTGTCTGTAATTAAAACAGGCAATTTCCTACAGGGTCCATTCAGTTTTCTGACTGATTTAAGCATTATATTGTATTGTGATCCTCCTCCTGAGTTAAGGAGTAGTAATTATGGGTTTCCTTCCTTGAGAAATATCTTTTATTGTTATTTCTTCTTAATTGGGCATTTTACTCAATTTCCTTATTCCATCTATTCTATTAAAAGCAACCCAAACTTGCATTAATAGACAAGAAAGTGTAATAAATGTGTTTATGGATGTTCTGTAAACTCACCACGCAGTCTGTGAGGGTCCCCCATTGTTCAAAATGGGCCCTGAGGCTCTCGTCGGTGGTCTCGAAGCTCAGGCCCCCGATGAAGAGCTTGCGGAGCTGCTCCGGCTCGCGAGGAGTCTGGGGTGGGATTTGGCAGAAAATTCGGTCATTTGTTCATTTAAAACGACAAAATAAGAACCCACTTCTTAGTCCTACTACAAATCCATCAGGTGGATCACATAACGTCCACTACACACTTGCCTAAACTAGTCAAATACATTTATGTGCAGGAAAATGATCCAGATGAACATTAATACTACTCTCCTGCAAATCTCATACTGAACAGTTTGTGATCACACGCACTTTTCATTCATTGACACATTGTTACTTTTTTGGTTAAAAAAAGGCGAGGCGAGGTATATTCCATGACTAATACATTTCATCAGTAATGGTTAATAGAAGACTACTTTGCAAAATAGTTTATGAAATACACTTTGCAAAATAGTTTATAAAATATATTTATTGCAATAAATATAAAAGTAATAATAAAAAATGCTATAAAACAGGTGATAAGGTGTTGCACGTTTTGTGTGTACTGAACGGTGTAATGTTTCACTACGTACACGAGACGGTAATAATAAAATAATAATAATGGGGAGATAGGAGTGAATGTTGAACCGTTTGGACAAAAGCTCGGATGCGGCTGCGAGCTTTAAAATGGCGGAAAGTCCGCAAAACACGAGGCTCGTCTTTGCGCCGTTTCACTTCGACCTTAAACCGCATCGTTTTACTGATCCGGCTCATTTAAGCCGACTCTGCCGACTCCCTCTCAAACTCCCACTTCTGTCTCTGCCAATTCAGACAAATTCAACACCACTTCGACCTGTGTGCACATATCACATGTCCCATTACTGCCATTACTGCAATGTCCATTTAAAATAAAAAGACAATCCAAAATTCAAACAGCTCAGAATCAGACACACCTGTTCCCAAATCAATGTGCTTTCTTTACATCGGCAGCTCTTTACTGGTTTAATAAAAGGAACCTTCACTTTCATCCAATCACCCTGTCTTGTATTAAAGTTGCAACAACAAACCAAAAAAGAGGATTTAGCTTCGAGTCGGTGTAATTCAAATTAAAGAGTCGACTCAAAAGAGTCGGTTCGTTCTCGACCGAAACATTTAAGGCGGTATGGGGGAGATTCAAAAGACCCTGGCTCAAAAATCACACCCACACTCGACAAATGACGAAAATAAGTCGATATTAAAGGGTTCCAGCTGCACATAAATATACCGACAAGCGAATTAGGTTTGTTTGGGTCGGATAACCACAGAAAAACCGATTATAAGTCTAAAAGAGATGGGTTTAGCTTTCATGCTAACTGACCGAGCGCTGTGGAACAACGAGGCTAACCTAATTCGCCTCAAAATTGATATAAATTGTATTTTTGCAAGTGCAAAAAGGAGCAGGGGTGATGTCAGACACAAAATCAGGTCCTATCGAAGTGATAAAACCCACTAAATCAATATGAAAAGGGCGTTTTGTGTGATTTTTACCTCTTTCGACATGGCGACGCGTCCCTGCTGCAGAGCCTCAGTCCACCAGGAGCCAGGCGCACAGCCTCGTTTTGAGAACAGAAGACGTCACGGTGACGCTTCTCTCCGTGCTGTGATTGGTGAGATCCTTAGTCACTCCAAAAAGACACCCAATCATAACGAAGTATTTGAAGACCGCCCTCTTACTAGCCGACGACATGCTTTTTTGTACTGGAAAATGGAAATTGTGCTTTATTCTGTTTTTAATTATATTTGCATGATTCTGACACTTCTTTCTGATTAAATCTGATCAGATATAGACCTCTGTCAGAGGATAAAGGCAAAGGATCATATAAGAGTGCTATCTGTGCATGCATACAAACATAAAAAGCACTATTTCTAGTTAACCTATTCATTTATTAATGTGCATTCCATACGGAAATTCTAAGAATGACCATCTATACTAAAAGAAATATTCAGCTGCACGGAGAAGATGCACACTAGTCAATAGGCCTAGCTCTGGACCCTTCTTTGTCCAGCCTGTTTCTAAACAGAACTAACAGAACTCAAATCTGAGATTCGGACCATTTTCTCCCACTTCTTAAATTCAGCTCCTGAGGAAGAGCTTCCTCTGATCTCAGCCCGATCCCAGTTTAAGA
>JBBJLS010000134.1:9750547-9761020 GCA_037577275.1 Bryconaethiops microstoma | reverse complement strand
GTGCACTGAGACACAGTCATGCTGGAATAGAAAAGGTTCTTCCACAAACTGGGTCCACAGAGTTGGAAGCATGGTGTCCAGAATGTCTTGGTCTGTTGAAGCGTTAAGTTTGTTCTTCACTGGAAGTAAGGGGCCCAAACCCTGAAAAACAGTGGTGTCCCAATACTTTTGTCCATATAGTATATATCAAAAGTAAGTCGAGTAAGTAAACTTACAAAATATTCCTAATACAGACAGAATCCAAAGTAACAAAAACACCACCATACTCACTGGCCATTTTATCAGAAACACCATCTGTTGCGACCCCCTTCGACCGCAACAGTACAAACGGACCACCTCAGCCAGGCAGTGTGTAAAAAACACTACATCACATAGACCAGCTAATAACACCACACAAATAATATGTGGTCAGTGGTTTTCCTATGGTGGTCTCGTTCCATTGGTAAATCATGCAGGTGGTCTACAGTCTGTACACCTATATAGTAGGTGTTTCTAATAAACAGGCCAACATTAGGTGTTTTGCATATTGCATTGAAAAATAATGACACAGCATGACTGTGTTGATATTAAATATTTTATTCATGTGGAAATGATTGAGCGCATTTACTTTAAGTGAATTCAGAGCATCACTTTTTTCAGTGTATGAAGTAATCTGGTCCGAGACGCAGATAGAAAACACATCATCACGGTTTATTCCTCTTTGCTTCTAGATATGCTAACAAGGCTCCTGAGTCCCGATCTGAGAGCCAAGGCTGGATGGGCGAACCAAGCAGCTGGGCAGTACCGGGTTCCAGAACCGGTGGCATGATAAGGGACTATGTAAACTGGACCGACATGATCCCATCCTCAAACTGCCCTGCCGATAATCAACAGGAGCTCGCCACGCATGCTGGTCGAGAGAGAAGCTTTGAGAAACAGAGGGCGCTGATGGAGAGGCAGGTACAGAGACGGGAGCTGAATAAATGGCAGCCTGGCAGTTCCACCCTCTGCAGAAGAGAGAAGGAAAAACTCGGTGCTAACAGTTATCGAGAGCTGGAGGCTTGGGCCAACCGCTATTATCACTCTCTTCCAAGGCAGAGACATGCTGAGGCCGGGACTTGGAGCTCAAGCCAATACAGACCAGACAGTGAGGTGCTGTTGTCAGGCTCTACAGGCAGGCTAGTCAGTGCAGAGCCTAATCAAAGACCCCTTGCAAATACAGCAGCACCATTTAACCAAGAAAGGTGTGAGCTCAACAACAGACTGAGGGTCCAGCTGGAGACGTGGAAAGCACAACAACCACCTCTTTACATCTCAGCTAAACAGAGTCTTTCTAGGAAAACGTTGGGTTCAAATTGCAAGGAAAATGTGGTCCAAGGACTATCTTTTAGTCAACCTCCGAACTATACGCCCCCACCACCGTACGGCACCCCACAGGGTTCTAACACCCTGCCAAAACCGGACAAATGCACTGCAAAGTCCAGTGCAGAACCAGTGATGGAGTATAGAGTTGAAACCAGACCGGTTACCTATATGTTTCCTGCACTGAGAAGAACACAGCATTCTGTCCCCTTGGCAGAAGGAGGACAAAGCATGGACCATTCATCAAGTGGTGGGATACCAAGACCAGTGACTTACTCAGATACTGACAAAGCAGAGAACCTTGGTGCTCAACGACCAACGCAGAAACAAGATGCCGTTCCGCTGCAACTATCACAGAAAAGTGAACTGTCCTCTTCAGACATGGCACCCTCCAAGCAGAACAAGCTCACGAGGAGAAGAGGTGGAGAGACAGTGTTTTGCTTAGTCTCTCGTATGGGGGAAATAGCAGGAATGTCCAGTTCCCCGGATGAACCACTTAAATCCCACTCGTTGCCTCTTCTAAGGGCCTCAGCTCCTGGAGTTACAGCAGGTGTTACTAAGCAGGCGGATGTAACTACAATCTGTGAGAGAGAAAAAGAAGCCCAGGAACCAGTTCAGCTGGCAGATGAAGTTGATTCAGGTGGTGCGACACAACCTTTAATGTCCATCGAAGTAGAAAACACGCCTAAAGGACTCATGGGAGGAAGTCAAACCCAAATTTCTAACTGTAGCGTAAGAGATACACACGAAGAGAAACTACAAAGAGACATTCAGCCCAAACTGTTAGCACAGTACACTGAGAAAAGAAGCTTTATAACTAGAAAAAAAGATGAAGAAGCTGATGCTGGTGCCTTTAATAAAAACCATAAAACCGATCTGTCGAAAACTGACAGCCAGGCAGAACCACACAGTCAAACCACAATGATGTTTCCCTTATGGAAGGAACCAAAGTGGAACCACTGCTCAAAGGGTGTTTTGGAGAAAGATAATGAGCCAAACCAAGAAATAAGTAATACAGTTCAACCTGGGCAAGCAACTGAAGGACAACCAAAGAGAGCAGAAGTCGTAAAGCCTGCAGTTGGAGACAAGAGCAGAGGTCTTGTGGTCATTGATGCATCCTGTGTCGTTGTTAAAGTTGAGTTTATTTTTCCTCCTGAAAAGGAGCATGTCCAGTATGTGTGTTCACGTTCAACTGACTCCTGTGAGCATGGATCGGATTCTCTGAACCTTCAAGTCCAGACCAATGACCACAATGACACTGACACACCAAGTGCCACTGATAAAAGACCTCTTACCAAAAATAATACACAGGAACTTTATGTGAAGATTGAAGACCAGCATGACCATGTTATTAAGGCCACAAGCGAAATGTCTCACGACGTAATGCCCTGCAAGGTCATTTCCAAAAATGAGACTCTCAAGGAAAGAGCGGAGAGGATTCTTGGGATTAGATTTCAGAATTACACCGATGAAGGACAAACATGGGACGAAAAAGGTGATGTTCAAAAGATTCAGGGGACTTCTTTAGAATCCTCTGAACTTGTTCCTACATCTGAAAATGCTGAAACCTCAACAGAAGAAATATTGACCATAATGAAAGACAAAGAGAGTCAAACCTTGAAAAATGCTGATGGCTTACTGGAAGGATCCAAAGTGAATCTTATAGACGCAGTAAAGACAGTGGAAACACAGGAGATGGTGGAAATGGACGTCACTAATCAAGAAAATAAAGACACATCGGAAGACAACAAAGGCATGGATGAAAATTTCACAGCGAAGCATATAACAATGAGAAAGGATACTATGGTGGATGCCACTCAACAACTCAAAGACAGTTTTGAGAGCAGTCCCTTTCATGAAATAAATGACGAGAGTCTTCATGATAACAGTGAAGAGAAAATGAGTTATTCTCTTGGCCAGGAAGGTTGTCCCAGGGACGATGATCCATCAGGTGAAACAAATGATATAAATAACCTCTGCCCATCCCTACTTGGTGATTTTATTGAAGTCTCTAGTGACATGTTAGGCCAAGAAGGTACTCTCAGCGAGGGCAACCTCTCTGATGAAACAGATGACATAAGGAATCTCTGCCCAACCTTCCTTGGAGATGTGGAAAACCCCGGTGAGTATTTTGACCAGAAAAGTAGTCCCAAGGAGGGCAGCTCAGCACGCGAAACTGATGATGTGAGTGATCTTTGCCTTGACCTTCCGGAAAACACGAATGAGTCGTTTAGTCAAGAAAGCAGCTCCAGAAAGGCCTTAAATGCAAATCTCTCTCCGCCCCTCCCTGAAATCTACAGGGAAAACACTAGTGAGTTACTGGACGATGGAGATATTGCCAACCTTTTGGATGAAAGAGACGCCATAAAGAATCTCTGCTCATCTCTCCTTGGTAACAACACAGAAAACACTATTCAGTTGTTTGGTCCAGAAGGTACTCACAATGAGGACAACCTCCCAGATGAAACTAATGACATTCAGATTCTTTGTCCAGCCCCCCTTAATAACTCTGTGGATAACACTAGTGAGCTGCTTACTGGAGAAGTACATGGTGATGCCAACCTTTCAGATGAAGCAGACGGCACAGTGAAGCTCTGTCCACACCTCTCTAACATCTATGTTGGAAACCCAAGTCAGTCATTTGATGATGAATGTGCCAGTATTGCTGATAACGAAAATGACATTCAGACTGTCTGCCAGTCTCTGCTCGGTAGCTGTGTGGGAAACACTAGTGAACTGTTTGTTCAAGAATTAGGCTCCAGGGAGGACATTCCCTCAAATGAAACAGATCCCTCCCTCCTTCTTGAGACTGTGGAAAACACCAATGAACCATTTGTAAAGGAAGGTGCTGCCAGGGAGGGCACCCTCCCTGAAACAGGCAACATCCAGAATGTCTGTTTATCCTTCCTCTGTAGCTCTGTGGGAAGTACTAATGAGTTGCTTGATGAAGACGATGATCTTTGCCCATTCCTCCCTCATAACAATGTGGAAAACACCAGTGATCCTTTTGACAGGGGAGATGCTCCCAGGGTGGATAAACTCTCAGGTGAAACAGACGACACAGAGAATCTCTGTACAACCTTCCTTGATAACTATGTGGTAAACCCAAGCCAGTTGCTTGACCAAGAAGTGAGTTACCGGGATGAGAACATCAAAGATAAAACAGATGATTTGCAAAATCTCTGCTCATCCCTCTGTGAAACCTCTATGGAAAACAAAAGTGAGTCGTTTAGCCAAGAATATGGACCTTTGGAGGGTGTGCCCTTAAACAAAATAGATGATGAAAGTAACCTTTGCTCACCTCTGTTTGATAATATGGAAGAATCTAGAGACTTGCTTGGCCAGGTTGGTTGTGAAGATTTTTTACCTCCAGCAGTTCATCTGCAGATTCCAAGTGAAAAAGAGTCAGACTTTCAGTCACCTCTTGAAACTCCATTGCACAGTTTATCTGAATCCCCTCATCATCTGGAATCTAGTTTGTTGGCAGCATCACTTGCTGTGACTCCAGACTCTGGACATCAAGCAGAGTTACCTTCAGCTCCCTCCTTCGGTCCGGAAATCAACAAACAGCCTCTTTCTGCTTCCTTCATTCTGCCCAACTGTGCGAACTCCACATTCCCTTCTCCTCCCTTGACTCCAGTTCTTCACCCGAGACCCTCTGAGGGTTCACCTCAAGCTGGTGAGGCGTGTTTTATGAGTTCACCTCAATCAGCTAAATGCGGAAAGGAAAAGCAGTATCCAAAGTCCTTGTGGGATGCAGTGAATCGCATTCGCAAGCATACTGCGCCTGACTCTGAGAATGAGGAGGAGGAAGGTGGTGAATTTTGGGAACAAATGGAAGATGCAAGTGTAGAAACTGACCCTGAATCACAACCACGGGAATCTGTCCTGGAGGGTCAAATGTCCATGGGTCATTTGATGGAAGACTATGATGAAAATAACCTGAAGGATGTTGGAATTGCCCCAGACGTTCTAGATACGACGCCCAGAAGAAGCAGTCCATTAGAAGAAGAGAGTCATTTGGGTGAGGTGCTGAGGACATCGGTACTATCAGAGGAGAGAATAGAAACAGAGGACGTGGGTCAGACTAGAGATGATACACTGTCCAGCAGCAGCCTGGATAGTCATGATTCAAAAGATACAGTCATTGAGGGCGAGGACAATGAGAAGATGCTGGAAACTGATAAAGAAGACGGGGAACAGTGAGAGTTGGAGATGGAGCTTTGGTCTGAAGATTTTCAAATACAGTCAATAATGAGGAGTTACGGCTGACATATTTTAATTTATCTGTGCGTTCTTTGAGCATTTTCGCTTAATCAGGGTGAGGTGGAGGGTGCTGGAATCCATTCCAGGACTCACAGGGAGAAAGACAGAAACGCCCATCCATCACAGGGTGATTTAGCATCTCCAGTTCATCTGACTTTGGACTGTGGGAGGAAACCAGAGCTCCCGGGAGAAACCCACACAGACACCGGGACAAAGACCATCCAGAAAGAACTGGAGGAATAAGATCCAGGATACACTGTCGACTGAAATAGAAATGGTCAAAGACAGTTTCGAAAGTAGCGTCTATCTATGGCATATGTGTCAAACTGAGCTCCCTCCTGGCCACAACTCTGTAGACTCCCACTCATCCTTCTGCTCTCGTCCTTTTGACTCACAAAGATCTCAGAGACTGAGTGATAAGATAAATCAAGTGTGATTGATGAGGCTGAGCTGAGAGGACTAGAGTCTGCGAACTATGGATTGTTACACAGGAAAGTTGGATATCTCCTCCTTAGAAGAATATTATACAACAGATGGAAGTGTTCTGTGGTTATGATAGAGGCTGTAACAGATGAAGATGATGAAAACAATATTAGTATTTTATTATATTATTAAGAAGGCTATATTATATTAGCTTAGAGCAGGGTGGGTAAATACAGTTTGCTGGTTCCTCCTCAAACACACTCACTAAGCAAATTCCAAGCAATTTCCTCCGGGATCAATAACGTTTTCTGGTTCTGATTCTAACAGATCTGCCTATTAACAGGTGAGCCGAATGAGGTGTATTTGAGCAAGCTGTCCTGGAGGCCGACCCTCCAGGACCACCGCTGGACGTCCTGATGACTTGCTGTGAAGGAGTTTTGCTTTTGAACTGCTACATGAAATGAAAGGGGAACCTCCTATAAATCTGTTCGAGTGCTTTGATGAGAAGATTTGCATTTGTTTTTACATCCTCATTGTGACAGACAGGCGTTTGTGAAACACTTTAAAATCATATGAATGTTTTCTGATTTGTTGTCGTATATGGTACCTTGTAAATGGTTCTAGTAAACAATGCTGATGTAAACAAAACACGTATGATTGTTAAGCAGAGTGTGTGTGGTTGTTGCACCCGGAGTTTGAGTTGTGTGACCTTTGAGGGTACGGTGTCCCTGAATAATTTTTCTCTTATAGCGGAACCCACCCCCTGTGGTTTCCGCTATAAGAGAAAAATTATTCAGGGACACCGTACCCTCTGGCAACGCAGAACCAGAAATAGCAGGTGGTGAGTTTTCAAGGACAATAAAGCTGTGGGACACATTATTAGGGACTCAGATCCCTCCAAAGGAATAATGCGTGACACTTTATCTGGCAGCGGAGCAACGACCCCGATGACCCCAAACATTCCAGATGGTCAGTTACTGATGTTGGAACGTTGCTGTGAGGATTTGGAGATCGTATAAACTGTGTGTCCTGTTTTAGTAAAAGCTTCACTACTTAAATTTGTTTTAGAAATTAAATGAACCAGTTTAACCAGTTCTGTGTCAAAATAACCAACCAAACAACAACATACCTTAAAAGAAATATGTAGCATAGGAACAACAACAGCAATGTATTAGTTATAATAATAAAAATAATAAGATAAGATAAGATAAACCTTTATTAGTCTCACAAGTGGGAAATTCGCTTAGTAACGGCAGAAAGTGGACAGAACAAAGTTGAGAGCAGTAAAATTGAGAATAGAATAGAATAAAATAAATATAGGCCAAAGTACTGCATCATGTATGTTAGTAATGATACATGATGCAGCAATTTCATAACGAAACTGCTGCGTCATTTATTATTATTGTCGTTGTTGTTATTATTATTATTATTATTATTATTATTATTATTATTATTATTATTACTACTATGGGTTGTGTGCAACAGCTATTTTTTTAAAAACTTTTATTTTGAAAGGGACGCGAGCTGAGGATAAAAGTCTCTGTGCGCGTGAGCGCTCAGTTCTCTTTGAGGTCTCGTAGTACACTGTCACCTTCCGAGTGTGTGAGTTTGTCTGTTTGTGTGTGTTTGTGTGTGTTTGTGTGTGTAATCAATACTCCAGAGTTCAGTACCGGATATAGTCACGCTGTAAATGTGCTCGTGCTGTCCCGACCTCGAGCTCAGGTGAGTCTGTATGCTAATCAGGAGCGCGTGCCGCTTTTACCCGACCGGCTCCGGGAAAGTTCCGGTCCAAAATTAAAACATCAAAGCGACCAGAGCACGCGAGACACCTTTAATTAGTTAATTAGTTTAATTAACTGACCTCAAAGCTTTGGACCCGGACAGGAAGAGTTCAGAAGCATTTTTAAGAGTTTATGAAAATCTGTCATGGTTTATAAGAGTTTATAAGAATCTGTAATTGTTAATGAGCGTTTATACGAATTTGTAAGTATTTATAAGAACCTGTAATTGTCTATAAGCGTTAATAAGAGTGTATAAATGTTTAAAAGCATCCATAAGTGTTTAATCATCAAAAAGTGTTATAAGCATCTATAAGAGTTTATAAGAAGCTGTAATGGTTTGAGAGTTCATAAGAGTTTGTAAGTGTTTATAAAAGTCTGTAATGTTTATAAGAGTTTGTAACGCTTAATGAGAGTCTAAGTGTTTAAGTATCTAATGGTTTATAATGGTTTATAAGAATCTGTAATGGTTTATGAGCGTGTATAAGTGTAGTTCACTGGTCTGGTGCCTCCTGTTACCATAACTGACCAACTTCATGAGTATTACACTATATTTCCTCTTCCTGCAAAGGTAAATAAGCGTCATTATTAGTTTTACAGGTGACACGATACTCTTCATTATCGATCCCGATACTGAAATCATGATTTTAAATCATATCAGTGAAAATGTTAATTTTCACTTATTTTCTTCTTCATTTCTCTCCAAACCTTTTACTTAGAACCAAAGATCAGAATTGGAGTGTGTGTGTGTGTGTGTGTGTTTGTGTGTGTGTGTGTGTGTGTGTGTGTGTGTGTGTGTGTGTGTGTGTGAGTGTGTCGTTAGTGTTATCAGTGACTGAATTCACTGGCCGTCTCAGATAGTGAGAGGTGAAACTCCTCATGTGCATGAAAAAACTTCACTGAAGCTTTTCTTCTCCTCTGCTAGTATGAGGAAAGTATTAGAGGTTGGAGAGAAAAATCAACACAGTGCGGCATTGTGATATTTTTCAGCACTATTACATTGATACAGCGGCGTTTTTTTAGGATTTGTAAAACGTATTTAAGATACTTTAACTTCTGCTATAATGCTGCTGCTCCTGACGTCCAGAAGGTGGCGCAAGAGCCCATCTTCTTTCAAGCTGAAGAATCGCAATGATGGCACTGTGGCCTAAATACTGTGATGGTATCATTTTGTCACCTGTAATTCTTTAAACTCGGCTTCTTAGGGGAATTGCCACACTTTCCGGTGGAGGTGGGTGGAACCAGACGTCTCCAACACAAATATAGTGGAGGTGAATGGAACCAGACGTCTCCAGTCGTTTTATTCTCTGTCCCCCAGTGAAGCTCCGCGTGTCTGAGTGTTTATATGGATGTTGATGATGTAAAATAGTGAATCTGAACTAAATCTCTTTTCTTTGGGGACTATTTTACCTCACGACGCCCTGCATGTATTCCTCCACCATGAATGGGTTTAGTTTTAGGAGCAAAATCATCTCAGAACTCTGGTAGAACAACATCTCAGGCGGCGCAACCAGAACCATGGAAGAACTTTCAGTGAGGGAGATTTTAGAGGGAGACGTCTGGTTCCATTCACCTCCACTGTAAGAGTTCTGACTCGGGGAGTTTCTCCAGAAATTCTCCAGTTGGCAGCAGTCTGTATTCAGTCTGGACGAGTTCAGACCTGCTATCTGATCACACACACACACGGTTGATGATCCCTAACGGCCTTGAGATTCCAGACGGTTAGATTTCCTTCACTGAAACGCCTCCCGCCGGCGGAAATGGGGCTGACCTGGCCAGTTAGCACGAGGCTAATTGCTAAATACATAAGCTTCCATTGCTAGATAGCTACATTAGCCTCATAGCTCCAGTACAAAACCAAAGAAGCGAATCTCAGACACTGAACGTGTCCTAGCAACCTTTGATATAATGCGGGGTTGACCATTAGATTTTCATCAAATTTCTCCATTAATAACTCTCTGGAGATTAATATGAATAATAATTTAGTTTCTGTTGAGCTGTGTAATGAGACGTTTTTGGTTCTGTGGTGCAGAAATGTGTCAGAAATGTGTGGAATGAGCTGCAGGCCGCGGTCTGCAGGTGAACCCACGCTCTGACTGCATTTTTCTGTGTGTTTGGCCTGTTGGAGCACAATCTGAAAAATTCATGACGAATTCCTAACGCCCCCCCGGATCAGATTCACCTCGATTCTTTAATGCTCTGTGCATCCGGGTCCGGAGGGTAGGAATAGCAGTTCCTAATAATTAGTCATTTATATTTATTTGAAAGTCTTTCAGGAATCCATTTCTCAAGACCACATTAATAATACACATGAAGAAAATCTGGATCTTTGGAGGAAAATATGAAGAAACAGTTCTGTATGGACTGTTAACCGAAAGGCTGCTGTTTTGACGGAGCTGCCGCTGTTTTGGGGAAGTTCTTGTCCTGGTGTTTAGGGAGTTGCCCCTGTGGTCAGAAGGCTGTGGGTTTGAATCCCAGGACTGCAAATAACACCACTGAGGTGCTGTCCTCACACACTGCTCCCCACGCACTGCTCCCCTCACACACTGCTCCCCTCACACACAGCTCCCCTCACACACTGCTCCCCTCACACACTGCTCCCCCCACACACTGCTCCCCACACACACTGCTCCCCCCCACACACTGCTCCCCACGCACTGCTCCC
>JBBJLS010000134.1:9739483-9750447 GCA_037577275.1 Bryconaethiops microstoma | reverse complement strand
GGTGGGGGGGTATTCTGATGAAACTCGTACAGAAACTTTCATATCCATTAAACTGCACTTACAGTGAAAACTGCTACACTACACTTATACTCACAGTATGTATATAAGTGTCAGTTTAACTGCTTTCAGCTCTCTGCTTCTGAAATATGATGCTTTCTGATGGTTACTTTTAATAGAACGTCACTATGGATATTCTGCATTGTTCCCAGTCATTTTAGAACCTCATTCTGGATTCCGTGAGACCCACACACACAACAGAAAGAACCAGGTCTAGCTAGAAATGGAGCGAAACACTGACATCACAGGGTCGTCCTGCCGACCTCAGCCGCCGGAATGTCTGTGTCTCTCCATAACCGAACGTAGTGAGAACCACACCAGAACCCGAAGCTCCTGCAGGGCTCCTGAGCTCTGGTCAGTGCTGGAGGAAGAACATCTTAAAATTCCACCCTTTTGTTTATCTGTTTTTTCCCTCTTTCGTGTCTCTCCAGCGCCGATCCTAATTTAATAACCCCCGGACGCTCCGGCTGCCAGGGGCACGTATTTACCAGACTGACTCCTTCAGTCTTCGGCGGTGGAGACGCGTGGTGAGAGGAGTGAAGGGCCTCTTTCTCCAACCGATTACAGAATTAATTGCTCCTTTAATTAAAGATAAAGCCGGTTGCTCCGGGTAGAGCAGTCAAGTGAAACTAAAGCAGCTCCTCCACGTTCCACCTCATTCCCTCCTCCTCCCTCATCCATTCAGTCGTCCCGGAGCCGAGCGCCGCGCTCTCCTAATCTCACCCATCGCTCGGGCCGTGTCTGAGCACAGAGCGGAGGATTAGCCGTCCACGGGCCTCGGCGGACGACTTTATCAGCCCGACACTTATTCCGAACGCTCAGTCAGCGCCGGCCCGGCTCTCCACCCGGCCCGACTCCGCCTGGTTTGCTTCTAGCTCTGCCTTAACGATACCGTTTTAATCGCCAACTGCTGACGTTCCGAATGCGAACCAGCGGAACTCAGTTAATTAAACAGTTTGAGGCAAAAACCTAATCAACATCCACAGAAAAATATCAATTTGCAAAATATATCCTGATTTCTCAGGTACATCTGGAAATCTGAGTTTGATGTTGTGTGTTAACACTGTTAAGGAGTCCAAACAGCTCCAAGCAACCTGTTTTGGATTCAGTGTTTTTGTGATGTCACAAACTCGTTTACATGAGGGAGCAAGTCCAGTTGGGGATTAATCTCCGGACGCACGTTTTCTGATGGTTTCGCATCGGGACAGACTGAAAAAATGAATTATTAGAAGGGGCGTAATAATATATCGGAACGTTTGGGGTTGAATGTGCTGGACTGGGTTGTTTTAACGCTGGTTTAACACTAAACATTGCATTGTTACATTTTTGCATTGTGACATCACCATATTTCGATACACTGTTGCACCCCCGTGTTCCACCGAACTGATATAAAAATGGAATGTTTGGTGATACATTAAATTAGTCTTGAAAAACATTGAATTAGTCTTTAAAGGCAAATCCCTCCCCCGTCGACAAATCAAAGCTACAGACCTGAAAAGCTAATATTCTTAATGCTACTCGTTACATTACATTTCTTTATATTTCATTCATTTTTCAAGTCCTTTAATCCAAAGTGACTTGCAAGAAAAACACTCAGGACAGTGTGAGAACCAGAGGAGAGATCTAAGTGCTGAATCTTTATGTAGGAGTAGTGCAGGAAGCTAGATAGATCATCAGGAGAGGAGATGCTCTCTGAATAGATGAGGTTTTTGAAGCTAGAGATGGATTCTGCTGCACTGGTCACCTTTGACCAGAAAAACCTGAAAGTGAGTTAAATTCAGCGCAATGGTTTACCTTTTAAATCAGATACGAAAGCCCTGATGATGTCCTGTGATGGACGGGTCACCTGTCCTGTGTGTTTCTCCAGCGTTTGCTTTTTTTATTTTTTTTTTATTACTTGTTGTTCATTTAGAAATGGCAGTAGTTACGGCTCAGTGCTCCACTGTTTATCGAGAGCGTCCTAAAGTGTTCAGCTGTTAAAAGTGTGAGGGTTTTAAAAGTGTAACTGGAGAGCACGGAGCCAAGTCTTCTGAAGTCATAAATAAACAGCACTAATGAGACCCAGCTCCAGAGAAGCAAGAGTGTGAATTAAAAACTGACACTTTTTTAGTTCATTTACATGGATCGTGATGTATCGCATCAGCTCCAGTGCCTAATTTACAAATATCCAGCAGGTTAGCCACGCCCACTCCCTCTGAAGTGGTCCGGAGTGTTTCAGCAGCGGAACATTTTTCAAATCACGTGCAACACAGAGCTCATTTACATATATACATATATACATATATACTTACTGTACAGGATGAAGAGAGGTTTGACGATCTTCTGACTGTCATTAGTGAAGGGTGGGGGGGATAAAAGACAAGAAAAAAGCTAGATTTGGGATCTGTGACCTCTGTACTCTGGGCAATTTAGTCTTACGATGGTGCTGAAGACTCCCATTCATTTCACTGGCAGTCTTTATTAATTATTCTTCCATCACACTTAATCCGGCTCAAACCATAGCGTGCATGTTTCGAGTTACAGTGACGACGCTATTCGCCAACAAAGACGGCAGAATCACCATGGAGAATGAATGGTGTTCAGTTTTCGGATCATCCTGCTTGGACACGCTTCTGAAACCCACCAAACTTCATGTGATGCCTCAGGCCAACTTCCCAGACACACAAACGCGGTCGGTTATGAGGCACTCATCTTTTCCTTGTTGTCCCTCAACCCCCATTCATTCCTAGTCATTTTTGACTCAGTTCAAATGAATGCAGTTTCAGGAGACAAAACTTTCAGTCTCCATGCAGTAACCAAACGAAATGAAACTTAAATGAAACCTTAGGCCACGTCCCTCGCACATATCCATCCCCTCATCCAAGCCCTGCACTCGTCTTTTCGTTTGTTTTCACGCATCCTTTTTCTGCAACCTTAATTAGTTTTGCTCATTAATGCTTCACCATACGTCCACAAAGCTTCATGTGGCACAGACCGGCCACTTTATTAGGAACACCAGCACATCCATTCTTCAGGAATTTTCTCTCTACTTATATTTGTTGTCATGTTTTAGTCTTTTTATTTTATTGTATTTATTTTGTATATTTACTGTATATTGTACTTTTTTTTAAAAATGTGTATATGGGTGTGTATTCTTTACATAACGTTGGCTTTAATATATAAAAGTTAAGAGAATGTAAAACACACATTTGTTTTGATGTTTTCTTTCTATTAGATGGTTCGGTCCATAACTTTTTTTTTTGTCGAACAGTTCTGTTATTTTACACTTTACCTTCATTCCTCGTCTTGTTCAGCTTTCTCTCTCATTCCAGAATCTTTATCACAACTCTGCGAGACCAGAGCTCATAATAGAAAGTGTCTCCTTTATACCTGTGGTGTGTTTTAATTAGACATGAATGCTAAGTGAATTAGTGGCAGCTCAGTCCCCACGCTGCTTAGTCATCGGAAATCCTGCCATTGATGAAGCTTTGCCAATTAAAGGGACATTTCTGTGGATCATCAGCTCAATATAGCTGTGGGACAGACAGCTCTGTGGTCATGTGAGATTAGTTTAAAGAGAACTTGCAAATTCAGGAAACTGTTCTTCAGATGTTATTTTTATTCCTTTCAGACCAATGACGAATGCACACAGAACGGCACAGGAGACTCCACTCAGGCCTCCATGGAAGCGATGTCTCCATTCCTCAAAAAGAAAGCACACATCCTGGAGGTTCTGCGTAAGCTGGAGGAGTCAGATCCACTTAAGTTCCATCCGTCTGCTTGCTACTACTATCACGGACAGGCACTGTTGCCAGGGGAGACATTCGTGACGACTCCGGCCTCACGGCAGCCCCACTGCAGACACTCCAGCTCGGATTCAGACATTCACGAATATGCTAATGCCGAAGGGGCACAACAAGACAGTCGTTCGCCCTTGAGGCACGGCGGATGTCCGTCCTGTCGTATTCTGTCTCAGAGGAGCAGCTTAGACAGTCTGCTCAAGAGGAACCAGGGACTTGGCGTGGGCTCGCATCCTGGAAGAGAGGATGGACAGATGTGTTCAGAAGATCCTGGCACTTCAGTACAAAGCACAGATCCAAAGGCTAAGATGCCAGACAAAACCAACCAGCCCAACATGCACAGCAGGGCAAACGTTACTTCTTTCTCGCAGTCCACAAAAGCCACAACATACCTTTCTTCCCTAGTTGCTGGTGCTTCTGAACTAGGGGATGACCTCAAAGACAAGGACTCCACCAAAATATCGCCTGTAAAGTCAAAGGGTGCTAACAGTAGCCCCAAGCAATCTGACAGTGGGCCATCATCAAGGGATGAAAGAGCTGATGAGTGCCGTTACCTGGAGGTTGCCACAGATTCCGAGCATGACACCTCTGTCCAAGTCTGCAATGGAGTCTTCTCCTCCAATGAAGCTTTGGTCTCCAAGAAGGTATCAGTCGAGTCGTACTCTCCAAATACTCTGGCACTTGTGCAGCAGCAGACAACAGGAAAAAGCAAATTTGCACACAGTCCAACATCTCCTCCCTCCTCGTTTAGTGAGTCCAAATCCTCTCCAGTCTCTTCCCCATCCAAGGTGCTCAAGTTCCTCAAGATACCCTCAATGGTAGATAACACATCAACAGCCAATGCCTTCCGTTTGAGTCCTCAACTCACCCGCAGCTCAAAAATCCCTTGCAGGAATAACTATGAGGTGTACCAGTCACCAGTGATGTCCCGCAAAGCTACCACAACGGAGCGGGATAAACCGTCCTCCACCTCCAAAACAGACAGTTATCCTGGTACACACTCTGCCCCCACCTCCCCGCCGAAGCCTGAGGACACTTGTTCGTCTGCTCTCACAAAAGATTATAGCAGCCACTCAGCTCCTAAGCCGAGCTGGGTTTCCAAGGGAGCAAATCAGTTCTCGCAGCCTCTGAAAGGTGGTCAGGTACCTCACTATGAAAACATTTTGGATCCCTCAGGCTCTCCTTCCATAAATGGCTTTTCTCAGATTACCCCAGATGAGATAGACCTTTCTGACAAGCAGAAAATGAGCTTGAGAGATGAAAGGCTCCTCAGTCCTCTCTCCCTCAAAACCTCAGATTCGTCAGCTACAACGGGTGATTCTCCGTCCGACACCTCGGACCAGGAAACCGATACAGAAAGTCCAGTTTGGCAAAGGCCTCAGCATCACTTCAGCCTGCCAACCGCGTCAGCAAACAAGGCACAAAGGACCAATTACTCTAGTATGAAAGACAGATATCACGAGAGAGGACCTCCAGAGCCAGCTCAGAAAAATGATACTTCTGCTCCAGCTCACATTCCAGCTAAAAGAAGTGACAAGCAGCCATCGCTGCCAAAAAGGACTGTCTCCAGCAAGCCTCAAACTGATTCAAGTTATCACCCATTCAAAGAACGTCTGGCAGCCCTTGGCAAATTGAAGAGCACAGAGGACCTGCAACAGGCCTTAGAAAAGAGGGAAGCACAAAGTAATGCTGGTAAAAATGTTTCATCTTCAGGGAACAGCGAAAGAAGCAAGACGGCAGAGAGACAAGGTGAGCGAATCGCAATGGAACAGCGACATTCAAAATATACAGATTCACTCGACGGGAAACCCTATCCTAAAACCAGCTTTAGCAGTTTTGCCAAGGGCGCTGGTTCTTCTGGTTCTTCAGCTCATGAACAGAGCACCAAATTGATGAACGTAACCTCGTCAGCAGAAAAAAGTTACGTAGCAAAAGCAGAGGGTCAAAAGATCAAAATGGGAATGTCAGCTACAGAAACCCCAGTGGTGATGCGGAGCTACGGAAAGTGCCCCAATCCTCTCAGCCACCACAGCAAAACCGTCCCAAGTCCTCAAAGCAGCCCTACTAGAGTGCAGTTCAAGTCCCCGTCCAAGGCAGGCAATGCCTCCTCCTATCCCCGAGGAGTGAAACCAGCTCAGGACGAGCGTTCCCACGCCCAGAGGCACCCATCACGGGCCAATGATAAACCAAAGCTCACGCCTGGGAAGAAAAAGACCTTTGCTCATGTTGATAGCTTCCCACCTCCCCCTCCACCAAGACCCGGAGCGGAATTGGCTCATGGTAAGACAGTCGAGGACAAAAGACCGGCTGCTCCCATTCCCCAGTCGGCCATTGAGCAGAAAGTGATGCGGGGAATCGAAGAAAATGTGCTCAAACTGCAGGAACAAGATCGTGGCCAGACTACAGAAACAAAGCAGAAGACTTCGAATGGAATTGCCAATTGGTTTGGCCTGAAGAAAAGCAAGCTTCCGGCCCTCAATCGCAAACCTGAAATGTCCAAGCTCAAACTTAGCATGTCTCCGTCATCATCCTCCTCTTCCTCCGGGGCCAAGGAGGCCTCCGGCGCCAAAGGAGGACCCAGGAAGGTGGTGGAAAGCTTGAACATCTCTAAGCTCATGGAGAAGGCAGAAGATTTAAGGAAGGCCTTGGAAGAAGAAAGGGCCTACGTGAACAGGGTGGGGATTGCTCTCGACCGTCCTGGGAGAGGACACTCGTGTGAAGTGGTTATGGACCAGGCACAGGGTCAGCTGTCACTCATGTACAGAGGAGTGACAGCCGACAGCTTCATGCAGCAGCTTCTGAACAGGTGAAGGTTGTTTACAGGGAAATGAGCTTCATGGTGTAATTCTATGATTCCATTTGGACTAATTGGTAAAAAAATAACATCAAAATTATGATTTTTTTTAAAGGTCTGAGAACATGTTGGAATAAACAAAATACCAATTATTTGTAATTGGTAAAAAAAAAAGAGCCATTTTTAGCCTTTTTGTAAAAACAAAAAGATAAACGAATAAAATAAGATAAGATGTCAGAATGGCTCTGCATGAATTTATAGTTATTATATATTTATTTCTGATCCAGTTGTTCATTGTTCTAAAAGTACTGACCGTACCATACTGGCGAAATGTAGTACTTTAGTCATTTATCACCACAATGAAAACATAACGTTATGCTGCCCATCCCTACCAGCGAGGAAAAGTCATTAAAGACTTTCACCCGGAGGAAAGCAGAGACTCCTCTGTCTCTTTATCTGACATGTTAACCTGTGGTAAACACAATATTTCTTGTGCATTTTTGTAAAAAGGGATGTATGGATAACTTTTAAAACTGGAATATTTCGAATTTTAAAAACTATATAAAACAAACAAATTAACACAGTGAAGTGATGGTTAAAATGTGAATAGATTTGTTTTTAAGAGTGGTGTTGAGGAATGAGAATGCTTGGTGATGTGTTTGTGCTCTTTATTTCTTTAAAGGGTGGATGAGAGAGGAGCTTCGAGTTTTGGCATAGTCCACCGGCGCCTGTCCTTCGACTCCAAAAGGTCCCGTCCTGTTTTCGGGCACCAGCAGAACGGCATCAGTCACACCAGGAGCCGCGAGGAGATGGACAAGGTAAATATTCAGCCGAGTGACTCGACTTTCTTCAGCGGTCCCAGCCGTGTTATCCACCGCCGTCTTCTCTCCCCACCGCAGGGTTCAGACATGGTCAGCCGAGATGAGATCACGTCCGACGAAAGCCTGGCAGAGTCCATCAGCTCACAGCACTTCACCGGTGAGACCCTAATTTAATCCCCCTCCACAGAGAACCCGGTTCCTCCTCTGGTGTTAGTGTCGTAACGTGACAGCACTCCAACCTTCGCCTGAGAACTCATCGCGCTCAGCTCCTCTGTTAGTTTCTGACACAGATTGTAATTGCGTCTCTACCTGATTGATCTGGTCCCCGGGGGCGTGAAGGTCTCCTGAGAGGTTCCGCGCAGAACCCGTTCTGCAGCCTGTCACTTCATTTACACCTCAGGAGGCCTCCGAGCAAATATACGCACAAACCCTCTCAAGCAAAAAGAGCCGGTAATTTATTACATGGACACAAAAGAGGCACGCCGAGAAACCTAATGTGCACCATTGCCATGGTAATCCCGGCGTTGAGGCAGTGTAGTGGAGCGTGGAGCGCTTTTATGGCGTCCCGTCGCTACGGCATCACAAAACTGACATAATTTATAGGAATTCAAAAATCCTTAAATCGATATATAATTAAATATTTAAAAATACAAAATTGAAAAATAAAGATGTATATAGAGATATTGGATTTCTTTACTCAGCTAGCACCTCAAAGAAGTTATGGTGTATGTGTGTGTGTGTGTGTGTGTGTGTGTGTGTGTTGCCAAAATGGTAAAGGCATAACTTCTTCGAACGTTAACTTCTTCAATTAAATTAAAAACACTGTTAAACTACATTGGAACAAAAATCGTGTCTGCCTCGTTTCCAACTGAAGCCCTCTGAAATCGTAAGCAGGAACTTCTGAGGAGCGTTTGTAGGCACTGTGACCTAAAGTGACCCCAGCTTTAGCTCAGAGAAGATTCTGGAACCAGTGAAGGAACCGGAAAACCGGAGTCCATAAAATTGGCAGGTGATAGACCTCATAAAGGGTCTTTCTTTTGAAGTCGCTCTGATCTTGTTTCTGTTCTCCTCCAGGCTCTGGTTCCTCCATGCGGACTCTCGACAGCGGAATCGGCACGTTCCCTCTGCCAGACTATGCCAACAGCGCCGCCGGGAAGGGCCCCCTGAAACCCCAGGGAGATCAAGGCTCCTCTGCTTCTCAGGGAAAACAGGGAGCTCTGCTGAAGGCTCCGCGGAAAGCTCGCACCCTGGAGAGGGAGCTTTCATCTTTAGATGAAGTGAACCCCTGTGTTCTCTACGGTTCTTCTCTGGAGAACAAGGGCCCAACCATGCATCTGTCCAGCACCATCCACGAAGGTGTGCAACTTTTTCTTGCTGTTTGATTCTTGTCCACTAATTTTAGAACCTCTGGCACGTTTTTCTCCTTAATTCTAACCTGCCAGAAAGGGTTCTTTACACAGCCCCAGAGAAGAACCACTTTATGTTCATTAGAGAATTAATAGATTGTTCTTTAGAGAATAATTGTTTTTGTTAATGCGTGTGGAAAACCCCTTTAAAATTCTTTAAAATTCCATCACATGTTCTTCAAAAATAAAGTTTTATGATTGTTATTTTGCCTTACAAGCCTGTTATTTTATTTAGGACATGCAGATTGAGTGAATATATTTTAAATGAACAGTTTTTAATTGTATTGATTTGATGGTGGTGTGTTAAAGTCAGGTATTAAGTCGTCCACTGATGTGTTCTCTACTACTGCGGACTAGAGTCACCTGTCCTCCAGACCATCATCTAACCAAACTGCCCCTCCAGACTCTCACTGACCTACTGCTGGAGCTCCAGACTCTCACTGACCTACTGCCGGAGCTCCAGACTCTCACTGACCTACTGCTGGAGCTCCAGACTCTCACTGATCTACTGCTGGAGCTCCAGACTCTCGCTGTTCTACTACTGGAGCTCCAGACTCTCACTGACCTACTGCTGGAGCTCCAGACTCTCACTGACCTACTGCCGGAGCTCCAGACTCTCGCTGATCTTCTGCTGGAGCTCCAGACTCTTGCTGATCTACTGCTGGAGCTCCAGACTCTCTCTGATCTACTGCCGGAGCTCCAGACTCTCACTGATCTACTGCCAGAGCTCCAGACTTTCACTGATCTACTTCTGGAGCCCCAGACTCTCACTGATCTACCGCTGGAGCTCCAGGCTTTCACTGATCTACTGCCGGAGCTCCAGACTCTCACTGATCTACTGCCGGAGCTTCAGGCTTTCACTGATCTACTGCCGGAGCTCCAGACTCTCACTGATCTACTGCCGGAGCTCCAGGCTTTCACTGATCTACTGCCGGAGATCCAGACTTGCTGAATGTATCTGAGCAGGCAGTTTCTTCTCATTGAAAATGATCAATACTGGAAATTAAGGTGTCTGGTGATGAGTGATGGATCTCGAACGGAGCTGAAAGACATGAAGCGAGGTTCTAATCTTAACGCTGGTGTTTATTACTGTGAGAATATATATAAAACAATATACCACAGAGCATCTGCAGGGCTTTCAGACGCCACACTGTCTTCATGGTGAGAAGGAGATGGACTTGGTTTTTCTTCGCTCTTCCCTGGAGCAAAATCTAAATGATTTTTGTTCAGAGATATAACTCTGTGAAGGTGCTGGAGATCACAGCTCGGTCTCCTGAGCCTTGTTTGAGACGGGAAAGCAGCGATGATGCAGAGTCGGGTCGGCCCTGCACTGTTCGTGTTCACACTTTATTATTTCTTAAATTTCATAATTAGTCACAAAACTGGTGGAACGGTTCTTTAAGCTGAAAAGTTTCAGCACCACCAATTTCTCCAAGAAAGTGTAAACGGAAATGTCTCAGTTCTTTCTCCTTCAGCTGAAAATAGTCACAAACGCACCGTACAGTTCAGTACCAGTGTTTCGCCATTAACCCATTCCAGTCCGACTGCCAATGCCATGGTCCAAAGCTGTGGTCACCAACCCTCCTCCTGAAGATCTGCTCTCCAGCTGCGTTCAGCTCCAACCTGCAACTAACATCCTGCCCTGCTCCCTTACTTAAAGCTCCAAGCAATCAGGGACTCCTGAAGAAGTTCGTTAACTAGAGGTGCAGCAGATAGGAACTAGACGTTTTCAGGAAGGAAGATCTCCAGGACCAGGATGGTAAAGTAGTCATAGCTTAGATCAGGGGATGCACAGCAGCTTCATTGGCCCACAAAAAAAAAAGATTTTTAAATGTAAACAAATATAAGATGATAATTTATGTACCCTTTTCGTATCTTCCAGACATAGATGCTTATGGAGCCCATTTGCAGGCACCGCCTACCAAGAACTGGACTTTTCCCAACCTGAGAGGATCGGCAGGTCCTACAGACGTGTACCTGCAGGAGGAACTGGAGCCACCCAGCCAAGGAACTCCTTCTAGACGGGTGATTAGACTGAGACCTAGCAGAAGAAAGAACCACCCATATATACATATACATACAAATACAGTGTGTGTGTGTATATATA
>JBBJLS010000134.1:9688016-9699213 GCA_037577275.1 Bryconaethiops microstoma | reverse complement strand
TGACCTCACTAACGCTCTCATACAATCAAATCCTCACAGCAATGTTCCAACATCAGTACCTGACCTCACTAATGCTCATACAATCAAATCCTCACAGCAATGTTCCAGCATCAGGACCTGACCTCACTAATGCTCTCATACAATCAAATCCTCACAGCAATGTTCCAACATTTAGTGTAAAGCCTTCTCTGAAGGAGTAGAGGCTGTTTTCAGAACATCTGTAGCGACGCTCCTCCCTCATTATATAAACACAAACTCAGGACACAGTTTAGATCCTTATTTCTCAAAATCACCACAGTAAAATCACTGCTGAATCTTCAACAGCTTTTCATATGACATCTTTATTTTCTGCACCAGATTATGGAGAGCAGGGTCATTAAGAGTATCAGCAAGTGTTAGTATTGATGAGCAGTATCAGTATCATCTGTATCACTAAAACCCTAGCTGTACACATCCATAACTATAGATAACTGACAAAAGCAACAGCAAAGTGGAACACAGCAGTTACCCTCGAAACACAGTGGATTGTAATGAAACCACTGATGTCACTGGATGGAACATGGACACTGTTGCTCTTTCTCACGTTCAGTTCATGCAAGCCCTGCTTTCAGACCTTAAAAATGATGTGATGTAAAGTAATGTATAGATGAGGTTTATTTTGTAGACTCTAATCTACTGCTTCATAAATTGAAACATAATTCAAAATGGAACAAATGAGCCTGTGCAAGCCCATTTGATCATTCGGGCTTCATAGTTTTGTTTTTACAACCCAAGTAAAATGTGTTGAGGTTTTAAATATTTTGTGATTCAACGTTTCAGATGTACGACTACAGTCTGGACATGTGGAGTCTCGGCTGCATGTTAGCCAGCATGATCTTCAGGAAGGAGCCCTTCTTCCATGGTCATGATAACTATGACCAGGTGAGTATCTGAAAGATACTGATAACTCTAAATACCACCAAAATATTCACTAACTGCTTAGAAAATAGGTTTGCAAGCAATCTTGAATTAGTCATGCATACCTGTTGTTGTTGTTTTGTTTTTTTTCCTAAACTAATAACTGATAACATGCTGTCCTTTATTTTACTCTATAGTTGGTCAGAATAGCCAAAGTCCTTGGAACTGAAGACCTCTACGATTACATTGACAAATACAACATAGAACTTGAACCGCGCTTCAATGACATTCTAGGAAGGTGGGTGCTCTGGCTTTAACTCCTATAATTCTCTCTTATAGAGTGAGGGTGTTGGCAGTAAATTCAGACTCTATAACTGCTCCCCCTGTCACACACCCACTCAATAATCTGTGCAAAAACCCACTGATACTTTGTTGTGCAATTTCCTATTGGGTTTAAATAATTATCATTGTGTGCATTATCTTATGTGCAATATTGTGCAGTTTTCTTATTGAGTGCTAAATCACTCCATTATGTGCAAAACGTTATTTTTATTATGTGCAATTGTCTTACCATTTGAAAAATCACTACTTATCAATATTACTGATCTACTACTGATCTCTATTACAGCGATATCAGACTCCTAACTACTATTAGTGTTACTAGGAATTCACTTAACTCCAAGTTATTTATCTGTAGTACTAAAACCCAGTATTTGTGTGTATAGTATAGTGTATTTCATATTGAGTTTTTCTGCAAAGTTTTATTGGACTTATTTAGACATTATATTTCCTATTGTTTTTATCTCTGTGTCTGTCTTTGTGCAGTCATAAAATAAGCAGTTTCCTCCAGGATCAGTGAAGTTTTCTGATTCTTTTGGAATGAATAGTTCGGGAGTATTTGACAACTTTTTGTGCTGTATTCTCTTCGTCCTTCTCTCCAGACATTCCCGTAAGCGATGGGAGCGCTTCGTCCACAGTGAGAACCAGCACCTGGTTAGTCCTGAGGCTCTAGACTTCCTGGATAAGCTTCTGCGGTACGACCATCAGGCCAGACTGACTGCACGAGAGGCCATGGAGCACCCTTACTTCTGTGAGTGACACCTCCCACCCCTCCCCTTTGTCTACCACTTCATATACTCAGTAGCTACAGAATCAGAATCAGAAAACTTTATAGATCCTGGAGGAAATTGCTTATGTAATGACTGCAAAGACACACAGTAACAATAGAATATAAAGTCTAAATAAAAAAAATCTGTTGAAAAGAGAAAATCTTGAAATGAATACCCTATGCTATATACAGAAATGCTTGGTATAAATACTAAATATAAGTAACACAGTTGAGTGAAAAACTGCCGGCACAAATAGTAGTTTGGAGTAAGTTATTGCACTTATTAAATCGGTAGTAATAGTAAGTAATGAAAAAGTAATATTGACCCAAGTAGTAGTAATCATTTGTGTGAGACCCTCTAAGATTTCTTGCAAATTTAAAGGTTTATCTTTCTAATAAAGGCTTATCTTTCTAAGCCAAATTGTTTCTCCCATCTGTGCATGTGACATCCTGCATAGGTGCCTGCTGGCAGACCTGCGTTCTTCTGTAAGAATTAAGTTAATATAGGTTGGAAATTCTATAGTTATAAATATGGTAATTTATAACTATAGAAAATGCAGATAAAAAAAGATACACAGAGAGCCACATGTACCAGATGTAATAATGAATTAGCAAACTGTAATGTTGTGGTATTTTATCCTTAATCTTTAAAAATTATGTTTAATTTTTTTACCTTACTAAGAACATTTTGTGCTGTTGTTCTTGTTTTTTGTCTGTAGATCCTGTTGTAAAGGACCAGTCTCGGATGGTGGGTTCCACCAATGTTCCAGCGGCGAACACTGCGGTGAGCGCGGCCAGTAAGATCACAGGTGAGAGAACATGCTCGAGACAACATGGGCAGATACAGGTTCGAACCTGCAGACTTGTGATTATTTATTCCTTGTTCTAAGGTAGTTCTAAACTTGAGACACATGAGCTTGATGTAGTAAAAGACAAATGTACAGATGTATGTGTGTGTTGGTTTCATCATACAGGAATTCCACCATTTTGTTTTTATTTAACACAGTTTAGTGGTCGAGAGGTAAGCAGATTCATTTTAAAGCAGGTTTGCTTTGAAATTGGAGAGAACAATTTTACAATGGAGGTAAATGGAACCAGACGTCTCCAACACAAATCCAGCCGTTTTGTTCTCTGTTCCCCCCAGTGAAGCTCCACGTGTGTGAGTGTTTATATGGATGTTGATGATGTAAAATTGTGAATCTGAAGTAAATCACTTTTCTTTGGGGACTATTTTGTCTCATCACGCCCATCGTATCCCTCCACCATGATTGGGTTTAGTATTAGGACCAAAAGCTTCTCAAAACTCTGGTTAAACAACGTGAATATCTTTCTGTGAGGGAGATTTTAGGGGCAGATGTCTGGTTCTATTCACCTCCATTGTGAACAGTCCAGGACTTGACCTTCCTTGCCTTAACAAAGGGTTGACACCTTTTCTTGATCAAAATAATTCCTCAACTTTGATTTTAAACTCTCTCTTCCAAACAGGAATAGCTGCACTTCCAGCCTCCACAGCCCTTGGTCCCCTGGCGGGCTCGCCCGTTCTCTCAGCTGCCAACAACCTGAGCGCCCCCGTGCCCGCTGCTGCAGGCGCCCCTCAGTGATGCCGTTCGTGCCTCTGGGACAGTGTTCTAGAAAGGTGTCCCTCCCACACCCCCCGCTCACTCTCACCTGAATAATCGTCACCTCAACTTAAAAGAACTCTTTACCTGTTTAACAGTTTACCTGAAAACATGAACCGTGTGGACTACTTCGTGTGTGTGTGATGCCTACAGGTATTTTGTTCTTGTGGCAAATGTGTGCTGGAGTGTAAGGCTCATTGTCAGAGAAGCGTTAGACACCCTAGTAACAATGACGTTAAGCACATTTTCACATCACGACCCACAAACAAGCTTGTCTTACTTTTACAGAAAGGAATGGAACACTTTGGACCAAACGGAGGAGCACACTGCTTAATAACTTGACCTTCAAAGACAGAGACTTCGGCTAAGATGCACAAAGTGTCTCGGTAAAATTGTGGCGATGTCCCTGAGTAAATATAACCGTCAGTATAATAATAATTACAGGCAGAACAAAGATAAAAACTGATCGATGATCATTTGTTTTTGCCGCCTTTAAGTAACTGTGGCCATAGAGTTTTGAACACACTGGTGCTGTATCGCTGCGCTCCGTGTTGTATGTTACAACACTCGGCTCCCACTCATGACCTTAAAACACTGCAGTATTTTAAACGTGTGCATTTAGGTACTGCAGTGTGTCAGCGTTTAGATGTTAAGTGCTCACTGTGGAAATCCATTTAATACGGCCATATTCTTTCCAACTCTGTTTTTCTTTTTCCTATTTCAAAAATTGTCCTGCAAAAACATCAACTACTTCTCCGACGCTGGTCAGACTCACCTGCTCCGGAAGAAGTAGGACCAGGAACATCTTCACCTCGTTACAAACATGTCAAGTTTTATTGGTGTTTCTTTGAGAAAACGAATCTAAGACTCATTTTCCACCTCCTGAAGTGCAGCTTCTGATGTTCAGGCTGGTTCAGATAGATTTGTGGGCGTAGTTCAACTAGTCTTACGGAACCAGACGTGATTTGATGAAGTGCGCTTTTGGTGCTGGATCACAGCAAACAAGGTTGCGTCCCCTATAAAAACCCACCCCAAGTTTAGCTTTCAGTGAATGCCCTTTTAATGTCAGAAATAAAATTGTTCAGCTGGAATGCAAATGTAATCAAAACTGCCAGTTCTGTCCACCTTCCTCCAAATGTGTTAATCATGAATGGACAGATGCAGCCACTGGTAAGCCAGCATCAGCATTCTTCTCTACCCCAGTGATCTCTCCTAAAGTCTGATTTAACAGAACTGTTTTGGTTCCGTTTACTTTTATCGCTTGGAATGTGTTCTCCACAAGCATGACACTTTCTACATGCTTAACGGGGGGAGGGGGATTTTATAGCACTGCTAACCTGCATTACATTCATGTTCTAATGACAGTGTTGCACCAGCACACCCCTAACTTCCAGCTTTGCCTCCATGGGGTGTAGCTCTAACATAGAAGTTTCACCCTAAGCTTCTTTCCAACCAGGTCTAGCCAAATCTTTAATAACACTGAATAATGCAAATCTCCTTTGTTCACACCTGGTAATAACATCCCTCTTTAGTAATTTAGTAATTTGATAATAAGTGGACAGAGACTTGTACACCTGTTTACAGTTTCATTTAAGTGTGTCACACCTTTCCATGATGTCTCATGATTGACGTTTTCTCCGTTTTCTGCCATGTTTGTTGTCGGACAGAAATGTGCCATGAATCCTTGTTCTTGTAGCTGTTACACACGTTTACATAAAACCAAATAGGAAGAGGAAGAAAGAGGCCGTTCTAGTTAAGTCGGTTGGTTCTTCGCTGTGTCCCTGACCACCTCTGAAGGTGGTCCAAATGATCATTTCATTGGATCGGACCCTGTTCAGGCATTTGCGTAATTTGGCCTACGCTTTTGTTCAAAGCGACTTAGTGTTTTTGTATCACAGATGTAGGTGAATGTCCTATTGGGAGTCTTGCCCAAGGACTCTTACTGGTGTAGTGTGGTGAGTCTCTTAGGGTGGGAGTCTATGCCCACTCTTCTGATTGGAAGGCACTGATGTTATCCACTACACCAACCAACCGCACAGATCCACCGATGATCTGATCACCCAGTACATACATTAATGCCAGGATCATGTGAGCGGTTCCAGTGGTGTTACATACATAGGAAGCAATAGATTGTATTGTTCTAAGGTACTGAATGCTATGAGTTTTGGCTCAACATTTCTGTCTGCATTTGCTGCCTAGTTTCTGGAGACGTAGAGCGACGTGCTTCATAATTCCTGAGGGTTTTTCAGTTCACTCTCTTTTTGTTTTCAGTAATGTTTTTACATGAGAATCATATTAAAAGTCTTAATCTGGTAATTGAGGTTGCACATTTGAGCTTGAATTAAACATTTTATGGGCAATATTCAGATTCCACACCAAACTAAAAACAGCTATACATTTTAGGGTATAGCTTATAACACTCCCTTGTGCGTTCTTGTCCCAATAGGATGGCAAGAATGGAAACAGTGAATTATTTAGCTGTAATTGGTCAGTGAGATTAAGACCATTGTTGTTAAATGTTACACCCTCACTGACAGGTGGTGGTAAGTGATCTCTGTGTAACTTGAATTGATTTATTTTTGTTATTGCTGAGTGTTTTAGGAATAATATTTGAACAAATACCATTTGTACACTTTTCCTTGCTGCTGGGGACTCAGATCTGGTTTCCCAGATATGGATTACGCCTAATCTTGTTGGTCTCACAATTGGTTTTGGTTGAGATTTACCATTGGGAATTCTTTAGTCCCAATTTGGGCTTAAACTGGGTCCAGAATGTATGAAATGGCTATCAACATGCTTCATGTATGAGAAGATTTTGTCAGAAGTTAATTTTTTCCAGTGGTTGTTTGACTGCTCGGTGGAAGAGCACTTTTGCTTTTCTCCAAGTGTTTTTCTTGCAGATGTGTTCAACCCTCTTTCCATCCCAGTCAGTACTTGTTGTTGCGGTGTGGTTTAGGTTAAGCCTGAGGGTCGTCCACACCCAGCACACACCACTGGTCCACGGTCAGGAGGCCTTAAGAAGTGGCTGCGTTCTTGTCGGGAGAGGGGGCCATAAAGTCTCCTCGTCCCCCTGCTGTGCCACGTCAGCAGCCGTTCGGGCCTCGACATGGTGCCTTGCATTGAGAAACATTTGCATGACTGCTGTTCTAGATAATGCAGTGGCAGGTTTTGGTCCTGGAGGGGGGAAATACTCACACCTCTAAACTCTCAACACAAAATTCCCTGCGCTGATCAACAGCAACCTTTGTAAAGAGGGACCCCAAAGGAACCACAGAGAACCCGGCTCAACATTTCCCACTAAACACCAACGTCCTTCTAACGGTGGCTTAATACTGTTATATAAAATACAATAACAGGGGAACCAATGTGGAAGGAAGGGAAAACATTCTGGAGCATTGAATGGTGGGAGAGAACAGTCTAGAACAGTACTGTTGGGGAGAACGTTCCTGAGCAGTGAATGGTGGGAGAACATTTTAGAGCAATGTGAACATGGGAGGGAACACCCTAGAACATTTTAATGGTGGGAGAGAACAATCTAGAACGGTGCTGAAGAGGAGAGCATCGTAGAAAAAATTGGAATGGGAGAGAACGTCTAGAATAGTAAAGATCTCAGAAGACTTGAGTTGTATGGAAGAACGTTGCATGAAAAGGTGAATTGGGGAGAACATTTTAAAACAGCAAATGGGAGAGGTAGAACATTCTAGGACCGTGCGGAGAACAGAAAATTGGGAAAGAACATCTAGAACTGAATGGTTGGGTAATATTTTCGAGCTGTGTGGAGGTAGAACGTTCTACAAACGTATGTGATGTGGAACATTTTGGAGAACGTTGGGTCTGTAGGCTCTAACTGTTGCTAGCACAGCTCGCTTCCACAGTTAGCATGCGTGACCGAGCTTTAATGGCCTGGGCGCTGCCTCTGTCAGGTTTGGAGGAGGTTCTGCAAGGTTCTGTATGGTTCCGACGGCCATAAAACCTCGTCTGTAAACTTCGCCAGCTGGGAAAACGTCATGTTTTGAACTGCAGTTTTTTTTCCTCCCTCTGTAGAGGCGAACTCACCCTGTGACCTGTTTTAATCCAGATTTATGATGGCAGAACGTTATTTTTGGAGCTAGAATAAAGAATATGAATCTTCATCATGGACGTCTGTTGATTCCGGTACCAGTGTTCATCCCGACCATGAATATCTGTACGTCCGAGAGATCTTTCGACCTAGAATAGACGCGTCCTCCTGAAAATTAAAGTATGAGTCTCAAACATGGTTGTACATATGTGTATGTCCTAATGTAGATGAGTAGTATTTCAGGATATTTGTGTAAATAAACGTGTTTTATTTATCACAAGTGCAAATTGTTTTTTTTTTTCCTGCAAACTAAAGGGTTTTTCAGAGGTTCCCATAGTATGCAGTGATGCCATTGTTTTCAGAGGTTCCCATAGTATGCAGTGATGCCATTGAGGCTCTCCTGAGTTCTAGATGTAGGATAGATATAGACTGCAGTACATGTTTATTTGAAATCTTGTGTTTTTTGCCATTATAAATTGTCACTGAATGGGGAAAAAAGTGAACCGAATCACTTTTTTAGTGATGTGGCGTCTTGGTGGTGGTTATAGGCAATAGTGTGTCCTCAGAAACCACATGATCAAGACCATTAAATAATTGGTGGGATAGAAGCTTACATAAGTTCCATTTTTTGCCAGACCGCCACTTTAAGGAACATCATTTGACTTCATATTGTGTATTTGAGTGCAATGCCCTGCTTTATCTTTAAACATTTCTTTATCTTTAAACAGGCCTTTCATTTCTATTGTTATAAAGATTTTAAATTAGCATTTTAAGGTGCAGTTGTAGTCCTACTCGAGTGCTGCACACCATCGCCCACCCAAAGCAATGCTGGAAATGACATTCACCATGAATGCATCACAGGATCCTTTTCTAAACAGCCTCTTTGCATAAAACGTCATTGTTTGACTAGAACACAGATCAGGTCCTGGATGGCCAGTCTTCCTGGATTACCTGTTCAAACACACCTGGTTCAACTCACCTGTTGATTTACAAGTTTAGTGGGTGTGTAAGAGGAGGAGAACCACCAGACTGCTGGACAGTGAGGGTCTCAAAGCTCAGTTTACCAGTGAAGATAAGATTAGAAAGAACTTTCTTTATCCTCAGGGAGACTCTTTGGTCATTAGCATGCTCAGTGCAACAGAAGAATAATGATAAGACAATTGAGATTTTTTTTTTTTAATAGACATTATTTTAAGAAGACATTGCTGTGTGAGGATTTCGTGTGCTGTACCAGCAGATCAGTGGGGCAGAAAGGTTTATGAAAATGATTTGGTGTTAATGCATTAAAAATAAAAATAAATCCAATAAAATAGCAGCAGATGAGGTGATGAGTAACATTCTGTAACATTCAGTCAATTCACAGAAACAAACCCCTGCAAAGTTGCGGTTCAGAGATCGTGGTTTTGGGCGGTCGTGGGTTTTTTCTAAGAACTGAACTAAGAGTTGTTCACGGAAACCGCAAATATCCTCCACATTTTCTGGCCAATCAGAGAGCGTTATTTATTTCTCCTTGCTGCTGATTGGCTGCTGCCCTGTGACGCATCTCTGGCAGCTGCAGTCCAGCATTCCCACATCAGAACAGTTTCCCGTGTGTATTCATTTGAATTAAGAGGCTGTTAATTTGTGAAACCGACCCCTTAATTTTACCTTAAAATTAGTTTTAAGGCATGAGTGTGAAACCACTTCTTCTTAAATTTAAGACGTTAATTCGGGAGGTTCTATTATTTAAGGGGGGAATTTGAAAATATAAGGATTTTATTCAGTAGTTTTATCCCTTAATTAACCTTAATCTGTGCACTTTTTCCCTTAATTTCATACAGGAAATTATGGTAGTTTTAAGGGGTAAAATGGAGGGGTTTGGTTTCGTAGTGTAACGTAGTGGCAGATTTTGTTCCTGGGGGGGAAACACACACACCTCTAAACTCTCAACACAAAATTCCTTGCGCTGATCAACAGCAAACTTTGTAAAGAGGGACCACAAAGGAACCACAGAGAACACCAACGTCCTTCTAACGGTGTCTTAATACTGTTCTATAAAATACAAGAACCAACAGGGTGGGAGAACGGGTGAGTAGTGTGAATCAGAGAATATTCTGGAACTGTGAATGGTAGGAGAGAACATTGTAGAAAAAATATGACTGGGGAGAACTTTTTAGAACAGTGTGGAAGGATGGGAGAACATTCTATAACAGTTGATTTTGTGATATCACAAAGGCTGTGATTCAAATCAGGATGTTCTTTGCAGCCATAATTGCACATATGGACAAACTGTGATAATTATTCAGACCTTCACATCTGCCGGTTGGCCATCCATCCAGTGGTGGACTGAGATAATTAAGGATAAATAGGATAGGACAGGATGGATAGATGAAGCTGTTTTAGGATTTAACAGATTTTAACCGCAACTGTAAGATCAGAGCTGAGTGCTGAACCTGGACTTTCCCACATGGAGATTACTCATGGTCTTGGATTGCATGGTTAAAGGGCCCATGTGGTCCAAATATGTTTGTTTACCTATATGTGCTCTAAACCAGCGGTCCCCAGCCTTTTTTGGGCCACGAACTGGTTTCATGTAAAACAATATTTTCACGGACGAGTACAGATACAACTAAAAAAAAGTGCCCTGTGCTCGTTTCCCTCCTGCGAGCCGGTGACCGAGACAAACGTTTTTTCAAAATAAAAGATCTTTCAGACTCTGATAATCAATAAAATATTTTTGATTCTGTCTTTCGTTGCGGGCCGGTGGTTGGGGACCTCTGCTCTAAACCTCCACATTCCAACCGCTCTATACCTTTAAGAATTGAAGCAGCTTTAGAGGCAAGGATAAACTGTTCATAAGATGAAATATGCAAGTAGGCTTTTGTGACATCACAACAACAGTATATTCAAAATAGGCTGTTTTTGCAGCTCGGATTCCTTATTTGGGCTGTATGTAATAAAATGGTACATTATAAAACTTTAATGTTTATATATGGCACCAAACAAAAGAAAAAGGTACGGGCCCTTTAATGGGGACTCTCAATTGCAAATAATTTTGTGTAGGTGTTTGAAATGTGACAGGAACGCGGTCTTTCTTTTTAATTATTTTAATTTATTCAAGTAATTATTTTATATTTCAATACCATTCATAAGACCATGATCTTCTTACAGGGCATGGCTGGAGTCTATGATTGTCTAATCCAATCCTGTCTAACAGTGTGAAAATTTCAATTATTTAACATTTTATAAACACTGCAGATGTTCTAGAGCTCATTTCCCAAGAGAAGCAAAGCAAAAATTCATTTATTGTGACCTTTACATACAGCTCTGGAAAAAATAAGAGGTCGCTGCAAAAATGATACGTTTCTCAGGTTTGATCTTTTCTAAGTGCAAGTATTGAACTGAACAGCTTTACCTTAGTTTTTAAGAACTGCTGACAATATTTCTCCTCATTTACAAAATATTGTTCTTTAAAGCATCATTTTAAAGGAAATGACAAAACATCAAAATAAGAGAAATGATGCAGTGTTTACA
>JBBJLS010000134.1:9603582-9618240 GCA_037577275.1 Bryconaethiops microstoma | reverse complement strand
ATTTGGAAATTAGGAGAAATATTGTCAGCAGTTCTTAAAAACTAAAGCAAAGCTGTTCAGTTCAATACTTGCACCTAGAAAAGATAAAACCTGAGAAACTGAACATTTTTGCAGTGGTCTCTTATTTTTTTCCAGGACTGTAAATTGAAAATACTTAAGAACGTACAAATACATCAAATGGAGTTAATGTAATTATTCACTACCCACTGGATATGGGCATGTATGGCCAGACTGTAGTTACTGTCGGTTGCACTAAATGTTGTCTTGTCCAGTTGTTTTGTTGCTCTTGTGTTCTTCCTGCACTCTCTTACTGTCCTTTCGGCACTTGTGGTCTTTTGGTGTTCAGTTCAGTTCTGTTCTGTTCTTGTGTTGCTCCATGGTCCTGGAGGAACGTTGTACTGTGTGTATATGGTCGACAATAAAACCTACTTGACTTGACTTATGATCTGAATACTGCACCTTAATTTCTTAATTTGGACAGTGAATTACAGTGTATGTCAATTAATATAGACTGTTTGAAATTTTGGCCACACTTTATTCTACAGACACTTTAATTGTTAAACCGGTGGATTATCAACAGTTTCAGGGTTGGAAATAGGAATAGCTTCAAAGTTTGGGTTTTTTTTAGCTTAAGGTACAGTTACATTTAAAATTCTATAGATTTAGCTGAATGCCAATTAAAGACAAGCTGAGCATCTACAGTGGAACATTAAAAAAAGTTAACAAAATATAAATTCCAATTGAGTTGTAAGTATTAGTAACATTATATTTCCTTTCTGTCTGGTTAACAGTACAGTGTAGGGCTCGCTTTGGTGTCACTTAAATTGAAAAAATAATACAATCAAAATGTATGACGGTTTTGTAAGACATTCTTCTAGTACAAATAAGAAGCACAGGTTCATTAACCTTATTCTGATATTGTAATACAATTGTAGTATGGATCATTTTGAAAATTGTAGAGATATTTGATCATTTGACTGTAATATTCGATCAGTCAGCACTGATGTATTCAGAAAAAGAAAAACTTACACATCAAATGCACTGAACTCGAGAGTCAGACGGGTCGGTAGGCCAGACGGGTCTCCTGGTGTCACAGAAAATAAATCACCTTTAGTTACAACAGGCATTTGCACATCACCACTGATCATTTTCTCATCAAGATTTGTGCAAAGATGGAGCTGTGCCCCTGGGACAGAGGAGATAAATAAAGACAAATTGAAAAGTGCATCAAAATCTTTTTTAGTCCCTGAAACGTGTTTCTGATTCCCAGGAGTCAAAGCAGTTTCTGCATGAATGGCTCTGTTTCTCCAGGTGATCCAGAAACAGGCCACAAACTAAACTACACGAAAACATGATTACATCTTTACTCCTAGCCCTCCTGTCCATGACAGGTGTTCCGACAGCACTGCTGCCCTGTTTACCCTCAGCAATAACAGTGGCTGGATTGTCATCCAATCAAAACACAGAATGCTTACGTTAGCCCTTTTCAAATGTAGCTTCTGCTTCCAGATGTTAAACATTAGCATTAAGAGTCATGCCGGAATCTCAACTTGCACTCCTTACAGTTATAAGTTTTACTGTGTAAATTTAAGGAGAACTAATTCTGTTCTCCGTTTCTTGTTTTTTTTTTCTGAGGGGAATAGCTCCACATTTTTCGAGCTAGACTGATCACCACTGGGACCCCAGGCCACCACCTTCTCAGGCCTGCAATGACTGGCGTCCCAAGCCAAGATGTCCTCAATTGGTTCGGCTCCTCCCCCAGCTAAGGGCAACTGCTGCTTAAAGCTCCAGCAGCGATTGTTGATCCTGTTTCTGTTGTTATGGACTAGAGACTCTCAGCTACTCCTACTGACTCTTAACTGCACCAACTCTGTTAGCCATAGATGGCCGATCTGTCAATATTTTCATTCGTGAAGGCCTTCTCTTGTTAGTCATCTCTCTTTTTCTTTCTCTCTGGGTCGACCAGAGGAGGATGGGTTCCCCTTTCGAGTCTTGGTTCCTCTTCCTCGGGCTTAGGAAGTTTTTCCTCACCTCTGTGACCTTCGGCTTACCCACTAAAGCCTCGGACCTGGACTCTGTAAAACTGCTTTGCGACAACGTGGTTGTAAAAAGCGCTATATTTAAAAAATTCAATTGAACTGAATTTCTCACATAAATTTTTTTAAAGCAGGCTGGTGTGGTGCCAGAGCAGAGGGGGCAGGGTCTATACAAGGAAACTGCATCTACAATTATTCAGTGCACTGCAGTTTAGCCACGCCCACTCACACTGAAGTTATAAGGATGGCTGCTTTCTGAATGAGGGTCAATAAAGGGCAGGTCAGTCTTAAAGGCATAATAACAAAATTAGATGGCATTTCCGCTAGAAAAAGTGTGATTTCATGGTCGCTATAAAACCAGTGTTTGGTGACACCTGAACATAGGTTAAAAATTCTTCTAACAGCATGGTCTCGAACCGGCACCTCTTCTTACTCTCTTCATTCAGTGCCGTGTTTTACCGCTGAACCACGGAGGGGGGAGTTAACTCACTGCCTCTTACCAAGCCATTTATGGTTAAGAATGGCTGAAAACAAGTGCGCCGCTTTCATTTTCATTTTTATTTTTAATTGAACCACAAAAACAGTGACACGTCATTTTTTTACAACTCACCTGAGCTTTAAGTGTCTTAAATTCGCAAATGAGTCTGCTGTGTCTTTACTCACCGTTATAGTAATAACCCTTGATGCTTTTTGGACTCTCATCAAGGCGATAGTCATTCAACTTCTTTTCAGTGAGCTGGTGCCAGAAGCCGGCCTCCAGCGCACTGGAGAAAGGAGCAAACTGCAGTTTCTGAGGAGCGGATCCCCTTTCGGACGACTCAGCTGCCATCTGAACATCAAATCTTCTCCTCAACGAACTCTGCGTGAGGACAAGAGACTGAAAATGAGCATTCGTCTGTACAGACTATCCTAAAGATGATTCACTTACCACAACAAGGCTCTGCTAGTCCTTAAAAACCATGTGACTCTAGCTATATATTTATTAAGACTGTTTCCGTCTGTTTAACATTTACAGTGCAGTGTAAGGCTCCCTTGTGTAGAAAACAACTCAAACTAAATGTACAGTACTGTGCAAAGGTCATTTCTTTACATTTTCCTCTGAATCACCTTGTTGTTGCAAAAACACTATTTTATGTCTTTAAACCTGTCATATTTTTGGCATAATGAGTAGACTAAACAAAAGAAATGGGAACAAATGTTTTACTGCAACAGACTGCAAGCACTAGTTTGTACCTTTATATGCTTTATGTATGGTCTAGGTCCACAAGTAGTACCGACTACATGTCCAAACCAAAATCACAATCAGAATCAGAAAAGATTATTGATCCCAGAGGAAATCGCATATACAGAGACACAGAGATACAAGAACAATACAAAATATAAAGTCAAAATAAAACTCTCCAGAAAATACACTATGATATATACACAAAATGCTGGTCAGTGTGAGAGGTGGATATAAATACTATAGATAAATAAATGAGTTATTGCCGAAGTAATTTACTATGTAACACTAATAGTGGTTTGGAAATGTTCTCTATTCTGAGTCCGTTATTGCACGTAATAGAGAAATAAGTAGTGATACTGCACTTATATTGCACATAATAATAGTGCACATACTGGCATAATAAAGATAATGTACGGAATATTATGATGAGACACATAATAAGAAATTGCACAACTGACACCTGCACATTCATTTCTTCTGAAATGTTTGGGAAGATCAGAGGTTCCCAAACTGGCCACAGAGGAGCCCCTGCCCTGCACATTTCAGTATTTTCCCTGCTTCAATCCAACTAATCAGTCAATTACGCAGCTGTTCTTGGGTTGATGTGCATGTGTAAACACAGAAATGTGCAGGACAGGAGGTACTCCAGGATCGGTTTGGGAACCACTGCAATAGATGTTTTTTCAATTTGATCTGACTGACCTCAATATGCTCATGTGGTTAAATGTACTTATTGCTAGTGTTCTGGTCACTTTGTCTCATCCCAAAGGTTTTGGATGGAGCTCCATCACTCCATCAACTCCACGGCCCAATGTTTTATACCCTTCTAGCCAACACCTGTCACTGGGCATGGTGACCTTAGGGTCATGAGCGGCTGCCCTAGAGATTTGATGACATTCAGCCACAAGTTAATTAATATCAGGTCCTGATAGCGTGTCTCCAACTGATCCCAGAGGTACTGTATGGAGCTCCACCCACTCCAAAGAGTTCCAGAGCCAAACAATGGGGGGATTTAAATGCCTCTAGCTGACAGCTGGCACTCGGCATGGATGCATCAGAGATTTGATTGCATTCAGCTACGAGGGCATTATTGAGATCACTCACTGATAGCTTTCTGGTTACTCCAGCTCATCCCAAAGGTTCTGGATGGTGCTCCATCCCTCCAGAGAACTTTATAGCCCAACACTGAAGGTCTTTAAACAGTTTTGGCCAACACTTGGCCTTAGATATGCAATGAGAGGCTACCCCAGAGATTTGATTGCATTCAGCCACAAGAGCATTAGTGAGGTCAGGTATTGATGTTGGACAATTAGTTCTGGATTACAAATGCCTCTCCAGCTCCTCCCAAAGGTACTGGATGGAGCTTCATCACTCCAGGAAGCTCCAAAGCCCAATGCTTGGTGGCTTTAAAGCCCTCAGGTCAACACCTGGCACTGGGCATGGTGACTTAGGGTCATGAGAGGATACCCCAGAGATTTGATTCAATTCAGCCACAAGAGCATTAGTACGGTAAGGTACTGATGTTGGATTATTAGATCTGGATCATAACTGCCACTCCAGCTCATCCCAAAGATTCTGGAGCTCCATCACTCCAGGCTTTAAACTCCTCTGGCCAAGACCTGGCACTGGGCATGGTGACCTTAGGTTCATGAGTGGATGCCCCAGAGCACCTGATTGCACTGGCAGTTTTTCTAGGGGTAATAAAAGTTGTGGTTTCAGGCCTGGGTCAGGAATGTGTTTAGGGCTTTAAAGGGGTTCTTGGAGACAATGTGTCTTCTGGTGCTGACCCAGATGATTCCAGATAAGTCCTACAGCCTCACCCGCCACCAGGCATGAACCCCAGTAGCTGAGCTGAACAGCAGTGTTGCCTGACGTCCATAAAACCACAAGAAACATACACAGAACTCCAAAAAGGGTAATAAAGAGAATAAAACCCCAACACTCACCAGGAATGGACTTCCTCGTCTAAATCACGTGACTCTCGCACCGACTGCGCAGGCGCGGCTCGCAGGAGAAGCTAAAGGCTAAAAACATTCCGGCTAACCCGGAAAAAGTGACTCCTAACTACTCCACCGTTCAAAAGGACGAATTTTACAATTTCTGTGACATTTAAACGGACACTTTACCGTGCACTAGTGATGTCAAAATATAGCTATAGATAGCACAGTGGATATAAAGCTTGTTAACGCTAAATTGCTAATAAGCACGGCTAGGGTCGAAAAATATGGAGCCCATTGAGGTTACAAATATACTTCTGATACTCCAGATGAGGTTGGGTGGACAATCCACAGTTTTATGACCAAAAGAACCTTATTAAAGCGTCAGGGCGATGTGAGTTAGCCTGCTATCTTCGACAACTTCAAACTGGACTCTTGGTCTTCACGGGGCCAAGATCATGGAATAAAACACGAAAAACCAAAATAGGAACAAGAAAGCGCATACAAGGAGGCAGGAAAGCACGGACAGAAACCTATATGCCCCGTTTCGTTTCATTCTGAGGCTCAGATCTCCAAGAAGCTTGGTGAAGCTCTTCTATGAGAGCTTCAGGACAGGTGCAGGTGGACGTTTTCCAAGTAAAACCCTGCACAGAAGCAACATGGTTTTCTAGGAGCACCAAGTTGGAGTATGAGCTTCAGAATGCTTCTGGATTAACCTGTATGACTACTGCCATTCTAAACTGGAGCTTACTACATGGCGAACATCCTTTATCGACACATGTCCTGTAGTTTGTAGACACACTTTCTCATGAGTGACTTCAGCTCCTTTAAAGAGCTCGTTTGGTTTGTGTAATATAAAAAAGCATTGCCAGCAGAATGGGATTCTCTGGAGAAGCCATATCACTTAAGGTAACATGGTCAGAGATGAGGGCCAGTTATAGGTACAAAGGCCCAAATGAGCTCCTTCCAGAAGCTGTGGAATAAGATGGAGGGATCATAACAAATCATCTAACTTTAATACCTGAGCTAACTAATTATTTTGTGGCTAATTGCAATCAATTCATTCCTGCCATGTTCGGATACTTGCCTTCCCAGAAGAGTCACTGTAGGAAAGGTGGCAAACTCCCCATACTTAATATTCCCTATGTTGGAAGAAACACTGAGTGAGCAGGTGTTTACAAATTTTTGGACAGATAGTGTAGCTCTGTAATTGGAATTAGAGAGGATCTCAGGGACAGTTGTTTTGCAATTGCCAAGTCTTGCACAAGGCTAGTCACATAAATATTTTGTTCTGATCATTAATTGTGGCTTTTTTTGAAGAATAAACCTGGGTGGGAATGTTATCTATTGTCTAATTTAAACATTCACTTTAAAGGCTGATACATATGTTTGAACTGATACATATGTTTTGTTGATGCTCAAAGAGTAAATAAATTAGTACGGAAATACACATATGCACATTTTAATACACAACGACTCTTATAGTGGAAATGCTTGGTCTAGTTACAGCACATTGTATATGTTAAATTTTTTCTGTACATTCAGCTTGGCGAATGAATAGAAATTGTGCACTAAAATTGGCAGAAAATGGCATAATTAAGTTTGTCACCTATACTGGATGTGTACGTATTTTCACTTAAAAATAATAATAATACATTTGTCAATGTTTAACTGTTAATGTAGCTTGTTTTTCACTTTTTACCTTTGCTAATGTTGGACTGAGCTTCCCTCTGTAACAATAAAACTTAACCATTTGTTTCTGTTATCAAATAAAATGTTTTCTCTTACATTTAGATATTTCACATTTGTATATGGAAAGAATATCAGTAGGTGTGTCTAATGTGATGCAATGAAGTGATCTCAGATACACCAATACCTGTTCAATGATGATTTCTTGTTTTAACCTCTGATGTTAGTCATATGAGATATTCTGGTTGCTAAGAGCTCATGTTTACATTAGTAACTTGCCCTGAATCTTCATACTTTGGCAAAATGATCGTTGTTTATTTACAAACTTGTTTGGAGTGCGCTTCACACATCAACATTACATTATGATTAATACCCTCTTATTAAAGTGGCCCCTTTATTGGATTGAAATATGGGAAATATAGATGTCAAGTTGAAATAAAACCCAAATATTATCACTGTAGAGAAGGAACATACAACATCAGACAACAGGCCAGAAAAACAGCAACATTACAGAGGTCCTGACATTACTGAGGATAAATTCAGGACTACAGAAGACAGAGAATATATGTTTTCAGATTAAATGTAGAGAGAATTGGACTACACACAAAGCAAACCCACTCAAGACTGGTCTTATTTGTGGCTCCCTATTGGTGGAATGAGCTACCAAGGGTGACCAGAGCAGCAGAATCTCTCTCAATCTTCAAGAACCTACAGAAAGCTCATCTGAACAGAGAGCATCTCCTCTAATCTTAATCTAATTCTAATCTATCCTAAATCACACCTGTTCTTTTATCTGAATAAGCTTTACATCTTGCACCACTCCCTACTTACAGATTTTGCAATTAGAACTCTCATCTGATTCTCCCACTGTTCTGAGGCTCCTCTGGTTCTCACACTGTCTTAAAGCCCCTCTGGTTCTCCCACTGTCCTGAAGCTCCTCTGGTTCTCCCACTGTCCTGAAGCCCCTCTGGTTCTCACCCTGTCCTAAGGCTCCTCTGGTTCTCACCCTTTCCTGAAGCCCCTCTGGTTCTCACCCTGTCCTGAAGCTCCTCTGGTTCTCCCACTATCCTGAAGCTCCTCTGGTTCTCCCACTGTCCTGAAGCCCCTCTGGTTCTCACCCTGTCCTGAAGCCCCTCTGGTTCTCACCCTGTCCTGAAGCCCCTCTGGTTCTCACCCTGTCCTGAAGCTCCTCTGGTTCTCACCCTGTCCTGAAGCTCCTCTGGTTCTCACACTGTCTTAAAGCTCCTCTGGTTCTCCCACTGTCCTGAAGCCCCACTGGCTCTCACACTGTCCTAAAGTTTCTCTGGTTCTCCCACTGTCCTGAAGCTCCTCTGGTTCTCACATTGTCCTGAAGCTCCTCTGATTCTCCCACTGTCCTGAAACTCTCCTCTGGTTAAGTGTTTTCTCAAATTGTTAGTTGATTTGGTTAAAAGCATCTGCCAAATGAATGTAATGTAATATAATGTAAAGAAATGTAATGTGTAGTGAGAAAGAGTATCGGAGACGCGGAGCTAGACGAGAAAAAGCCTGTTGGCCAAAGCTGTGAAGGCTGCATGGAGGGATTGTGAACAGTCCAGCTGAGGAGGATCTGAGGGTGTGTAGGTACAAAAAAAATCAAAGATCTGACAGATCAAAGTGAGTGAAGTTGTGAAGATCGTTGTGTGAGCAGAGGAGCTTTGAATTGAATGTGATGCTTCACAGGAAGCCAGTGATGTTTTTTTGAGAATTTGTCTAATGTGAGGATGTAAAGGAGAGGACCATGTGCTCCTGGCCTAACGATGTGTCTCATTGATGTTCTAAGTGCATATGATATTCTAGTTGGTGCTATAACTGCACATCCTCTGCAGAGAGATTTCTGCGCATGGTGATACACAAATAGTCTTTATTATTTACAATTTAACACTATGGGAAGCATATCTGGCCTGTGGAAAAGTTATGGCATACATATTGCATGTTTACACTTGTCATAAAATGATGTAGATGAAAATGAAGACTGATATTTACTCTCACAGACTCAATATTTGAGCGTCATCGAGCCAATGCATTATCCCCCATCAGCCCAATGTGTTAAAATTCAGCAAATAAACAGAGATTGCAGAAAATGTCATATTGAAGTGTATAGAGAATACGTGCTTATTTCCGATTCAACAAAACATGTAGCTTGTCCACGGGTGAGCTAACTTCTGCACAGTACTGCATGTCTGGCTGACGTCATTATTGAAGAAATTAAAATGTGGGGTTTTCTTTTTGTACTGAGACTTTGGCTTCATGCAAAGCTCAGTACTGCAATGTGGTTATTCACGTTATTCAGAAAATGTTCTTGTAAAGGGCAAAGCTCTTCTGCTAAGAGCTGCATTCGGGTCCCAGCGGTGCTGTACGCTGTCCGCAGCCGAGGGGCTATGAGAATACTGTTAAGAAGGCACAGAGTTCCTCTGTGCTCAGTCAATGAGATCGATGAAGTGGTTCTGTGCAGAACAGACCAGCTCCACGTGCATGACCAGCACCAGCAGCCAGATTTCCTGTATTTTAGAGGAATAAAACGCCCCATAATTTCCAATTATTGACAATAAATTCCACATCCTCTACAAACACACTAAAATGAGACATTTTCTGCTCTATTTCTATTTGTTGAGTTTAACATATTGGAATAAAACATAAAATGTGAATATTTATGCCACATTTGAGATCTTATGTCCTATTGTTTCCTATGTTTTCCCCCCCAGTAGGTTAGATTCAGTAAATAAACAGTAATTGTGGTGTAAATTGTGCATAAGCGTGTCTCTGTACTTATTTCTGTCTTTATTTATTCACACTCAGAGAATCAACAGAAGCATTTCGTTTGGCTGGGGTGCTAAAATTTTGCACACAACTGTACACACGTGTTGGCCAGCAGGACACTTGGCTGTGGCCTCAGGCAGACTTTGCTAAACCAGGTCCTTTCAGGCTCATCTGACCCAACTGAATGTCGATTTACAACCTGTTTACACTTGTCATAAAATTAAGTTGATAAAAATGAAGACTGATATTTACCCTCACAGCGTCAATATTTGGGCGTCACTGAGCCTATGCATTATCCCCCATCAGCCCCCAACACACCATCTGCCACCAACGGCATCACTCAATCACTCATGAGTAATAAAGGAGCAAAATGTAAAACAAATAAAAGTAGAATGAAAACAAAAACAAAGCACATAACCTCAAACTGCCTTCAGGTTGCCTTGGTTTCTAGACTGGAACTCAGCGCTGCAGCTGAAGAAAATGTTTAATCTTGATCCTGCAGAAGAAGTACAACCTAGAAAACCAAGGTGTTTTATGCCATATGGTCATTTTACTGAATTAGTCTCAGGTTTTCCCTTCTTTAAGCCTGTCAGGCACTTTTTGCCTGTCTGAAACATTCCTGTATCTTAACATTTTACTCTTATTTATGAGGAAATAAAACTGTTTTTAGTTCCATTTTAGTCATTCACTGTTCCATATTCTTTCTGTTTTGGTTGCAATCTGTTGGTGCCAGAACCTGGACTGCTTTGCTGTTGCTCACATTTCTCTCCTTCAGCTTCAGCTTCTATTTTAGACCAAAAAGAGAATAATGGCAGATGGACATGCTAAGATGTTCCACAGCAGTTCTATAAGGAAGGGGTCCTCAAACTGACCCTCAAAGACACCCAGATGGTCCATGTTTTTCCCGCTCTAGTGTTATAAAGGTTGAAGCAAATATCTGGACCATCTAGGGGTCCCTGAAGACCCATTTGAGAACCACTGCCTAATAAGATTTTTGACCTGACCCATTTTGCTCCTATAGCACTATAAATAAAGGGGTCTTTGTGTGATGTTGTGGAATAGTGATCTCCTCCTGGAGGTTTGCTTTCCAGCCATGATTAGTTCCATCTAGGTCCATTAATTGAATTTAAATCCCTTAATTAAACCTCTGAAAAGGTCATTAGTCAGAGCAGGTGTTGCAGATTGTGACTCAAAAAGGTAGATCCCCAGAACCTGGGTTTTTGAACATTGCACTAGAAGAACCAATTTTGTTCCCTAAAGAATCATGTTTTTAAAGTGTAAGGGTGAGGAACCATTTAAACGTATGAAGAACCCTTAAAGGGGTAAAGAACCTTTGTAATGTGAAGGTTCCTTAAAAGGTTCTTCACCCTCTCACACATCTCATTCACAAACGTGACTCTATTTGAGGAACTAAATCCCTAATTGCGATGAGGCTCTCTCATTAAAATCTCCAAATGCACCTGGAAAAATGAAGATGAAGTGCTGAAAAAATGGTTCTGCCACAGCATTATGTTAGGAACAGGTTGTTACTTTGTGTCTATATTTAGTTCTACCTGAGTCATTATTACATTGATGTAATAGTAGGGCACTTTTAGGGTTCTTCACATGCAGGTCTCCCTAATTGCGATGAGGCTCTCTCATTAAAATCTCCAAATGCACCTAGAAAAATGAAGGTGAAGTGCTGTAGCTAAATGGGTTTGCACAGATCAATTAGAAAGGTAATTAGCATCGCAGACAGCAGATAATTCCTTAAAACAAAAGAAGACCAAAGCAATGGAATAAATAAAACCTCTTAGGTAAACACTTTATTGGAAATTTACCAAGTATTTACAGTGAAATAAATGGTAAATGGTTTAATCTGATGCAGATTACAGACATGTCAAACGACAGCAATGAAAGAACAATAACACTGTTCAGAACCAAAGAGATGAGATCTCTGAAGCCAAGGGACAAAATGTACAACCATCTCCAACATACGGCAGATGTTCAAAAACACAAGAGGCCAAAGAAGAAGCTGGTCAGTCTATAATCCACAATGAGTTTCTTCACTTCCTTTAATCCACCACAAACATTCAGAAAACACCCATAAAGTCAACCTAAGAGAGTGACGTATACATAGATGCATGGTCACAGGAAGTTCATGAACTGAAGTCACTGTTTGATACGGAATATCCTTTTGAATACTCTCTTGAAATTCTCGTTGCAGAGTGGATAGATGAAAGGGTTCAAAGTGGAGTTGATGTAGCCCAACCAAATGGTGAACATGTGGAGATCATGGTGAACGCAGGTGTTGCACAAAGCCATGACCATGAAAGTGATAAAATATGGGATCCAGCAAACCATGAAAGCGCCGATGATGAAGCCGAGTTGCCTGGCGGCTTTTCGTTCCTTGTGAACTCGCATGTTCTGGACGCACTGTCTGGACTGTTCGCAGAACTTCTGCCACGTTTGCTTCAAAGTGAGGGCGTTGCTGGTGTCCACTGGTGGACTAGTGTTGTGTCCCCATGGTGACTCAGGTGACTGTGCAATGTCATCGTTGCAGAGGACAGTGGAGTACCTGTGGACGTCGGTGTTTATCTCACAAATATTGGCAACAGAGTTTGGCACCAAAACATTACAGTCATTAACAGACACAAACATTTTAAGCTCGTCCTTCTCCTCACAGCGCAGAAACCGCAGAGGTAGCGATGGCTCCTTGGAGGACAACTCGTTTTCAGTGTCCTCCTCCTGGCTCATGGAGGAAATCTCATTTGATTCCCTCACACTTTTCCTCTTATGATTTGAGATGTTAAAAAATGAGGTTTTGCGTTTTTTGTTTCTCCTCTCAGGGTCTTCTGTCTCCTTGCTGGCAGGCTGCTCCAGAGTATATTGGTCCAAGATTCCCTCGTTTCTAGAGTAAGTAGCTTTCAAGGCATGATCCTCCTTCTCCGAGGGTTTGTAGAACATCCTCTGCAACTGTTTCGAGTCACTTCCCCTTTGATCTGTCGGCACCTTGGGGCAAGTGAGGCTCTCCCACTGTTTGTAATGTTCTCGCACGGCCGTGAAGATCTGGGAGTAGAACCAAAGCATGAGAAAGGATGGGATATAAAAGTTGAGAATGGCGGTCAGAACTTTAAACCAGGTTATGAAGCGAAAATCAGTGTCACACTTGTTCTCCAGCTCGGGTTTCCTGTCGACGTGAGCGAACATCCGCCAGCCCAGAATGGGAATGACCCACGTCATGGAGAGGAGCCACGCACCGCAGATCATCAGCGTTGCCCTTCCACGTGTCCGGTACTTCAGGTACCTCAGCGGCTGCCGGACAGAGCGGTACCTGTCCAAGCAGAGGATGAACAAACTGAAGATGGAGGCCGTGCTGGCCACGTAGTCCATCACTAACCAGAACTGACACACGACTCGCCCCAACCTCCACTCATCCTCCAGCAGGTAGACCAAGTTCAAAGGCATCACGGTCGCCCCGACAATGAGGTCGGCAAGAGAGAGGCTGACAATGTAAAGGTTCCCCACTGTGTGCAACGTACGTTCTTTCCTCACAGCAAGGAGAACCAGGATGTTCATGATGACTGTCAGTAGAGACAGCATACCCAGGAGGATTCCCAGAACCGCATTGTTCATGTGATGATGGAAGGGTACAGATACATTAAAATAAGTCGGTAAACTGAGGTTCTTGTGCTCTTGCAGGATTTCGCTGTCTGGTGTAGTCTCCATTGGAGTAGTCCAGTCTCGTCACCTGATGTCAAAAGTCTGGATAGCTGCGTAAAAACATCGGTTATTCTTAGGCACGTCCATAAGAAAAGTCCTGGAAAGAAGAACAAAGGGAAATTAATGTTATATATAATTAGTGTTACATATGATCAGCTGCAACAGTAGTATACTGTTCATAATTTTGGGATAAAACCTTGTCATTTTTGTAATTTTTTTTTACAGAGGCCTTTTGCAAAGTGTTAAAATTTCTTGATGAAATGGTCCAAAATTTCCTGGGGGGAAAACATCTTCAAACAATCTCCATTCAGATTTAAAATATTTTTTCCCCATTTCCTGTAAATTTACCAATTTGGAGATACAAGGTTTTGTTCCGACAGTGATGCAATGTTTGATAACTAATTAGATTTATTTAGACCTGATAATGTCACACAGGCTTTAATCACAACACAATTCAACTAGTCTTTAAGCAAGTGTTTAAACAGGTGGTCAACTGACAATTTGTTGATTTTCTAAATGTATTACGGCACATGGTCCGTTTGATTTGTTCTGATATGTTAAAATCAATAGAATATGCCATATTTAATCTTGTTCCCTGCTGAGTGTGTGTGTGTAGAACTCCTTATTTTCGCTTCACTAATCAGTAAAACATGTAATTGGAATGGGAGTATTGAAAGGTTTTAGTTGAATGTATATGGAAACACTTTGTATGTTGGATTTGTGACAATAAGATTTATTTCATGTTAGATTAGTTTTATAGGGGAGGCAGATTACATAATTCTAGATTACAGATTCCTGAACTAGTTACCTACTATCAAATAAACTTCAGAAATAAGACCATCTTAAATTAACCCAGTGAACTGCTCTGTCAGTAAATATTCCATCATGTCTTTTGAGGAAAGAATTTTGAAGTGTGGAGGCTTGGAGAAGAATTTTCTTGTGTTCTCTGTGACTTAAATCAAGCTGATATGTCTTCCACATCAACAGTATGAACAGGATAAAAAGTGTTAAATGACAGAGGTGATGTTGACTATTGGCTATAATGTCCCAAGCTAATGCTAACGCAAATGGCTTAAGATGAAGCAGATGATAAACAATGTTTATCAAGTAAAGCTGCAGACATGCTAGATAACTACAGTGTAAATGAGCATGACCAAGGCTGGACCAAGGGAAACTGACATCTACGAAACCCCTATTTTATATTCATTAATGGTTAGGGGTGTAACGGTACAGAAAGGTCACGGTTCGGTTCACACTATAGTTCTGACATCACGGTTCGGTTCGGTTCACG
>JBBJLS010000134.1:9517195-9533075 GCA_037577275.1 Bryconaethiops microstoma | reverse complement strand
CACACACACACACACACACACACACACACACACACACACACACACACACACACACACACACACACACACACACCGGCTTGCCTTTGGAGGTGGCGAAATTTGACGAGTGCTGACCAAAGCTGCATATAAGTCTATCATTTAATGTAGGATCGGGACACCAAAAATGCAAAGCGAACCAAAATCAGCCCAAGGACGGCATAGGACAAAACTGATGCCGTGGTCATCTGAGGTGAGCCTTTATCCATAGCCTGCACTAGGGGGCTCTCCTGCGCTTTCCAAGTCTGTGGGAGATGGCGTGATGGTGTGTGTCAGAATGACGCTAGCTGGGAAATGAGGACAGCCCGAATTGGGGAGGAACAGACACCGACTCTGAGGATGGAATTACAACATCATGGCCTGCTTTTCTGCCTCTAGATAAAAAAAAAAAAGCAGAGCATCCAAAATGACATTTCGCAGAGTTTAGCATGGCGTACCATGGCGAAGCCGACGTCTGCTTTCTTCAGAGCAGGTCCGTCGTTGGTCCCGTCGCCAGTCACGGCCACCACCTGCCTCTGGTCCAGCATGATGCTGTCTATGATACCTGTGACAGGACCACCAGTAACAGCTTAACTTAAGACAAGGAATATGAAATATACATTCAACGTTCAAGATTCAAAATTCCTTATTTGTCATATAGTTATACAAGTATAAGTGAAAGATTTATTTTTTTGCTGTTTGCTGTCTTAGCCTGGACTTTTTAGTAAAAGGAATCCCATTGAGGATTTCTGGTCTATGTATTGTATTGTCTCGGATTTATATCCCATTCACTCTATACTGTTGCATTGTCTACTTATTTATGTTTCTATCATTTCTTGCACTTTATTCAGTGCGGTAACTGCCTACTGTGTAATAATAATCACACTTGTGGTGCAACACTAGTCAGACTGGAAGGTTTACATCCCGTTCACACTGTAGTGTTACAGTACATTACTGTACATTGTTCATTTATTCATTCATTTTCTCAATCCTTTTGAGGGTACCCGTAGACTTTTCCGCGGCCAACTGTACAGTGTTGTGGTGTCTGTTTATTGTATTGTTTGTATTTTTCACATCACATCCTGGTATGGGAATAGCTGTGTTCAGGACCAAAAAGCCCTTTGGAGAGTGATCCGTGTGGCAGAACACTGCTGCAGGTCTGTTCTCCCTTCCCTACAGGACATTTACATTAGGAGATGTTGGTCCAGAGTAGTTCAGATCTTAAAGGACACATCACACCCCAGTAACGGACTGTTTTCACTTCTGCAATCAGGCAGAAGGTTCCACACCATCAGGGCCAAAACAGAGAGACTCAAGAGGAGCTTCTATACTCAGGACATTCGTCTCCTAAACCAGAACATGGCCCTCCTGCACACATAGCATTACCTTAAGGGACTGATACAGCACCTCATATCATACTCATCGTCATATTCCCTATCTGCTTTCATTATTCATTATTACAACATTACATGCTGCTATACTGCACATGCTGCCATGCTGCTATACAAGTCCTTACATAATGAATGCACTTCAATACCCCATTTGCACGTTATACATATGTAAGTCTGCCAGATTGTTGCTTCACTTATAACTTAAACAAAAAATATTCTAATTTAGCTTTCATATTTTACCTTTAACTTGTGTTCCTTGTTTAAGTTGTTTTACTCCTATTTTAGATTTGCTTTTAAATTTAAATTCGTACTTATTTTATAATGTTTGCACAGTCATAAAAATAGGTTCAGGACACATTTCACTGCTTGAATCTTGTTTCTGTCATAACTTGATCTCTCTTGAATGTTAAATGTTGCTGTATGTTTTTGTGAGGTCCGTGAAGAACGTCTCATCAGACTCTGTATGTATTCACAGCTCCTGATGACAATAAAGTAACCCTGAACCTTGGTCATTTAAGAGTAAAGCTAAAAGTCACATATGCTAAGTTATGCGTATGAAACATAGACGATAGCCTTGCATAATGTAAATTGATTAGTAAAGGTAATACAGTCCCTTAGGTTCTAGATATTAACTGGGTAAACACCTCCAAAGTACTAGGTGATTATTTTGGGTTCTATGAGGATGAGTTCTGAGGCACAACAGGTTCTAGCCCAACAGGTTCTAGCTACTAACTGGGTAAATGTGTGGTACGAATGCTTTATAATTACTTATACCAAGATAGTCTAAGCAATTCCCTCTGAAACACTTTACAGGTTCTTACTATGGAACAGATTTAGAATATAGTAATGTATCTCATCACTGGATGATTACACGGAATGACAAGATGATAGAAACACAGTGGTGCTGCATTTTATGGTAAAATCACTCGTTTTAGTTCTAAAGTAAATGGTAAAGACCCTGTAAAACCCCAGTAAGGGTCATTGTTTTCCTCTACAGTGCAGATCCAATTACACACTCTAGTACACACTCTAGAAGTCTTTTATGTCTTTTTGTACTGCGTTTTTTCACCTCTGAAGTCCAGGATGAACGGGAACAAATAAATCTGCCGGCCTTGATGTACTTGATCCTATTTTTCTAAAAGCAGCAGCCTGCATTATTGCTGCTCCCATCACAAGACTTTTTAACATGTCCCTACAGTTCTCAGAGTTTCCCTCTGTTTGGAAATCAGCCATAGTTTTTCCCCTCTTCAAAGGTGCTTCTGGATCTGACCCAAATTGCTATCGCCCAATTTCCATCCTCCCATGCCTTGCCAAAGTCCCTGAGAAGCTCGTCCAAAAACAGCTAAATGAGTTCCTGCATAAAAATCATACATTGTTTGACATGTAATCTGGTTTTCGGACAGGACAGGTCTGTACTGCTACCTTTATACACCTCGCCAAGGACTTTGACTTTGTCGACCATAGAATCCTTTTACACAGTCTCTCCAGTATTGGTCTGTCCACTTCTAGCTGTGATTGGTTTGCCAGTTATCTCACTGACAGAGTCCAGCAATTGAAGGCTGAAAACATCATGTCAGAGCCACATATCATTTCAAAAGGTGTGCCTCAAGGCTCCATCCTGGGCCCAACCCTTTTTTCTATCTACATCAATGATATTGCCAAAGCTGCTGGCACCTCCCGGATTCACCTTTACGCAGATGACACAATTCTGTAGACAAGTGGACCCTCTCCACATTCTGTGGCTTCCTGTCTTCAACTTAGCCTTACCTCTATAGAGCAGTTCTTTGACAATCTTCACCTTCCGCTTTGCAGCAGCTCATAACTGGAACACACTACATACTACACTATGAAACTTAAATCTCCGATCGTAATCTCCACCATTAAGCAGAAACTCAAAACATCATAGTTGACACTTGTTCCTGTTGACATTCCTAAACACACATATTTAAGCAGTTTACTCTTCTTGCCTTTACATCCAAGGTACTCTTCAGTACATCTGCACTGTTTTTCTTCTCTCTTTGTAGTCTTTAGACCATTGTATTGTATATTGTATACTGTATACAACAGTAGTGTGGTTATAATTATACAGTAAATTATACAGTAAATTATACAGTTATCTTACGTTCCAAGATCACCCGCATATAGTGAAAAACCTTGTCGTTGTGATGTGGTAAAAAAGCCTAAAAATGTAGTTTTATAGTGTAAACCCTAAATATGCCCCCGAATATGCTCCCAAAACACTTTAATTTCATTTTAAACTCAGCTTAATACATTACTCTTAAAGAAAATGTAAAGTTAAACCCGTTTCTGTACTGTACAGTTTACACTGAACTCCTGCAGTGCTAGAATGTAAATACCGATGTTACACCTGTAAACTGTACTGTAATTCATGCACAGGCATTTTCCATGGTATGCGCTGTCGTTTACTTTGGTACAAGCAGGTAAATACTGTAATAAATTTAATTTACAGTAATAAAAATACAGGCTTTAAGAAGAACAAAATGAAAAACACGAGAACACTCGAGACGCTCCACGGGGGAAATTCGGGACTGCCATTGTGTCAAAGGCAGCAGCCAATCACCAGCAAGGAGAAATAAATAACGTTCTCGGATTGGCTACTTTCAAACCTCCCACCTCTGAGTACAGCGCCCCAAGACCCAAGACATGCTTTCTTTGTGTTTCTCTCCACAGTATCAAAAAATGTATAGTTATTTTTTATATGGAAATGTGGCTGAATTTATGTTAATATTTATGTTACAAAATTAGTAAATAATATTTTTCTGAACAATTTAGCACTTATGTATTGCCACGAAAAAAGCTGTGACATCCGGGTCTCATCCGCCACACCCCTTCGTGCTCATGCTGGTTGTTTATGTTTGGGCACAGTGCTTAGCAAGCCAGCACGAGGACGAGGGGGCGTGGCGGATGAGGCCCGGATGTCACAAAAGTAAAAAGAAATGCGGAGGATATCTGCAGTTTCTGCGTTAGTGCGGGGGTTTCAGCGAACAATTATTAGTTCGGTTCTGAGAAAAATCTGTGTTGGACTGAAACCGCTAACCCACGTTAAAGTGGGGGTTTACTGTATATCTTTTGTGAATTAAGGTAAAATTGTATGATAGTATGTATATATAAATATACACACATATATATATATATATATATATAAAATTCTGTATTGTTATATACTGTATTGTGTCTCCCCATAGTATTTTATTTATGTAGGTAAAGTATCTGTATATTCAGCTCTACTTGACTTGACTTGATTTCATCTGGTAGAATCTTAGTCTAATAACAGCTCTTACTTTTATGTCTAGGCTTATTAGTATGAGTGTTTTCTTGTAGGACTGCAAAGTGTTAAGAGATGAAAGTTTGCTCTGGGTGAGAGCATCTGCTAAATGCTTTAAATACAGTCTCACCTTTAACAAGTGTGTGTTTGTCCGTCGGAGAGGATCGGGCCAGCACTCGGAGTTTGGGCCACACCTGATCAATGCGCTCCTGTTCAACCTGCAGGCAAACTCTATTGATTAGTCACAGAGGCAAGCAGCACGGCGTACAGTACATAAAGAAATCATCACAGTATTACACAAACAAGGCTGCACCTCATTAGCATATGCATGAGGAATTAGTATAACACGGGTCAGGTGGCACCATAAACCTGTCACTGTGACTTAAATAGTGTCTTGGGAGATCTTCCTCAAAAGATCTGACAATTTAGGATGATTTAGCTTTATTGAAACGGGTCAGGTGACCTGCAGAAGATTTCCTACTAAAACTTATAAACAGCAAATAAACCAGAACATTTCTCCGAAGACACACACAGACCATAGGACAGAAAAAAATGATATGCTGCTTTTTCTAAATGTTATCATAAGAAAACATTAGAAATACTTAAATCAAATGTAACTGACTGGTTTTCGACATTCTAAGGTCTGAAGTTAAACATCATTCGGCCACAAAGGCTCAAACTGTTGGTTTCAAAGCGACACGTCAGTTCTGTCTTTAGTGACCGACATTCACTTTGTGTTGATCATGAAAAAAAGAAAAGTATCACTCAGTTCTTCAACATCACACAGTTCCTTCTGGTTTACGGATAGTTGGATAAACTTTCTTTCTCCAACAGGATCATGAACCCAAGCTTCTTCAAAATTGTACAAAAATTTTATCCAGACCAGAGAAAAGAAGAGAGTTTAGAGAGTGAAGTCTCTCCTCCACAGTCTCCAGATCTTTCTCCCATTGAGCTGCAGGGACCTGCTGGAGACCCACAAGTTCCAAATGATCCAGAAAATCAGACACAACTGTTTCTACTTGAAAAGGTGCTGGGAGGGTTTGGGCACAAGATATTTCCAAAAGTTGCTGGAAAGGATGTGGTGAATCTGTGTTGCTGTGATAAAGGGGGGATTATTTTGATGAAACTTGTTCAAAAACTTTCACATCCATTAAACTGCATTTACAGTGTTATATTGTTACACTTCAAAACCAGTCAGTTATATTTGTTTGAAGTATTTTGAATGTTTTTTGCAGTAAAATTTATTACAGTCGGTATAATGGCATGTATCCTAAGACAATGTGCTATTCCCAATTCACAGTGTAACTTTTAAATGTATGGTACCTCTCCCTTCTCGTTCCTGATTCTCCTGTTAAACTCCTTGCCATCAATGCACAGGAAGTCCTCTCCGGGATAAATGATGCCACATTTGATGGCGATAGCTCGCGCTGTATTGATGTTATCTCCGGTCACCATCCTCACGGTGATTCCCGCACGCTGACACTTCCGGATGGCTTCAGGCACCTGCAGGATGCAATGGGTGAAGATTCGTGCAGTGAACGGGAGACGGGGTGTCCGTGATCATGTAATGTTTACTTACTGGTACTTTCGTTGGTGAAAGAGGTCTACAGTGCAGACTGTTAGTACAACAACCTTGATGAAACCAGCCAAGGTTTGCTAATGTATCACTGTTAAATGCTACGATCCCTTACACCTGCTGCAACAAAAGCCAAGTATTCCTTCTCCATCTCCATTGAAGAGCTGTTTCTCTCATTGAAAAATGTATAATAGTCATGCAGTCACAGTTAACTTTTGAAAATGTGGATAATGTCTGTTTTTGTCACACCTGCAACAATTGCCTATAATTCAAAACACCCTTAAAAAATCTGGAATTTTTACTATGCCAAAATTTTAATATCCATTTCAATATATCCATTGCACCCATTGCATTCCAATATATCCATTGCATACAGATATGGACTGAGACATCCCCGGAGAAGCATTACCAGCTAACAGGCATTAATTCAGAGCTTAAAGCCTGTACCTTCAAAAAAAAAGGTCAGTGTAAGTGTCTCCACAAACCACAAGCCCACGCCTGCACTCACAGGTCAGAGGAGTCCAGTGCTCCGGTAAATGAGTACACCACCGCTGTGCAGAGCACAACAAGCCCTTTCTACTCTGCCTGTCCCTTCTCTCTCACCCACCAACAGAGACTCTTCTAGAACTGTGATTGGTCAGGATGCTCATCGTGGACACAGCAAAGACACAGGGACTGATTAGAGACCTAGTTTGCCTACATGTGCAATATAAATCATGTAAAGTCTAGTTACAGTGGCACGTGTTGGGGGGTATATTATGCAGCGAGTGAACAGTCAGTTCTTCTTTTGTTGATGTTGGAAGCAGGAAAATGGGTGAGCTAAAGAATCTGAAACACTCTGATAAGGCCAACTGTGCTGGCGTGACGACAGGATCAGAACATCTCCAGAACAGCAGTTCTTGTGGAGGGTTATCAGTGTGCAACGGTGAGTATTTCTCAGTTGTGCGTAACCATTCTTTGAATGAATCAAATGAAACACTCTAAGTATAGAAAGCTACAAAAAATAGAATTCTCCATGTTGGACATCCCCTTACAGAAGTCCCAGTTCCAGGTTCCTCTCATGGATTAAGTTCATTAGAGCATGTATATCGATGCCTATTACCTATGGAACACCTCTTCACACAGGTACCAAACATCTGAACCCTGAGAGTCATAAAACAGCACAAAAAACCCAGTTTATTTAATTTATCGTAAATACGAGAGGTTGTGTAGTGTAGTGGATAACATCGCCTTCCGAACAGCAGAGTGGGGTTTGACTTCTAACTAGGCAAGCTCAGTTCAGTCAAAGTTTATTTTTATAGCACTTATAGCCAGTGTTGTTACAAAGAAGTTTTATGGAATCCTGGTTTGAGCCTCTAGAGAGCAGGCTGAGGGTGACAGAGGCGAGGAAAAACTACCTAAAGCTGGAGGAAGAAACCTCGGGAGGAACCAAGACTCAGAAGGGGAACCTTCTGAAGATTACGGAAATATAGACTATGGGCTTGGTCAACCATACTACAGCTATAAGAGTCCTTGGATAAGACTCCTAACATTACAATCACCTATATCCATGCTATGCAAACTGCAAGTCGCTTTAAATAAGGGTGTCAGCAAAATGTAGAAATAAATGAAGAAGGCATTTGTATCTGTTTGTGCTCTTTATGCCACAGGTGGAATGCAAGTTATTTTTGACAGAGGCAGGGCCATATGAGGTAATATTCATTACGCCGCCTCTAATTATCGTGGAGAAGGAAGATGGGATGAAAAGAAGAGCAGTCTAGACATTTAAACTGAGAGATGCTATCGTGTCGGGACAGACGTCAAGTCATTTGGGGGGCTTTGGAAACAGCAGCCGAGTTCCACTTAACTCACTGAGGACAAACTGAAGAGGAAGAGCTTCATCAATAATGGAGGGTGGCAGAGGAAGGTGACTGGTAACATTAGACGGTTAACTCAAATGGATTTGTTTACGGATTCTCAGGTGTCTCCTGATTTATTAGCGAACAGGGGCAAGCTGAGCCCACAGCCAGGAAGCAATACATCTGACAGGGTCGTGCAATGCTGGTTCAAGCAAGCAGGTGGAAAGGTAATGCAGAAGAGTGGAAAAGAAGCCACACAAGAAATTCTGCTATAGTATATCACGTAGTATAGAGGGCCTCTTGGTGCCAGATTGCAAAGGTAGCTTTTAAATATATATACCATTAATGTCCCTGTCAGGGGACTATAAGAGGGATCAAATTGGACAAAGATGGCATAAAAGCTAGTTCACAAGGTCTTCAATTATGTGCTCATTTCAAGGTCACAGAGTCACAAATGTTCTCTGTTTGTAATTCTGTTGTTGCCTTCTCTAAGAGCTCCTCAGCAAGCCCACAATTACATAGTATGGTCCCAGAGACAAGGGGAGAGCAAGCAGGACTGAAGGAATGAGGAGAGATAAAAGCAAGTGCCTGAATAATGCAGTGTGGGGGGCGGTTTCTGTTTTTGGTGCTTTTTGGGAGTGGGAAAGCAGGTGTTGAGGACAGACATTCAAAGTGGTGGTAAGAAATCATGTGTTACATCAGAAGTAACATTGTCCAGTTTTCCCACCTAATCATAGCATCAAAGTGGTCAGAGGGCACATCACTTAGGAGGGAAATCCCCTTAAGTTGAATGTCTTCAGTTGCAATTACTCCAGACACAGCAAACATATTAACCATAAAATATGAAGAGTGGAGTCTAATGTCTATTCAGTTTCACAACAATCATATTGTATCCACTAGCCCATCCCAAAACAGCTCAAAACAAGTGAAGACTCCCTACCTCAGGTCTGACAGGATCTTCAATCCCAACCACACAGATTGCTGTCAAGTCGCACACAATGCTGTTCTCATCATCCCAGTTCGGCATGGGGTCGGCTGGGAAGTCTCGGTAGGCCACACAAATGGTCCTAAGTCCGTCACAGGCCATGGGCTCAATCACTTTCTTCACCATCTCGTCCCTGTCCCGGGGCCGGAAAATGCGGGGCTCACCCACTTCATTCAGGATACGAGTGCACCTGGACCAAGGTCATGAAGGTCAGCATCCTCAAAGCCAATGTTACAAATCACTGGTAGAAAATCTTATAACTGTCAATCTTGAGCATGACAAAAAGTGTTTTTACAGTTTATGCACAGCATTCTGAGAGGACTTGAAAAGGGTCACCTTCAAAGAGGGACTGCAAATCATTCTACACCAGTGTTTCTCAGTCCATCTGTCCCCCTCCGTCCCTTTTTCTGCATCTAATAACCCTGATTTAACCAGCATAACTAAGAGCATATTAGTAAATAAATAGGGCATATTAGTAAGTAAACAAATAAAAATGGTGTAAAACAGTCTGAAACTGGTGTTTGCTCTCCTACATGCTCGCTGTTTGCTGGTCTTCCGCTTGCCGATATCCTAAAGGTTCTCAAAGATCATTTATGACTTAAAATAAAAGAAATTTGGGCACTTTTGTTTTTTATGGGCATTTGCCTGTGATGTCATTTTTAAAACCCTAATAGTGGCTATTGTTACATCTTTTTTACATTGTGATATAAAAAACACATAATAACAACCACTACTGGGATTTTAAAAATGGCGTCACATGCAATACTTTGGTTCTATGTGACATAGGAACACGAAACAAAGCTCAGCATGACAATTTGAGCATCAACACAAACTGAGAGAACTTCCATATAAGGAGGTGTTTAGCTATATGATGACAATTTACCATTTGTTGCACTTGGGGCAGAGATCTGTACTAAGCGTTAACTCATCAGCTAATTAAGTGTGACAGACAGACATAGCAGAATTATGCAGGGCTCTAGGACCTTGACTGAAGATGAACAGAAATAAACACCTGTTAACAGGAACGCAAAAGCAAAACAAAGACAAGAAGACCAAAGTGTACTCACTTCTTGAGGACAATCTCTGAAGCTCCTTTGCTGTACATCCTGAAGCTGCCATCTGGAAGTTTGGTCACCGTGCTCATTGATTTCCGGACGGAGTTGAAAGTGTACACCTTATAGAGCTTCTCTTCTGGGAGCTGGCTCCGAACAACCTCGTAATCCCGCTTCAGGTCAAGGACCAGACCTAACAGGCCACATTCGGTTTTGTTGCCCATCTGTTTAGGGAGACCACCCTCTTTATCTGGAGGCTGAAAAAAACAGGGCAGATAAGACAACAGATAAGACATCAGATAAGACATCAGATAAGACAAGAGATAAGACATCAGATAAGACAAGAGATAAGACATCAGATGAGACATTAGATAATACATCAGATGAGACATCAGATGAGACATGGCAAAGAAGACATTTCTGTGAAGATAATAAAAGTTCAATGCTAGAACGACAGACGTCTAGACAAACATAAAAAGGACCGCTTGCATCTTGTTGAGTGACCTCTAAGAGACTTTCTTATATGGTTTCTGTCCAGTTTTAAGAGTAGCAGCACATATTAAAATACGTTTCCCATGGGTCGGAAATTTGCAATCTTGGCTGAAGCGGGGTATGAAGAAAAATGTGTAAATATGATTTCAGGGGCAAGATTCATTCACACTTGTATTATATTTAAATTCTCACATTCCACTTTGATCAGGTGGTAGGAGGTCATGCAGGACACGTAAGGGTGTGGTTGCTCGATTTGAGGGCTTGAGACACCCTGAGGAGAGTGGCTGGCACACGCCGGCCGGCCGAACGGCTGTCCTCTCCCCGGTCAGCTAGTGCTCCCGCGAGCCTTGGCATATGGCAGAGCGAGAGCTGGCAGAGTTACTTCCTCTTTCCAGCACCGCTCTACACAGGGCTCCCATTCCACACTCTATCCGAACCGCGGGGGCCCCCACCCATCCCCTCCTTCCATGTCCCCAATAAGGTCATTGTCATTGCGCCTCTTTGATTTCACCTCGTTACTAGTACGCAAAGCTCGGACGAGCCCAAGGTTTTTTGGCGAGCGCTTCGGGTCACATGGCGCTGCTGCAGCTGGACAAGCAACTTTCCAGAGAAAAACAAAGAGCAGGATTTGGTCGAACGCAACAAACGTATCCTCAAACGACACACTTTCACGCTTCGTAATTGGCAGCCGGCACCGTCTATTTCTAGCAAATAATTATTTTTGCCCGTGCAATCATTACACTCCATTAACTGAAGTACAGAACTTCAAGTCCATTTAAATCCTTTTTATCCAGGCCAACTGCGAAGGGAGACAAATAATGCGGGTACAGTAGACTGGACAAAGACCAATGCTTGCATTTTATTCAGTATTTTGAACCGCAGCACAAAACAATTAGCCCCCGTTCTCCGGATGAGCATCGGGACCACCATGGCTCTCGCTCGGGAGAATGCAATTCTACCAATTACTAGTGATTCTGAATGAAGCGAACACAAGCTGTGCTTCCAGCGAGTGTGCAGCTGTTTGAGACCCCGTACACAAGGGTGAATAAAATGCAGCTGACAGCAGCCCAGCAAGCCCGGGGAGTCACCAATTAAGAGGAGAAAGGAAAGCAGATATGTCACTGACCCCTTCGTTGACCTCACTTCAGGTAATTATATTGTGACCCTATCAAGTGACCATATGAAATGGACCCACTACACATGAGGCAACTACTGAAATGAGCACATATATTAGGATCCACAGCGCTGGTAATTGTATCTTTGATCCTCATACCATGGCTTTTTTTGATGCACAATTAATCAGGTCTCCATATAAGTCCTTAACCCTCCAGAGCGGCATGTACTTGCATAATTACTTACATAGTTTACATAATTACTTGACATTCACTGTGCACTAGTCTTATCATGTGCAATATCACTATGTATGTCACTATTACATGCAATAATGGATAGAGAACCATTCCAAACCACTATTAGTGTTAATTAGTAAACTACTCAGTAATTTCATTTATCTATAGTATCTATTTACACCTCTCTTACAGCCCCAGCATTTTGTGTATATGTCAGAGTGTATTTAGTACAAACCTTTTTCTGAGCATTTCCTGGGGGTTTTTAGTTTTGCTTTATATTATGTGTTATTTTGTCTTTGTGTCTCTGTGTGTCTGTGCAGCCGTAACATGTAAAGAATGAATGTGATGTAATGCAGTGTAATGGGCTCAATAGTTCCTGTTATCTGATTCTGATTCATTCTTTCTCTCTCTCTCTTTATTTCTTTCTTTTTGATCTATCTATCAAGAGTTTTAATTTGACTTCTATATTATATTTGATATTGTTCTTGTCTTTGTGTCTCGGTATGTCTGTGCTGTAACATTAGTAATATCCTCCAGGATCATTAAAGTTTTCTGATATCAATAAAAACACATTTTGCTCTACCTAGAAGATCAGAGAGATTAGAAACAACATTTCTGATGTTCATCCTATTGATTGAAGGTCATTAAAGATCATGACAGTTTATATAAAGACTGGGGTCCTATACAAAGTCCTAAAGAATGACGTGGAAGGAAACGAGAAGAGCTGAAACACACCTCCGTCCCTGACCTGGAGAACTGTCCTCTCTAAAACACGAGGTTTCCACGTAAGTACACACAACCTCTGTTAAAAGATTCATAGGGGCTGAGTCAAAGTGACATCAGTGTTTGGGCTGATCCTTCCACTCGGAGGCCCCGGAGGTCTGGCGGAACAGGCGATGGGGCAACTCGAGAGCAGCGTCCCAGGAACTCTGTGAGCAGCTCAGACTACAGTTCAGAGTATCGGAGTTCAGGGAGGCGGCATCTCCTGGGCCGTTAGCCCTGGTCCAGTTCTACCGCTGAATTCAAAACCAGGCAGCTGGTGGACTAGTGGTTAGGGAGTTGCCTCTGCAACCAGAAGGTTGTAGGTTTGAATCCCAGGACTGCCAGTGGCACCACTAAAGTAACCTTGAGCAAGGTACCGTCCCCACACACTGCTCCCCGGGTGCTGTGTTCCTGGCTGCACACTGCTTCACTTGGTGAATGGGTTAAATGCAGAGAAAGAATTTCACACTGTTCACATATCACATATGGTCACTTCACTTCTTCTCTAAAAATTCCCTGATTAAGGATAAGTTGCCTCGGATAATGAATGAATAGGAGAAGATAAACCTTTATTAGTCCCACAAGTGGGAAATTTGCATTGTTAGGGCAAAAAGTGGACAGAACAAAGTTAAGAGCACAGTTTTTCCAGCCAATTGCTTTAAAGTTGAAGTTGGCTGGAGTTTTCTCTGCCCATAGACTGAATGGCATGTCCTTTATGCCACATATCACAGGGCTTTTTGAAGCCGCTTATTTATTTTATCACACATACAAAAAAAAGGGCTGTGGAAACTGCGGAAAGTTTATAAAAAGAGCGCTGACTGCCGGGTGAAGAGCAGGTCATGCATTGATTACATAACGATGCATTAAAACCTTACAGCAAGGGAACTGTGCCTGCTTCAGGAACCTCTGCGAGGATGAAGCCGAGATAATATAGATGATCAGATATCAAAGTCTTCCTTTTGTGAGGTTATCAAAGCGCTCTTGGTCTCCAGAGAGAAGTTACGCAAGGAATCGCTAGCCTGCTGGGAGGGAGACTCTGGAGGATTTGCTTCAGTTCTTAGACCTTCTGGATGTGTAGCATCAAGGCAGAGAACGTTTCTCCAGGGAGTTTTTCTCTATAGGAACCCGTGAAGATTACATTAGGACAGGTTCTTTTAAAGCTGGTCTCAATGCCAGGATCAAACATCCACCCGGGCTGGAGACACACATCTCCTCTGCTGTTAGGACCAAAGCTGAGCAGATTATGAATGAAGTTCTAAACAATCGAAGCTCTTTATGGGGTTCTCCATATGCTCATAAACCATGGGTATGTGATATTACGATATTATGATATTATGACTGCTTTGTATGCAATATAATCAGCCTAACAAATGTCACATGATCTACATGGAATGACTAACATCAAAAATGCTTGATTTTTTTACTCCAGTGTATTCCAGCATACTCCAGTATCAGTACTTTAAGGAGACACACAGTCACAAAAAACACCTTCCATCATTTCATAACTTAGGGCTTGTTTTATTTAGTTATTGATAACGACTAACAATGGTTTGAATTTATCTTTTTTTTATATATATATATTTTATGAATTGAACAAGCATTTTGAGTTCTGATCTGTGTTCTGAAACTCCCGTTCTGGTTTTTGCTTTGATTATTCAAGCATTAAGTCATTTTATGAGTGAGCCGCCAAGATGAAAAAAAAAATAAATAAAAAATCATCGAAATTTTTTGATTTGTTGAAGCTTAAATGTTTTAATAAAAACATTATCAATAAAATGGAGATGGCAATGGATATAATTTTTCAAAGTCACCATCACGCTTTGCCGTGTTGCGTCCAGACAGGAGAAACAAACGCAGACTTCCATTCTTGGTTCTATTTATTTCAAAACAAAACTCAAACCAAAAACCAGGCACGAGGGCAGATACTCTAAACTCAGACAACGCCAACACAACAAAGGTAAATATGAGGGACGACAGACGACTACAAAATGAAACAGAGGAACTTAAATACATAGCAAACAAAGGACACTAACACAACAAAACACAAAACTCAGGTGTTTCAAATTAAGAGTCCTCAAACTAAAACTTAAACAATAGTGGCCTCTAGCTGCCGCTGACCATGGGCATTACAGTCACGGATTGAGACAGACTGAGCAAAACAGACAACAAACAAACAACAATTGTTGACTCACTGCAATGAGTATGTATGTGCTTTTTTGCATTAGAAGGAGTTTGAGGTTCTGCTTCAACTCGGAGCTCTGAGCATAATAAAAGCAGCCAAAAAACCATGAGCTGCAAGCAGCTCTGACAAAAAAATCTGGCTTTTTCATTCTTAGGAAAGCACATATACTGTATGACTTGGATCTGATTAACTCTTCGAAGACTCTCTATTTTAAGATTCACAATGATTTAACAGCAATTTTAAAAAGACATGCCTAAATATTCTAGCAAGAACCAAAAACACAGCACAGATGGAACTGTAAGATGTCAAGACACAACCATCAAAAGGATCAAAAATATATATCTACACTTTAATGAATCCCTGCCTCCAAACATAAGACATGCAGCTCGGCATTGAAAAACAGATGGCTGCAAAGTGATTATTCCAATTAGCACAGTTTCATTTGAGGTCTGCTAAATATAGGATGCCTCCCATGTCAGACATGGCTTCTGTGAATGTGGAGCAACTGGTTGGAACTTAAGTTACTTCTATTTTAACATTTTTAAAGCTTGGGGCCTCTTTCTAATTTGGAATGCATGCATATTGGTTTTCTAATATGATTCTGAGAAAGATCGACATAATTAACGCACAGCTTAATTTGTAGTATATCAAGGGATGGTGATTCAAATTAGCTGTTTCTTTTTTTTTCAGTACTAGTGTTCATGCCCTTCAATAAGGCAACATTGCAGATGTTGGCAACCGGACAGAATGCAGATTGTTACTGGACCAGAGTGGAAGGTGATATCAAATTAAGGTTTCAGTTTCAGCCCATATGTCATGCTATGTTTGATCTAATTAGATCTATTCATATTATATATATATATATATATATATATATATATACACACATACACACACACACACACACACACACACACACACACACACACACACACACACACACACACACACA
>JBBJLS010000134.1:9494370-9517095 GCA_037577275.1 Bryconaethiops microstoma | reverse complement strand
CCTCTGGACCAAGAGGTCGTGGGTTCGAATCCTACTTCCAGCACCACCACTGGGTTCCTGAGCAAGACCCTTAACCCTGAGTTGCTCCAGGGAGACTGCCCCCTGTAGGTCGGGAATGGAAGTCGCTCTGGATAAAAGTGTCTGATAAATGCTGTAAATGTAAATAATGCTGTCCACGTTGTCTTCATCCCCCATGTTGCTACACGGTTTGTTCAACAGACTGAAATTCCAAATCGGTCACTTTGCCTGTTTCCCACTGGCCTGCTGAGATAAAAAAAGAAACAAACCTGGAAGTGTAATCGAATCTACTTTTGTTTGGCTTGGAGATGCTCAGGAAGGCAGTGATAGAAGCAGATGTGATTAAATGTAGATGAATGGTGTGTGGCCCACACCTCTCAAAGCAGATGTGCGGTGTTGCATGGAGCTCATCTCATTAAGATGTCATGTGAATGAGCTGAGTGGGTTTACGGCAAAATGCCCCAGTGACTCTTTCACTTTCTCTGTCTTTCTCTCCCCCCCCCCATGCGACCTGTTTGTCGCTCTTTAGCTATCGATGGCCCTTTAGAGCCTGTCAGGATCCTTTTGCCTTCCCAAACATATTGTGCTTTTTCACATAATTAGACAGGAGGGATTTCATTAAAAAGTGCAGGACGGCAGGTTCCTCCACACTTCCAGCGGCGCCACACTGCCATCAGCCGCACCGGCTCTCCCGGCGGGCCTGCGGTCTGTCTGCCCGGCTTCCTGCTCTCTTCCTCACATTTAGGCACATCATTCTGACACCCAAAGATGACGAGAGGCTAAAAGGTTCCCCAACCGAAAAGCTGAAAGTGTGTGTGTCTGTGTGTGTGTGTGTGTGTGTGTGTGTGTGTGCGTGTGTGTGTGTGTGTTTGGTTTGTATTCATTCTTCTGCAGGTTAATAATGGGCAAACAATGGATGTCAAACTTTGGCTGATCTGAGGTCAGAACAACCTTATTAACAAAATCCTGGTCTGAAAATGTCTAATCAGAATTCCGGTGTGTATTTAACCCTGTTTCCGGCACGGACGCCTGTCTTGAGTCATCTGACCGTAAGTGGACGGCGAAATAGTCAATTAGACCCGGAATGTCCTCGCGTCTCGTACGAGTCTGTAATTTTGGTGATTACGAGTTTGTGGCTGGTGGAAAGGTGCTGATTTCTGCATCACGGTCTCACTGCGTTTGTGAGTCCCACACGTCCTCGTCCGTGTAAATTCAGGGGCTGTTATGAATGTTTTAACACAAAAGAGGAGAAGCTGCTCCGATTACTAGTTGAGTTGGTGGCCCGTCGCTGCTCTCGACGCTTTAGGCTTCACACGGGTCCGTGACCGTCTCCGCAGGTGGCCTGAGAGATCACCTTGAAATGGGACTCAGAAAAGTGGTTCGTTCCATGAGATCAGAACCTGCCGTCGGGTCGCAACTCTCTCTGTTCTGATTTCAGTCCATTTCATGTAAATATAATTGAGACTCACAACATTTATACTCTATTGTTTTTTGCTGCTCCTACTTTTGTTCTGTCCACTTTCTGCCGTAACAATGGAACTTTCGCACTGTAGGACTAATAAAGGTTTGTCTTACTTTTTCAATTTGCTTAAATTTGATCTGAACCACCGATCATTTATCCGATGAAGCTGGTGGGTGGAAACTTGCTTGATCTTTAATAGTGTTGCACATTAATTTAACACACACTGACTCACACACACACACACACACACACACACACACACACACACACACATTCTCAACTGCCATGAATTGACCATTCATTTAGAATTTCACCATTGTGTGTGAAAAATATGTGGATTTCATTCAGAAAATGCATTATTTCACTACGGAAAACCACTGTCTGGAAAAATATTGAAGAGTATTCCAAATTCATGGAGCTTTGATTATTAAAACGCTCATAAAGCTGTATGTAGACCAACTCAACACTGTCTAATACTGGCTGATTACTTGTTGTTCGTTCAGTGACCTTGATGAAACACTGCCCATTTTATGCAGTAGAAGGATGAAATGGTCTCTTACCAGAATTTTAGTTGTGTAGGCACTATTGATCGATATAGCATTGACCAACACATCCAGTGTTTTGGGCGGGATGGAGCTGGGATCTGGGATTTCCTTGTAGTGAACGTCTCCCACGTAGCACTGCACCACTGTCATCCTGTTAGTGGTCAGTGTGCCGGTCTTATCAGAGCAGATGGCTGTAGCATTGCCCATGGTTTCGCAGGCGTCCAGGTGACGAACCAAATTATTGTCTTTCATCATTTTCTACAATATTTTTCAAGAAAGAAAGATACAGAAGTTGTAAGACTGCTGTAGTATGTTGCCACTGTCATGCAAATACCTTCTAGCCAGTTTCTGTTTTTGTATAACTGAAACAAAGCCTTGCAAAATAACAGAAAAATAAAAACATGCCATTTTTGTCAAAATAATTTCAGACCTTTTTAAAATGTGCATATGATGAAGAACATATAAATTTTGGGAAGTTTTCAAGTTTTTTAGTCGCTTACCAAAATAAGAAAATAAGTATTTGTAAATTTAGTATAAACAGCTGTGCCAAGTAGGGCTGGGCGATATGGCCTGTAAATAATATTGTGATATTTTTAGGCTGCATCGACATACAATATACAGTGGGTAAAATATGTATTGAACATGTCACCAACTTTCTAAGTAAATATATTTCTAAAGGTGCTATTGACATGAAATTTTCACCAGATATAGGTAACAACCCATCCAATCCACACATGCAAAGAATGTGTTGCGAAGGTCTTGAGAAAGCTCTTTGGTTTTACCCATCATGAGATGTTTCTTGTGTCACATCTTGGCAATAAGACACCTTTTTATAGGCCATGAGTTGGGACTGAACCAGCTGATATTCTTTTGCATTAAGTGGCCGGATTGCTTTCTAATTACTGATAGATTTCAGCTGGTGTCATGACTTTCCATGCCTTTTTCACTATTTTTCCCTGTGTCATTCCATTTTATAACTTAATTTATGGACATCTACGATTTGATTTCTTTGCATGTATGGATTAGATGGGTTATTACCAACATCTGATGAGAATTTCTTTATGTCACAATATTTTCAGAATGACTCAAATTAGCTCTTTGATGCACACAATTCCATCAGTATGACAATTCTAGTAGTCTCTGCATTTAAACATTCTCTTTTATATTCATTTTTGCTTCAAAAATTGGAACAATTTAAAACTTGAAATCACAGCCTAGTTAAAATGAACTATACAGCTTTTATTCAAACCAGGTTGACAGGATTCTGACACCAGCAGCTTTAAGAAAATGACAATTTGTAATAGATGTTCGCGACATAGTTTACTAAAAACCATGATACATTGGGTATGTCCATGATACCCAGACCAACTGAGAAGTAACAATTTATGTTATGAGTTTTACGATTAGGTATATCCTCTTAAATCGAGGACAACGTTGGAATATACCTTAACGGAATAGGCCAAAGAGATGGTCACAGCCAGTGGGAGGCCCTCAGGAACTGCGACCACCAGGACCGTGACACCAATGATAAAGAACTTCACAAAATACTGGATGTAAATTGGGGTACATTCCGGGAGCCACTGCCTCTTCAGGAGCACAAAGTTGACAATGGCAAAGTGGAGCACCAGGATGATGACCGTGATAGAAGACATCAGTAAACCTGAGGATGGATGATCATTTTAGATGTTAGGTTAGCATGACTTCAGAACTATCTAAACTGAAACATCTGGAGCTCCACAAAACATCCATCAAGAAAAGCAACTTCTATTAGTTGGAGGTACCTGCTTTGCCGATCTGAACAGCCAGCTTCGTCAGCTTGCCCTGCAGGACAGATTTCTCTTTTTTGGAGACACTGGCTTTCTTTTTCTCCTTTTCATCTGTCTCTCCACCCTCCGCACTCTTGAGAGGCTGCATTTCCATGGCAGCTGCACCATCCTGCTTCTTCACTGCAACGGCCATAGAGGAAAGATTTTGACTATGAAACATCTGACTCTGAGGGAACTGAGGGATCAGGGCTTTCCAGATTCTCCTATAACTAAAAATTCTTTGCTTATTGTGAGTGAAGGCAAATGTTAATCACACCATAACTGAAGTTCTAGTTTCAAAGCATAAAGGTCATTCTTATTCGTTTACAGCTTGCCTGACCCTAAATGCAGTGGATTGCAGATGTATTTGGTGGCTAATGAGTGCATTATTGAGTGCAGAACTAGAGAAACAGAGTTTATGCACCACACATGTCCACTTGATTGCACTGCATTTGGGGTGGAATACCTGGGAGAAGGTATAGTACTGTGCAAAAGTCTTGAACCTCCCCCTCATTTCTTCATATTTTGCTTCCACAGGTCCAGACATTCTTCAATGTGGTCTTTAGGAACAGTTCTCCAGGCTTCCTGAAGGACTTTCAAAGACCTGACCAGTTTCAGAAGAATGTTTTTGTTTGTTAAGACACACAGTGACCTACGTGTGAATCATTCAAGCAGAACAAAGAGCATCTAACTGAAGTCCTGAACCAGTGAAGAACCAGGAGCAGATGATTCCAGATGATCAGGCGGTGATCAGTATACTGGTGGTGCTGAATGCTGAGTGGTTGGAACTCCTTTATCTAGGTTCCTTGTATCTTTAGACACTTTGCAGCCTGTCACAGTAAAACATTTGTTCCCATTTTTTAAATTTAATCTATTCAGTATGACAAAGATAAGAAATAGCATTTTTGCACCAACAAGTTGATTCAAAGCAAAATATAAAGAAATGAGGGCTGGCTCAAGAATTTGCAAAGTACTGTAGGTGATGCTTATATGGTCTCCAAGTCACCCACTACACTTTCAATACAGCTTTTAATAAAAGATAATATAGGGTTAGTGTGGACACAGGCTCAGCTCAGACTGTCAGGATAGGAGTTAAGACCGGAAAAAGCTATAGTAAGAAGCATACCGGTGAACACACGTTGATAAACTTTTATCTTTAGGCACTTTGCAGCCTGTTGCAGTAAAGCATTTGTTCCCATTGCTTTAATTTAATCTACTCAATATGCCAAAGTCTCCAGAAGATCCCTAACCCTATACATGACATGGTGAAGAAACCGTGGGTGTCCAGAAAACATGCTGGTGTTTCAGAACATTCTCAGGAACCTTCTCGGAAACATCAAGGAAACATCAAGGAAACTGCCTTTCGCTTGAGAGACAATTTTGCAAGAACTTTCGGTCCTGATGAACATTAGATACTTTATAAACTTTCATGACTCAGCTATAAATATATCTGACAAGTTCCTTTGCTACTCCACACTGTGGTATTTCTACAGACAACATGTCAGGAGGGACGACCTTTACTCAAAGCGGATGGTTTGTCCATATTAATTCTTGACGGTTTTGACTACTGGATCCTGGGACAGACCCCCAAACGAAGGTGCCGCAGAAAGCATCAGACAACGAGAGAGAGGGATATATATATATAGAGAGAGAGAGAGAGAGAGAAAGAGAGAGAGTTAATAAAGAGACCCTGACAGCCAGACAGCCAGAAACGAGAAATGACAACACTGCAAACAGACGTCAGGCTTAATGGTCGTGGGTGGGGTGGGGGGTGTCTGGAACCTGCATTGTGTTTGCTGTGAGAGCTCAAACCAGGCGGTAAAGTGAAAGTAGGTTACCTTTGGTTTGGTTGTTCTCCATATTTCCATCCTGCATTTTACCTACGATGGAGACATACGAGACACGGGACAAAAACAACAGAGAGCAGATGATAAGACATTCGTCACAGGGACATGGAACAGTGAAATCAAAATGAAAGAGGAAGACAGAAAATGAATATTTCATCAACATCTCAGTGCCAGTCACAAACGCACACTCGGCTCATAATGAGGCTCTGGAGTACAGTGCGGGCGAGCGATGCTAATGCCTGACTCGGCAAGAACGGTAATGCGGTTTTAGTACAAAAGGCTGTTTTGCATGGCGCATCCTTAGCAGAGTGGCCGGGGCTCTCATTACACTCCCACCATGAGTCCTCTGCCAGTTTCCACTTACATCTGTGAGTATCATTCCAGAGGTACCAGATCTTTATGTGTACACTACAAGCCAGAGGTTGGGCCCACCCTGCAATATTTGATGCTTTTTCAAAATGGTATTACGAGAAAGCATTAGAAATACTTCACACAAATGTAACCGACTGGTTTTTTATTTTTGGTCTGTAGTAGTAAATTATTTGGCCACACAGGCTCAAACTGTTGGTTCTGAAGAGACACATCAGGTCTGTTTTTAGTGACTGACATTCACTTGATCATGAAAAAAGAAAAGTATCACTCAGTTCTCCAACATCACACAGTTCCCTCTGTTTTATGGATCACTGCACAAAATGTTATTCTTCGACAGGTTCATGATCCCAAATGTTCCTCAAAATTGGGTCAAAATTCTCTCCAGTCCAGAAAAAAGCAGAAAGTTTAGAGAGTGATATCTCGTCCTTCCCAGTCTCCAGATTTTTCTCCGATTGAGCTGAAGGGACGAGCTGGAGACCCACAAGATCCAAATGAGCTCCAGTAAATCAGGGTCTGGACACAACTTACTTCCGAAAGTTGCTGGAAAGGATGTGGTGAATCTGTGCTGCTGTATTAAAGGTGAGGGTTTTATTGTGATTAAACTCTCACATCCATTAAACTGCAATTTACAGTGGATATTGTTACACTTCAAAAGCAGTCAGTTACGTTTAAGTATTTCTATTGTTTTCTTGTAATAAACTTTTGAACGAGCAGCGCATCCTCTATTTTATTTAAAAATACAAGGATAAACTCAAACTCCTGGCCGGTAGTGTGTGTTCATACTGCACTGTTGCTGTTTGTTTGGGTGGCAATGCCACAGAATATCTGAATTTTCTCAGCATCCTTCAAACATCTGTTTGAAGTTTGGCATTCTAGGAAAGTGTGCTGCTCCTAAGAGGTCGACGATACGAGGAAAAAAGCCATTCAGATATTCCATGGGATAGCAGAACAGACGTACACTGAACACATACACACACAAAGGAAGGGATAGAGCAACAGTGCACAAGCACACGGGACATGCAGGAGAGACTGACGCCAGGATGCGCATGCAACACCACAAATGTGGGGGGTAAAGAGGCTAGTGAGGTAATCACTGAAGACACTGAATGCTGAAGTACTTAATTGTTTTTGTGCCTCATAACCTGACACTAAGAGCGGGACGTCCAGTTAGACACGGTGTCTATCTGTCGCCTCTTCACTGTATGCGCTAATGCTTGTATATACAGTACTGTGCAAATGTCTTGGCACCTGAGAAAGTTATCCTTAAAAGCTGTTTACTACTGGTCAGTAGTGTTAAGTTATTGTTATACACACATATTACAATAAATACAAACAAAATTAATACAATAAATAGTGGTTTTATGTACAGCAAAGTGTTTCTTAACCATTTCCAGACCTCTTTCCTCATGGAAGCCCAGGATTACTTGTAGCTCCATCAAATACCTGATTTGGCTCTTTTTACTGCATTAGATTAAATGAGGTGTGTTGTTTCTGGAATTAATCAACTGTGTTAAGTCTTATAACATTAAGCCCGAGTACAGTACTGTGCAAAAGAGGCACCTGAGAAAATTCTACTTAAAAGTTTTTACTACTGGGCAGTGGTGATAAGAGTTAAAACACCATTATTATAAGTTAGAGTTAAAAGACCATTATTATAATAAATACTAATAACATTAATACAGTAAACTGTGGTTTTAAGTGTTTCTTAATCATTTCCAGACCTCTTTCCTCATGGAAGCCCAGGATTATTTGTAGCTCCATCAGATACCTGGTTTGGCTCTTTTTACTTCAGATTAAATTAGGCATTTTTGCTTATGGAATTTTATAAATCTACAAAAAGACTGGAGGCATCGAGCAGAAATCTGGAACCAAACCTGTGTTCTTCTAACCAGCTTACAAAATATCTATTTCTTTTTAGAAAAAAAATTATATTTTTTACTGCTTTCTTGTTGGATTTCTTCTAAGGTTATCTTGTTGTTTTTTTCTGCTGATATAAATGGTTTTGAGAACTTTGCATAGGGGCCAAGACTTTTGCACTGCACCATACATGTTTATATTTATTTATGATGAATATAAAATCTTATCTAAAACATTTATCAATTTTACCATTTTTTTCCTTCTAAAGTCAAACGCAGTCCCAGCCAAGCCATGTTTAGTTTCTGACGTTCTGCTACTTTAGAGGCTAACATAGCTAACAAGCAATGGAAGCTTATTCATAAACGATTAGCATGGCACAACCATCACACACTGGCAAGAATGGAGAAAATTACAGATGAAACCGGCCTCCTGCTACTGTTTTACCTCAGGTTTGACCATGCCGTGTTCATGGCATGTACAATGCTAAAGGATGGGGTAGAAGCTTCCTTTATTTCTTAAAAACTTTAGCTTTGTGGCTCCGGTGCAAAAGTAAAGAAGCAAATTTTGGACTTTTAGCATTCATTCATCTATGATCTGAGCTGCTTATCCTCACCAGGTGGTGGGAAGGGGCTGCGCCAACAAAGCAGAAGACGGCCTTCGCTAAACGACTGCATTTGTAACAACGGAGGTTTCATTAAGTTCCCCTATTACTATTTATTTTTAATTATTATTATTTAACCAAATTATTTATGCTATTGAAAACCGACTTGATAAGTATAATTAGCATAAACTAGTCATTTCCTAAGCATCACTGCAAATCCAGGTTAAGAACACTTCCAAAATCAAATTCAACTTTTTAAAAAATCTATATATTATCTATATATCTATATATATTTTTGGCACACCTACAGTCTGAGCTATTATTCTATTATTAACAGAATTTAATAAGAAACATAGTATAGAAACGCGTGGGTGAGGTGTGTGGGTTTAGGGAGGTCAAATCAAAGGTCACTGACAAAGGTCTCATCCCGGGACAGAATGATTAAATCTTCTTCCCTGACACCATCACCTGAAGCTCTTGACAAAAAAATAGGGGGTAGAACAGAAGAGCAAAAAGAGAAGTTCATAAATCTCGGGTGACATGCAGAAGGAGGGCTGTTGAGACGACTAGAAAAGAAAAAGGGAGAGGTAAAAAAAAAGGTAAAAGGGAGAGAAAAGAGAGAGAGCAGGAGAAGGATGGAGCGATGAGAGAGGGACAACAGAGGTCTTCTCAACCTACCATTGACTAGGCTGGTATTACCAGGGGCATTTGCGCCTGCAGCACCATCGGTAGCTATAGTTGCGATGGGGTGGGAGGAGGGATGGGAGCAGTCTAGCGAATAACAATGGGCAAAAAATAAACAAATAAATAAAAGGATAACAGTGAACAAAAACAGCATGGTTAAGAGTGTTGTTACCACGATTAGTACAGTTTTCAAATATGCTGCTTTCAAATTAAATAATTTCCAAAAAAAGAATGGCATCGATGAGAAAAACACATTCAAAATGCAACGTAAAACAGATTCACATGGAACGTGGGTGGAACATAAAAGAAACCCAAGCACAGAACGACACAATGATCAATGGAACAACAACTGGATTGACCAGTTTCTGAAAGCAGGCTAGAGTTTTGTTTTTTTTTTCTTCACTTTTCTAATTTTATTGGAAATCAGTAATTACACTGACGAAAAGCATAATAAGGAGTATTTTACGTGATCTTTTTGATAGCCACCTTCCCTACATGTTGCACCATTTCTGTAATCGTGTTACATTTCATCAGTGGTTTGAGGTTAGTGTGTATATTGTCAGACATCACTAGAAGGCTTTTAAATAATTCACCAAGGGAAAACATGACATGAACCACAGGAACAACACACTTTTAATATCCATAAAATGTATTTACATAGGAAAGTCTCAGAATTCATAGTCCAACGAACTCTTTCGGTCACTAGAATCGCATGTTGTAGAGGAGAAGGGCGCACAACCTAACACATTTTTTAAAAATATTTGAGCAAAATTTCAGATTAGCAATTTAATGGTGCTACAATTTTCTATTGAACACCTGAGTGTGAATCTGAATTGTGACCCAAATGGAATTAGTGGAAATGCTACAATTGAGCCCTTAGGCAAGGTGAATTGTATCAAGCCAGGGGTGTTTCTAGGCATCGACAACGTAGGCATGAGGGGGCATGAGGGGGCCAATAAGGTGCCACCATCCCCCAAAACTCCACCCCCGTCGACAAAAACCTTTTCGCGCAAAAATTTCCAAGCCCCTACACCTGGCTGACGAACACTTTGCCAGTTATACTCCTCCCCCGTGGGACAAAACCTGGCTGGCTCTCACTGTGAGTTTTATTACACCGACTAGAAATTGAACTAAAAATAATACAGGGTAAATTTTGTTGTGTATACAGGGAATTCAGAAATTAAAAAAAACATAGTGAGAAAGAAGTAAAGATGATATTGCAATGGGGATGCCAAAAGATTACAAAAAAGATGACTACATAAAAAACATTATTGCATATTAGCTTGTGCCCCGCTTTCCTCTAAAATTCAAATGTAACTATAGTCCTCCAAAACTTCTCAGAATCATTTCAGAGGGTAGACGTGCTACTGCAGTCCAAGTGTTGGTAAATAATTTGTAATTAAAGACAAAGGAATAGAACTCTAGGAATATATAATATTAAATCAGCTCTGAAAAGAAAATGATTCGGTCAACCCATTGATCAGCACATCTATGCGGGAATATGGATGGAATGCGCTTAATCTGCGTACTTAAAAAGATGCAGAGGGTGGAGCGTTTCTTTTTAAGTGAGGAATCACTGTGATCGAAGCCGGGCTGAGAATGGTAGAGGGAATTTAGTAGGGTTTTAAACAGGTTAAGGGGGGGATACTGTGCCGCTGGATATCTCTGGGGGGAGAGTGGGGTCTAGGGGTGTGGGGGTAGTGGCGGTGGGGAGGGGGGGGACATAAAGGAATACTCTACCTGCTAGCTGTTGGCCATCCTCCACTGCCTGACCTGTATTGTGGTTTGCAGAATAACAAGAACATAAGGCCTCGCACCAGCAGACAGCATTAGCAATTCACACAGGCCCACCAGCAAGAATGCCATCACTCGGTTTTGTCACGTTCTGAATGGTTCACACCCAGGGAGGTGGGTTTCTCCCCATATCTGCCATTACAGCTTTGAAAACTAGCCATAATCTTCAGTGGACACTACGACCAACTCTGCCACATGGCTAGGCAGAACACACTGATTGCGTGTAAGATAGCAGAACACATTGATTGTGTGTCATATAGCCGTAGTGTGCAAATGAAGTGACAGATATTTAATTAATAGTCAAAACAAAAACAAAACCTAACTGTAATAGCCAAGATAAATTAGAATTGTGAATTATCAGGCTAAAGCTTTAGCATAAGCTATAAAGTGGTGGCCTAGTTAGTGACTACAGTAGCTTTAACTCATATTTTGCACTGTATTCTCTTGGTATCATAGAACACTTGTGAGATAAAAACCATGTAGGAATATAAACATTAGCCCTGTAGCCTCATTGAGGATTGTAAGCTATCAAAGACAATATCAAGTAATGATAAAAAGCCCTTTGTCCGTAAGGCAAGGACAAAGATCTGGTTGGACCCATAGTACAAACACCATGCGAACATAAAACACAAGTGTGGGGGACCCTGCCTTCCTAAATCCCAACAAAAACATGGCCATTCATGCACACAATTAGAACCTGAATCTAAGTCACATTATGCTCCCCTGCACTGCTAGCCAAATGCTTTTACAGGCTCTGTTTGTGGCTATGCAGAAACACTATAGAATTTCAGTAAAGTGTTTGAGGACCAGGAATGTACACTAACGAAGTCTATACATTGTGTCCCGGGGTCAAACGAGGAAAAGGGAAACCTATGGAATATCAGCAAAACTGAACAGTGATCATCATACGAGAGATCAAAAATAAACATCTGGTCTGCACCACTCAAAGGCTAACCCATGTAAGTATAAAGAAATAACAAACCTGTCTTTGTTAATAAGTACCACTAATACAAAGGTATTGTTAAAGCATTTGTCAACAGGGAAGGAGTTGGTTTGTCGAAGGACTACAGTTTCAATTTGTTGACAGTGGTAGGATTGTTGATAGTTGGTGGAGTTGTTTTGTCGATGGAGCTATAGTTTTGATTTGTTGACGGGGGAGAGAATTACTTTGTTGACAGGGTGGGGGGTTGGTTTGACAGTACGGCTATAGTCTCTATTTGTTGCCAGAGGATAGAGCTGGTTTGTTGACGGGGTTGGATGGATTAGTTTGTCAGCTGAACTATAATTTCAATTTGTTGATGGGGAGGAGAATTGGTTTGTTGACAGGGTGGGAGGTTGGTTTGTCAGTGGGCTATAGTCTTGATTTGTTGACAGGGGAGGTGCTATTGGTTTGATGATGGGGTTGGGGCTGTTGGTTTATGAGTTGGGAAACAGTTTTGATTTGATGCCAGGGAATAGAGTTGGTTTATTGATGGGTTACGAGGGGGGTTGGTTTGTCAGTGGGGCTATAATTTTGATTTGTTGATGGGTAGGAGAATTGGTTTGTTGAAGGGGTTGGGTGGGTTGGTTTGTCAGTGGGAATATAGTTAGAATTTTTTGACAGGGGAGGGGCATTGATGAGGTGGAGGAATTTGTTTGTCGATGGGTCTATAGTTCTGATTTGTTGATGGGGGTTGGTTTGTTTATGGGGGAGAGGGTGTAATGTTTTTAGACAGGGCTGGGAGACTTGGTTTGTTGACAGGGCTATAGTTTTGACTTGGGGGGTTGGTTTGTTGATGGATGAGGGACGGATTGGTTTGTGGATGGGGCTGCAGCTTTGACTCATCAACAGAGCTGTAGTTTCAATTTCTCAATAGGTGGGTCTGTCCATGGGTCTATAGTGTCAGTTTGTTGACAGGATGCTCACCTCCATCATGAGTGATCGTTATTTTTCAGATCTGAGGCTATTCATAAAACAATCAGGGTTGTAAATCCAGATGCCCTGGCCTAATGACACCTTTGCAGTAACATATGGTTATGAATTCACATGTTCAGCAGCTAAAACCTTTATGTTGGCGTTGTAGGTACTTGAACTGAAAGGCAATGCAAGCAACAGTTCCTTTCAGCTTTGACGTTGGTAGGACTAGGCAAATGCTTTGTTCTTTTTACTCTTAAAAGACAAAAATATCAAGAGATGTCTTCAAAGAAATATAAATAAATAAATAGCTTTTTCTTTTTCTTTATTTAGCAAATTTCTGCTGAAGTCAGTGCTTTAACACGGCAATCTGAACCAACTCTTTTTTCCTAATAATGATTATTTCATTTTGATATATTAGTCACTTCTACTTTGAACTGTGTTTTCAGGCATATCTAGTAATGGCCAATGCAAACGATCTGCAAACATTAGTAACACACTACTATCAAAATCAAGCAATGCTGAAATAATATTATTGAGCAAAATAATAAAATCAGAACTGAACAATACAATTTTATGTAAAGGTTTGCACACCACTGGTCAAATGACAGTTTGTTGTAACATCTGCACATTTTAAGTCACAAGTCCTGTTTATTTACTGAATTTAACATACAACATGTGGGGGCGTGTCCAAGCTTTTCCAAACGGTTGAATACAACTACAGTTTGTACACCTTGGCATGATGTCGCCATATAAACTGTTCTAGGATACCTCAGACTGTGATGGACTCCATAGTGGGATGCACCTTCATTCTGATTTGTGACTGAAACATCCCAGACTCAACCTTAATGGTGGTAACATTTAGCGAGTTTGCACTGTTTGTACGTTGCACTATTTTTTGGCATATCGGTAAAAAAGGTTTTTACAAAATTCCTTAGGAAGAATTTCAAGCACTATACCAGTTGATCCAGTATATCACCTACTTATCAATTTCGTATGTTAATATTATATATATTGTAATTCTGAGATCTTGGCTGTGGCTTCTGTGTTAAGAGCAGTGACTTGTAACATCAACTGAACAAAAAATAATAGACAAATGTAGAGTGATTTTGGGAAAATTATATTGCATTATCCCATGGGCCCATCAGGACATCAGATACATCAAGTGGAAAAGCACAATTAACCCTTTGAAGCTGATTATCATCATTTTGCCATACCATTTAAACATAAGTACACAATTACCTGTTTATTTGCATAGTTTAGAATCTGCACTTTACGTACGATTTCTCAGCTTATTTCTGTGAGGTACGAGTGAAAAATAATAAATACAAAATTACACCACACTTTTGCTGTCAACGACGACAGCTTTGACTTCTAAGGGTTGAGCCAACAAATAGAACCCACAGAAAGAAAGAACAGGTATACAAACAAACCAGAGCCGTGGGCCTCAGCCTGCGATTGAATTTCCAACATACTGTACCTTTCTTCTCTTTCTTTTCCTCCTCCTCCCCACCGGCGCCGAGCAGGGTAAAGATAATCCCAGTTTGAGAGTTCACCCCGACAGCCGTGACCACCATCCGACCTGAGCCCTCCATCACGTGGGTACCTGTAATTCAGGACGTTTTGAGAAGTAAGTAATGTATCAAGGCGATGAGAGACACTCTGACAGATACTGTAAATAAAAGAACCAGCACATACACAGAATGTACAGTAGATGTTTTATGCTCAGGCATTGCGATGGTATGATGCAGTATTTTGAATAGTGAACGAAAGAATGCGTTTTCCTGCAGACACTAGAAAATGCATGTAAACAACTGGGTAAACAAAGTATATCCCTAATGGCAAGTAATAAAATACAGGGTTCATTTCAAGCCAAAACAAATAGTTTTTTTCACAGGCTGTGGTAAGTTTTTAGTCTTTAAAGATTAAAAAAAGGCAATTTTTTATCGTTTTCTTGTCAGCTGGGGTTAATGAAGCACTGTATATATAACAGAACAAAACTATATAATTATATAATTAATAAGGTATATTGTAATTAACATGACAGTAATTACAGGCCACATGCTCATTACTGAATCACTGTTTACAGCACAAATGATTGGATAATTTTTTATGCAGATTCAATATTAAATGTTGTGTACGGTGAGATTGTCAGAATGTATCATAAATCAGTCAGAACTAATCACAGTCACACATTCCATAATTGTAATTCATGAGTGATGTGTGATAATTAAATAGGGTCTGACCTGAAAGAAGCATGGGGTCCTTGTCTGCAGATTTTCGGACATGATCTGACTCTCCCGTTAGAGAGCTTTCATCAATTTTCAGATCGTTGCCTTGAATCAAAATTCCATCAGCTGGAAGTAGGTCACCTGGGAGAAGACACATGAAGATACATGAAGATGCTGCAGAGGTACTAACGACTTCTCAGTTCGTAAGAATAAGCAAGTCTGAGGTATTTAGCGCAAATATCAAGCATCAATCATTACGTTCCAAGCCAGTGAGCCAAAGTCAAGTGAAGTACAAAGTCCTGAAATTTGAACTTTAGAATTAGGTATACAGATGCATAAAATATAAGTTATAATTTGGTATAAAGATGATAAAAAAGTGTCTTGGAATTTTTTAAAATGACATTGTAACATAAGGCTTGAGTGAGAAGCTGCCACTTAAGATAAAGCTAACAGAACTAGAACTAACCGCTATTAAACTTTGCATAGAAGCTGGATATTGCACTATACAGCCCTTTGTTACTGTTCCTCCAAGTTAAAGTTTATGATGCGTTCAAGACCATCAAAATATGAACATGGCCCTTGTTTTACATTAAGCCAAACGTCTTTCCATGAAATATTGTTAATGCTCCAATTAATACAGATTTAATAATAGTTTGTCTTTTACATTTATGGCACTTAGTAGACACTCTTATCCAGAGCGACGTACATCAGTGCTTCAGTAGTCCACAACTGTTCTTCATACCTGTAAAGCTAAACTTAAATCAACTTCAGCTTTTAACCAAGTTACTGCTAGCTAAGTTACACACCTTAACAAACCCTGTCAAAGAGAAAAAACAAGTCAGAAGTTAATACACAAGTAAGGAAAAACAGTTAAGAAGGTAAGTGCCTGAGGGATTTGTTAAATATATAGGAAAAGATGTATAAGAGATAAGCGAGAGGACAGTCACCAAGATGCGCCTTAAAGAGGTGAGTTGCAGTAGTCCAGTTTAGAGATGACCAGAGACTGGACGAGTAACTGTGTGGCTTCTGTGGTGAGAAAGGGTCGGATTCTTCTGATGTTGTACAGAAGGTATCTGCATGTCCTGGAGAGGTGGTCAACGTGCGACAGGAATGACAGCTAGCATGACACCAAGATTTCCTACCTTCTTTGAGGGGACAATAACAGAGTTCTCAAAAGAAACGGTGAGGTCATGGCTTGGTGATGGACTCCCTTTGATGAAAAGCAGCCCAGTCTTGCTGGGATTCAGCTTGAGGTGGTGTGTCGCTATCCAAGAGGAGATGTCAGCCAGGCAGTCTGAGAAGTGGTTTGAGACCTGATCATCACTGGAGGGGAAAGAGTGAAGTTGAGTGCATAAACGTGGTAGGAAAAGTCATTTGAGGCTATTACATCCCCAAGAGAACCAGTATATAGAGAAAAGAGAAGTGGTCCAAGGACTGAGCCCTATGGTACACCAGTGGACAATCTTCGCAGGACAGACTGGGAGCCTTGACATGCTATATGGTACTTCCAGTCATCAAGGCAATAGATTCAAACCATTGCTAAGCTGTGCTTGATATCACAAGGCTGGAGAGAGTAGCCAGGAAGATCTGATGGTTAACTGTGTTGAAGGCTGCAGAAAGGTCAAGAAGAATCAGGGCAGAAGACAGATCTAACTGCATGAAACTCTTTGGCGATGGCTTGCAGTGCTGTTTCAGTAGAGTTCACAGCCTTGAACCCGGACTGGTGAGGATCCTGAAGCCTGTTTTGAGAAAGAAAGATGTTAAGTTGGTTATAAGCAGGACTTTGGAAAGGAAGGAGAGAAGAGATACTGGTCTATAGTTGTTGATATCTGAGGAGTCCAGCATGGGTTTCTTCAGAATTGGTGTGACCACTGCAGACTTGAAAGCAGACGTGACATGGCCAGTTGTTAAGGAGCCATTAATGATGTAGGTGATATGCGAGATTAGATCTGAATACATAATCTGGAGCATACTCGACAGGATAGGGTCGAGTGGAGATGTGGTGGGTTTGCTGGACATCAGAAGCAATGCCTGGGTAGCACTGGCCAGTCTCTGGCTGACGGGTGGCTTGAGCTACATCAATCTTCTAATCAAAGAACACAGCAAAGTCTTCTGGTGAGAGAGTAGGAAAAGCAGAGAGAGAGATGGAGATTTAAGAAGAGACAAAAAGGTGGTAAACAGCTTGCAAGGGTTGGATGCTGATTCTTCAAACTTGGTTCTGTAGAAGGAAGACTTTGCAGAAGTTAAATCAGTGGCAAATTTGGATAAAGGGGAGCAATGAGAGATAAAGTCACTGTCATGAAGTATTTTCCTCCATCTTCTTTCAGCTGCTCTCAGTTCCCTTCTGTTACTTCTCAGGACCTCAGACAGCTATGGAGCCGGGGGAGAGACACGCTTCAGTCTGGAAGACAAGGGGCAAAGTAGATTAATTGAGATGTGGAGAGATGAGAGGTGGTCATTGGTAGCTGATTCAACTGAAGATGGACAGGGGTTAGAGGAGTTAGGGAGAGATAAGGAAGACAGAATGGCAGAGGATAGAAGGGACAGAGAGGACAGATTTCTGTGTGTAGTCGTTACATGTGGAAGATGAGATGAGGAGGTCTGAAGAGGAAATTTGAAAGACAGATGATGATAGTCAGAGGCATGTAAAGGACTGGGCAATGTATTGAAATTGATCTGGTCGATACTAAGTCAAGAGCGTTGCCTGCTTTGTGGGTCAGAGGAGACTCACCGAGGGACAGGCTGAAGGATGATATGAGCATCGCAAGCTCACAGGTCTTCAACTTGTCACCTGGCAGATTAAAGTCCCCAAGGAGGATGAGTGGAGAGTCATCATCTGAAAATGAGTTCAGGAGGACGTCCAGTTAGTCGATGAAGTTAGGACCAGGTGGGCAATAAAGGACAATGATATGGAACTTAGCTGAATATGTTATAGTAACAGAATGGAATTCAAAGGATGAGATGTTGAGCTAGGAAAGACTGAGAGGCATAAATGCCAACTACGTGAGAGCAGCAAACCTGTACCCCCTCCTCTGCATGTAGTATGAGGAGAGTGAGAGAAGGACATGGCAGAGGAGAGAGCAGCTGGAGTTCTCTGGTGTGATCCAGATCTCTGTTAGGGGGAGTAAGTGGAAAGAGTGGAGAGACACCAGTCCAGAGATGAAATCAGCTTTCTTGATGCAGGATTGGCAATTCCACAGACCACCATGAACCACTGTAGAAGGCTGTGGAGAAAAAAGTAGCTGAGAGAGGTTACTGAGGTTTCTCCCACACCGACGGGGAATGTATCTTCTTGGCCTGTAGGATATGTGAACAGGTATAGGTGTGAAGCACATTTTCTGTACGAGTAAATAAGTAAAACAGAAGAATAAAAATAAGAAGGGATACTTAGCTGAGTGTAGATAGTGCAACCATCTGAGGTGGAGTGTATCTCCTTTATACTTGTGGGTGAGTATAAGCCACCCCCACTAATTACACCAGGTGAGACTTATCTAGCTGATTGCAATGAAGCTAATGAAGCTAACCCCACTAGGGACAAAGGCAGCCAACAAACAAAGCACCCAAACAAAATATCAATCTAAAACAAAGGAAGTCAAAGTGGACAGTAAAATAGCAGCACACAAGTTAAGCAACAGAAGAAACTTAAGCTAGCTTACTAGATGAAGATACAGCCAAGTAGACACCACAAGCACAGACTGAATCTAGACTAGAGACTTGCCTGTACCAATAAAAGACTTGCCTGTACTGACTCAGTCCTCAGCTTAAGCCTTGCCTGTACTGACTCATTCAAGTCTTTTACTTACGATTCCCAACTTAAGACTTGCCTGTAGTGGCACAGTCCTTAATGTAAGACTTGCCTGTGCTGACTTAGTCCTCAACTTAAGCCTTGCCTGTACTGACTCAGGCAAGTCTTTTACTTAAGAATCAGTCCTTTAAGATTTGTCTGTACTGACTCAGTTCTCAATTTAAGACTTGCCTGTACTGACTCAGTTCTCAACTTAAGACTTGCCTGTACTGACTCAGTTCTCAACTTAAGATTTGCTGGGCTGACTCAGTTCTCAACTTAAGACTTGCCTGTACTGACTCAGTTCTCAACTTGAGATTTGCCTGTACTGACTCAGTACATAACTTAAGAGTTGCCTGTATTGACTCTGGACTTGACTTGGGAACTGACTTGAGATTTGCCTGAGCTGACTTGGGACTTGCTCGTCACTTTCAGCTCAGTGACTCGCTCTCACCTCTGCCTCTTGCAAGTACACAGTACTTAAGCAATGATGTTTTTCTGTGAGAATTGTGTAGAGGGGAAACTGTGTGGAGGAGCAGGCCTGGTGATGACATCTCTGCATGAGACCACCATGGAGAAGACTGAATAAACCTAATTAACAGTTTATAAGGCAGTGCAATCTCAGAGTAGCACATTTACTTTGTGCTGTATAATGAAGTTGCTACGTGAACAATAACTCGAAAACACTCTTCACTCAGTTCATCTCCCCGAATTCAGGCGTCTGCTGCGGTATTGCGCTTGATGGGTAAATCACACTCCTCTGATCCAAATTTCCTTTTATAACCAGCAGCGAAAATGACAGAGCACACTTCAGGCAGGCAGTGGGTGATTTCCCCCAGTAATTTACTCATTTATTTATTTACGTAGTAAATCATGAGTGTGATTTTTAACAAACTCAGTTTTAAATCCATTCGTCCTCTTATTTTTGTCGTTAGAAGGCGTGTTAGTAGTAGTGATGAGAAATGATCACAGGTGTGTCCCACTGTATAGTTAAGTCCCACAGAAAGGACACTGTACTGGTGTGACATATGCTTTTGTATGCGGCATAAAATACTAGAAAAGGTCCAGTAACAACATTATAAAACATTTTTAATTATAAGATTATTCTCTATGAGCCATATTTGAACAGTGCTTTAATGACTTACACACCTAAAACTCTTACACACCTTAAACGGTAATAAACAGCAATCTATATATAAATAAAGTCTATGTATAAATAAAGCTGCTGAATGGGGAGGCATCATGGGGAACTACACAGCTCTTTAGGGGTTCAGGCTTGTTAACTACCTTTTCATTTGAATATTTATTATTTTCTTCTCTGTTTTACACCATCTCATCCTGCACTGGGGAATATTGACCAGTAAAGTGTGCTTTCACAGTAGCCTGTGTGTTAATTTGAATAGAAAAGAGAGAGGAATGCACATCTGATATGAATAGGTCATACTATAACAATGTTTATTAGCATTTTGTTCCAATTTTTAATTCTGTATTAAGAAATCAGTTTTTGATGACTCTAGGCAACACTATTTTCTCACTGGAGCTGGAATTATTCGACCTTTGGACAGGCCTTTCATTGGCCTTCGTTCTTTTGATATTCAGAGATGCAGATTTGCACACAACTTACAGCGAAAACTATGTGGAAACTATGTGGACACCTGAAGATCACGACTATATAGGTGTGTTGGACATCTCATTGCAATATCATTTCACAATAATAGCACTTACTGTTGGCCAGGGCAGCTCCAGCAGGGCTGAAAATTCAAGAACTGGTAGCTTCCTATGACTGTGTCATGTTTTATTAATTTCAGGGTAGACACAAAAGCCTCAGTTCAACCTTGAATTTTCATTTAATTTAATTTTGTAATTTCGTATTTTTGTTTATTCTATTATGTTTTGAATCGAAATACTCTGAGGAGTCAATTGCCATTTCATCAATGGTCACTAGGGGGCCTGCAGAAACGAGTTAAGATCACTGTGTTCTTCAGTAATGGCTGATTTATTGCCAGTATTTGTGGAGATTGCGTGTCTATGTGCTTGATTATACACCTGTTAACAATAGGCAGGGGCTGAAACACCAAAACACAAGTCATTAGGAGGGGTTTACTACTTTTGGCCACACAGTGTATTTACTATAGATGTAAAATGGCTTTTCTCATGCTGTGATGTGGCCCACAAGTATTTGATGTGTTTCCAGTTCCCTCTTGTGTTTAAAATAGCAATAAAAACATCCTCCCAAATCTACTATAATCCCTCCCTCTGCAAACCTGGAGAATCCTTTACAGTCTCACTGAAACACACAGGCTCAATGGCATATCACCTTTTATCAGTGTTTATACTTTTATTTCATGATAAAACACTTTAACATACTTGTGAATAGGAAATCACAACATTTTTCTAACCAAGACTTTTCCCAGTAGTGATGGTGGGGTTTGTTGGAGGGGGAGGTTGAGCATCATATTCTATATTATAGTACACTTGGTAACAATTTTTTATGAAAGGTCTGTTTCATGGCAATTTTTGATGTTTCTTAGTCAAGTTTTGCACGCTGATTCAGAAAATCACAACAGTTTTTTCCTACCTTCACTGGTTCTAGAGATACATTTGATGTATATTTAGCACATACGAGCAATCCGCTTTAATCAGCACGCCTGGAATTTGCAAAATATTAACACCACTGGGAGCAACAAGGTTTATTTTGCATGCACAAATAAAGTACCGATGCAAATAACCCTCAAAGCTTTAAAAGTGTACACTGGATCGTTTTCGTCTCTTGTGAGTCGAGTCATCAGTACGAACCAAACTCCAGATACAGTCACCCATCATGGCTTCATCCCATCATCCCTGGTTCCACTTCTCCATCGCCTGGACGTCTTGGTGAAATCTCTCTCCATATTCTTCACTCACAGCACCAAGATTTGGTCGAAAAAAGTCAAGATGAGAGTGCAAATAGTGCAGCTTGGGTGACGTTTCTAAAAATCACATTTCTAACCAAACCCTTGAAGCTACATGAAAATAAACATTACCACTGAAATCAGCGCGCCGAGATTGTATAAGAAACACTACAATATGTAATGAAACTCATTTTTGTTGTCTGGTGTTATTGGTTATTGTTGGCCTGCTAGACTCTGAAGATGTTTTGGAGTCATGACACTTCACTGAGAGATGACAGTACAATAATAATAAAAAAAAGTGTTTCCCCACGTGTGGACCGTGTCCCCTGGTGGCAAAATGTGTCAAATGACCCAGATTTTTGCACCCCATTCCATGTGTAATTTCTATTTCTTTTTATATTTATTTTGGTACAGTGGATAAAAATGGGTGTTTTATTGAACTCTTTTGTTAGATTTTAATTCTAAGGTTCCTGGTGGGGTTGTAGTCTACAGAGGGGGGGCCGGTGGGACCGCTGTGATGTAATCGAGATCCTCAGTGGGTTCACAGAGCACAGAGATTTGCGTAACAAAATGTCATGTTTTTGCTGAAACGATCCATGTTTCATTATTTGGCAAACTTCCAAAATACCCCCTGGAGATTTTCCTGCTCTTTTGTTGTCAGGCTGGTGCTACAGGACACCAGAGGGTTCCTGAAAGTGTAAACCTCGATGTAAAACGCATCACATCGCTTTTTCCTTCATATTCATATTCATAATGATGACTGACATTCAGCCGTCGTTATTCATTTATTTATTTTTCTGGCGATAGTTATGTGGCCTTTTCTTACCAGATTTTCATTCTTGATAAACTCTAGAAAGTTGTTGGTTGAACAGCTATAAATGAAAATGTGTGAAATAAAGGCAGTTTCCTTTCTAAGATGAGAGAATCTGTAACAGTGCAG
>JBBJLS010000134.1:9483305-9494270 GCA_037577275.1 Bryconaethiops microstoma | reverse complement strand
GTCAGACAGACTCACACTGTGGTATAGATATAATGATCAGTGTCAGTCAGACTCCACTGTTTCTTCAAAAACACTTAATATATGATTATTATATGCTAATTATAACACTATCATGCAATATATAACCAGCTTCATCACAAAAACTGTACGTGCGGGAAAAACTAAACATAGATGAAAAATGTAGTGTTTTTCACCATGAAAAACACTACAAAACCCACATAAACTTATCTCTGATGATTTTGACCCGCTGACCTGTGTTATTATTACGTTTTAAAATTACAATAACTTTGGTTCTACGTGACACAGGAACACCGAACAAAGCTCAGCATGACGTCTGACACCTCAAGCATCAACACAAACTAGAGGAGATGTTGGGTCGTATAATGACGATTTACCATCCATGCCGCTCACGTTGGGTTTTTTCTTCATTGGGGAGCTGGGTGTCCTTGATGCAGGCACGGTGGTCTTCCTGCTTGCCTGCTGAATTCTCAGACTGACCTTGTAAAGCTTAAGCACCACAGGAGAACTGAGATGGTGCAGAGCACCGGTTTCACTCAAGCTCTGCCTGCTTAACTAACGGTCACAATTAAATAGCGGTTCACAGTCGGAGATGGAAGATGTTGAATGTACGAATGCAATAATCCCGTCCTATTAGGTAAAATGACCACGTTGGCCACTGTGACAATGATCCCCCCACTGCCAAACGCAGCCCAGAACAGCTGAGTTCATTATGCATTGTTTCACTGTTATTACTTCTAGTGCTGTTGGGGTGCCGGTGGGAGGTGTACATTAATGGAAACAGGCAGAAAAACGTGCAGTCACCTCACATAACATGTTTTTGCAGAACTTCATGTGCAAAATCACAAGAAAACAAAGCACGAACCAGCTCTCTTCTCAGACCTGACATATCTAGCATGTCAAGAGCAATGCATTAGGAGGACATAATTATGCATGTGTGTGTGTGTGTGTGTGTGTGTGGGTGGGGGTGTGTGCGTGTGCAGAGGGAGGGGGTAGTCGGGGGGCAGAACCATGTAGTTAACAGTAACACAGATCAGTGAAATATTTTACTGTACCTTTGGGGTATTTTTGCTCAAAATAACTGAATTCTAAGCTTTTCTGAACTTATGTTTAATAGAAATAAAGGCAGCAACAGTACAGAAAGGGGTTAATATGTAAGGATTAAGCATGAGGAGTTATTACTATATCATTTAAGTGTGACAGCATAGTTACATATCTGTTTTGATGTGGTATGTCATGGGGTTAAATTAATAAATGATGAACATGCTATTTTGTGTCACTAGGTGGATTTTCATTAACCTGCTTAATGCCGGTGATAAAAAAGTATATATAAAATACAAGAGTAATAAAAAATACATGCTAAGTATTTACAAAGGCATAATAATAAAGAATGAAAGTGATCATTTCTAAGCAGATTCAACAAATAAACAGTTTCTTCCCTCAGGCCATCAGACTGCTCAATCGAAACTGAAACTAAAAGCTGTTCCCCCCACACACACACAACTACTCAGACTTTAATTACCTGCGTAAATTTGCATCTATTTATTACGCTGCGCATTCTCCATCCTTTTGCTGCTATATTTGCACAATTATTTATATTTATTGCTGTTTAATTATGCTCTGCATTTTTGCACACACAGCTCTTGCTAGAATACAGTACCTGTCAAAATGCTGTATTAATCCAGACTGTAGCTTTTGTAGACTCATTATAGACTGTTGCCTTGTCTAATTGTATTGTTGCACTTGTGTTTTCTTGCACACTTTTCTGTCCTGTCTGCACTTGTGGTCTTGTGGCACATTGATTCGTTTCACTGTGTTCTGTGTGTGTATGGTTGAAAAGACAATACAACCTACTTGACCTGACTTGAATAATACAAAATGAAAGTCAAGAAATATTGCTAATCATTCAAAATATGTAAAAAATATGTGATCAGGGAACCAGGACAGATTATTATTGCACATTGGTATAGATTGTTAGTAAACAATTAAATAATTAAATTATTATGTAATTGCATATTGCCAACGTAGTTTATTTTACATCTCCAGTGAGATTTGTCTCAGACTGAGGAGAATTCAGAGTTCACCAGGTTTATGGCAATTGGGAAAAAGCTTGCCTGATGTGAGGAAGCTAAACTCATCCAGGATGAGTAATGACAATTGCGAGAGGAGAAAACCCAGCTTTAACTAAATAACACCTCTCAGCGGAAACACAGACCATATATTTTGCACTTAACTGCAATGGAAACCAAACTAATGCCAGAAAATGATTAAAAAACAAAAAATCCTGACTTTAAACAAAACCAGACCAACAAACCACAAGCTTCTCTCATAACTGTGACTCCTAAGCTTTGAAGACACACAAAAGATAAGAGCCTATTGTTTGTACAGTTCAGAGGACGTGTATGTATACAGTGTATATCAGTATAATGGACCCCCAGTGTACGCAGACTTCATTAGCAACAGCCCCAGAGACGGCTTCATTCGATCTAATCCCCTTTGCAGCACAGCACTTCATACTGTATGGCACTTCTGGGCACAAAATGTCACAGAGCCTGTCAGGCGCTATCCGTGGTCCTGAAGCGCAGACAGCTAGTGTTAGATAACTGCTCGTGACTCTCCGAGCTCCACTACAGCAGAACGCCAACTGGTGCAAAAGCAGTCTTTGGTGAGATTTGCATTCAGAACGCACAGTCCGCTTGACAGGACACTCTATGAACGAACCCAGGCGTTCTAATGTCCCCACTGAAATGCCGTTGGATGTTTTTCTTTATATCTTAGGTCAAATCAGGGTTTATTAGAAGCAATCACACAACTGTTCTTTTCAAGTTTTATTATTATTATTATTATTATTATTATAATTATTATTATTATTATTACTACTATTATTTTGGGGACACTTCTCTTTCAAGGTCCTTTGAAAAACGCACGGTTGGCACATGCCTTTGAACCCCCCCCCCCCACAGTATACAGCTTATGTATTGGATGATCAGCGGCTGCATATGGATTTTTTAAAGGTTTGATTTTTGTGGATGAGCCGCCTGAGCGATGTATATGTAGAAAGAGTGGAGGGGTGAGTCACCTTAACAGTGTATAGGGGAGAGAGAGCAAGCTTTGTGACATCAGCATACTATATTGGAGAAATGCGGAGCAAAAACATCTGTCTGGCAACGGTAGCATAAAAACATAATAACATAAGAATAATAAAGCTCAGGTCAGTGATTAAAAAAAAGACATATGTCACCGATAGTTTTGAGGCCGTATCTGAACTTTTCTGGGTGAAAAATGTGTTCATATTGAGCCTGAAGGACACTAAAATGTTGTTAAGTTAGCCAGCAGTTTTTGGTCTGATGGTCTCTGGACCCACTGCGCATGGAAAAAGTCCCACAAGCTGGAGGCAGGAACCTCATGAGAAACCAAGGCATGAACTAAAACATCTGGGAAGTACAGTAACATCCTGTGGCATTTACAGTACCAGGTACCATACAGTGTACCATACCATACCAGGTACCATACTGTACATACGGTATTATAACGTATTATAACGTCGTCACACTCTGTTCTGTGCAACTGTCCCTCTTTTTAGACCTGCGATTCATCATCCAACAGCGGTTTCTGGGCCCGCTTATCTCTCAGGCGGCTGAAAAGTGAGATTTTTCTCTCTATTGATCCCGATGGTGCTGGCGCTTATCTTGCATGGGAGCGCTGCAGGCTGAAAAACTGTAATGGCATAATTCAATCTGAACACCAGGGATGTCTGGGCATGGAGACACACTGCAATTAATCTTCCTTAAGAGACATAGACTATGTCACCCCCTCAACCAACCCCTACAGCCCCAGAAAGAAACATAAAGAAACAATAAGAGGAACAGCCTCACATCTCCAGTACAACAGCAACTAGGATTCAGTCTATAGCACATAAAACACACACACACACACACACACACCGAGGTTTGCAGACTCTCATTCTGCCTTAATTTCAGGCTGTATTGCATTAAGGTGTCATCATTATTTACGGTGTTATTTCTTATCCGGCTGTACTTTGTGGCCAAAAACATTATGTCAGGTCGTATGTCTTGCTGACACTTTCACGATTATTAAGAAACAAACTTTCCGTAATTTGGTTTAAATTACGGAAAGACCCATGAAATTCATCATCCCCTCGTTTTCCCATGACTGGGGCTTTAACTCTTTGAGGTTGACACAAAAAGACGATTTTTGTTGCTTATTTTGTCCAGTACTATGAACCCTCAGCGCTGTCGCTGCATCTATTTTACTCATGTAAAGAACGTAGAAATTCATACATTTTCATTTTAGTCACAAATAACAAGCACAGATTGGATAATACACCAGTATATATCAGTCAGATTGAACCAACAGACATTAAGCACTTATTAAAAAGCACCATGGGGGATTCCGTTAGTACAGCCGCACACAGAAAGCTCCGATTCCACATACTGATCCCTTCGACTGTGACACACCCAACCCTCTGGGGGCAAGATTTAATCAGATAAAGCCAAAGGTGAACACTGATGAGGTGGCATAGTCGATAAAGGTGAAATAGGGTCACTTGAACTAAAAGAGAAGAGATAAGTCTTGCGCCAACTTGTGGATTTGAGGAACAATGTCATCAGAGTAGACATCTGTACCCTCTGGGTTGATATGTAATGTGATATATAATATTCGTAGTATTGCGATGAAAAATATTACAATACTACTCCACCTCTGCTTATAAGTGTGCTTCATACAGAGTGGCAGTGGAGCATAAGAGCTGTTGCTGGTTTGCAAATGTTGCCAGGTGTTTAAATACTTAATAAAAGCCCAAATAGGTTGTTGCTGCATTATTTATTTAGAGTCAGAAGTCGTCACACATTTGGATGCTTAAGATGTTCATTTAAAATTCTGTTGCTTTTTAAAATTCTACTTAAGTTTTTTGTTTTATTTTGAAAGCTGTAATTCAGGGTGAAATTTGCATAATCCTTTATGCTTCTCCTTTACTACCTTTCTAATGTTAAGTGAGTTGATGACCAAATTATTTACAGTACGGCTAGTCTAAATAAGTAGCCAACATTGACTCACCACTATGCGAGCCTGGACACACCAGTGCTTTACTGCTCTGCATGGCATTAAAAGGTTAAACAAATAAAGAGTTAGGGGGTACCAAACTCTTTCAAGCATGCTTCTTCTCATTGCAGGCTATGGAATGGTGGCTTAGAAAGGTTAGCCACTGAAACAGCATCCCAAAGTGAGGTGGGACCAGCTAGCAACAGGAATAATACATTTATTTCACAGCACAATGAGTAGAAAAGCAAATTATTGACAGAACTAGCTTTTCTGGATGAGAACCATCACAATAACTAAACATCCATCTACTATATATGAACTGCTTATCCTGGATTCTATCCCAGTGGTCACAGAGCAAATGGAGAAACACCCTGCGTGGGTCACCAGTTAATCACAGGATACACACACACACACACACACACACACACATATACACACTGGAGGGGCAATTTAGTGTCTCCAGTCCACCTAACCTGCAGGTCTTTGGACTGTGGGAGGAAAACGGAGATCCCGGCAGAAATCCACACAGACAAGGAAAGATACTTAAGCATTAAATGTGGATAGAATTGGCATGAGCAGATGAGTTAATGACCATTAATGCATTAATGCATATTCATGATCTGCCATTTTTCAGATTCTTTCATCACAGGCCTTTGCAAATTTCCGCAACTTTGCAAATTTATGTAATTAAAAAAATTACATCTCCTGCAAAAAGTCTTCTTCCGGTATGCGAACACTCCTGGGCTCCGTTGCCTGGAATACATTTCAAATTAACAGTCATTTTCCATTCCTGGGTGTAATTGAATTCCGGGCCGTTATGATGATTGATATTACTTACTCAGCATTCCCCTCCACACTCGCTTTAATGGCTTTGTCTTTGCCGCTCGCTTTATGGCCCAGAGGCTTGATGTATGGCCTTGACCTAAAGGTTATTTCTCTGCCGCACACTTCATTAACTCTGGGTCCTTGGAAACCGTCCTTTTCAGTGGATTCCCTCACTGCCCTGCCTCATCAGAGCGGGGCTCGGGAATGCACAGTCATGCTTGTTAACGAGGGCTCTAGTGGAGCCGTTCCATGGTTGAGGAGGCAGCATGAGGCGCGGGTTGAGCTCGGTATGGTGGCTACTGGACCTCCTTGATGACACTTTTATTACATTTTCCCCATAGCAACATAGCCCCAATGGGTTACAGACGTGATAGAAGGGTCCATAAGGTAGTTAATGGTCAGTGGTCAGAGCTGAAAAGCATGCGCACCATTAGGTTGGACCCATCAATAGGATACCTGAACATCATGGTGCTGGTGAAGTGGTAAAACCCATGAAACATACAGCCTCGACCATCTGCAGTATTGTAAAACATGATATACTACAGTTTGTTATAAACAATTTGTCATAATTTAACAAAAAAACACACAACATTTCGTCCACTAAGAAATCATTTAGAGTAGGTCATTGACTGGCAAATGAAATATCAGTCAGCCTTTATTATACATTTTAGTGTATATAATAATGAAACTATGATAATGTAACCGTGTTTAAAACTGAAACCTTCACCTTGGTTTTAGGAACCAAACCAAACATCAACCAGAATGCTAATTTCCCACACTGGTTTTCATTGGGCTTAAGGCAGATTTAACCACAAACATGGGCATATGAATTTCATAAGACAGTCAAGTAACACATTTTTTGCTTTTTCTATCAGGTTTACAGTCAGAAGTTCAGTAAATACTTGTCTATAGTACAGCGAAGGCCTTCTGAATAATAGATTAGTATTCAGTACATAGAGGAGCTTACAGGCTGAAACAGGGTTCAGCACACAGCCTCACAATCACATTCATATAGAACACAGCTGAGGTCATGGGTGTGTGTATATCAAGTACATTACAGAGGCTTTAAATGCGGCTCCATCAAATTTTAAGACTGTTTTATAATGTGAGCAACCCACTTTTCACCATCACCTTTAAATCTTTTGGTTATTTTTCCAAAAACCTGACAGGCAGAAGGGGAAATATGAAAATAAAATATCAATATTAAAAACTTAAAGCAGATTACCAAAAATTTCTGATTACACAAGTCAACAGGTCAAAATCATCAGAGATAAGTTTATGTTGGTTTTGTAGTGTTCAAATCTGTGTTCAGTTTTTCTCGCACGTAAATTTTTGTGATGAAGCTGGTTATATATTGCATGATAGTGGTATAATTATCATATAATAATCATATACTGAGCGTTTTTGAAGAAACCGTGGTAGCTGACTGAGACTGATCATTATATCTATACCACAGTGGGCGCCTATCTGACTTCACACTGAAAATATTCAGTTACTTGATTGACGCCTGTGGTTTAATAAAAATCGCATGCAAGTCTATTGCAAATCTAATATTACTCATAATTCAAGTTAATGTGACTGAAAAAAGCATCTGAAATCAGCATGAAAAAATAGTTTAGAAAAGTGTGTTGTGGTTTCTGACAATTACAAAAACTTTATTTTTGTTGACCTGTGTTATTAAGAGAAACTGCAACATAGGGCTGCATCAAAATATTGTGATATCACAATACAAGAAAACGTGCATCATGGAGAATAAGTGTTCTATTAACTATGCTATTTGATGAATTAGCATTGTTTATAATGTTAAACCAGCACGGATCAACAGCCCAGTCCAGCACATTTAACTCATACCCCCCGCCACCCCCATCCCCGCCAACCGGCTCTAGTCTCATTGGTAACCTATCCCAGCACTGAATACTGTCATAATTTTTAGTCATTCATATTTTATCCTAACTTTTGTGAGAATATTGAATCGTTTTCAATTGTACTTGCAGATTATGCAGATTAACTGCATCATTACATCCCTAGAAATTGTTAGTTTTCACCGAATCCTAATTTTGCAAAAAGTTTATGTGAAATTAGATAAGTTCACTGTCACACTAATCTTTAAGCACAAGGCCAGGGTGGTGCTCCTAGTCAAGGTTACTGAAACTAAGCAGAGGAGATAAAGAAAATACTCACATTCGCTGCCCTCTCCAGGGGGCTGATAAAATGAGAGTCCCAAGGAGATGACGGCTGCGATTTCGAGGATGATAAGGGTTACATCTCGTAGCGCTTCACAAACTAACTGTAAAAATGTTTTTGGCTTCTTTGGAGGTATAAGATTTCTGCCGAAAAGTAGTTTTCTTTTGTCTAGGTCGATCTGGTCGCCCGTCAGACCTGAAAGAAACACATCAAGCAGGAGAGGTAGATCAGAATTTAGCATTTACTCCGCATTCTGAGAGATTCACTTCACTGTGGACACAGTTTTGCCAGTTCTGGTACATCATACAGTCACAAATGATAAAATGACTAGTTTTGCAGGTCAGACGTTAACTTTTCAACAGAAAGGCCAGTCAAATAGGTAACCCCTATTATAATAACACAAAAACCCAGAAGGGTGAACTGAGAGATTCACCCCTCAGCACCTGCTGTGACCACGAATATCTGGATCAGCTGATCCGAAACCAGAAAGTGTTTCAAGTGTTGTGACATGCATAGTGCATATAATATAATTATTATAATATAATACTGTAAAACATAGTATAGCATTATAATATAATATAATACAATATAATATGATAATATAATATAAAATAAAAGTTCCAAGAGTGAATTTTTTTTTTTTTTTTAAACGAGAATTTGTGATGCGGTAAAAAAAAGCCTATACATTTTTACAGTCTAAACCCTAAACATGCCCTTAAATATACTGCCAAAACACATTAATATCATTTTAAACTCAGTTTAATAAATTACCATTCAAAAAGTAAAGGTAAACCCGTATTCGTACTGTACAGTTTACACTGAACTGCTGTCTACCACAGTGCTAGAATGCAAAATACCTATGTTACCCCTGTATATACTGTACTGTAATTCATGCATGCACATTTTCTTTGGTATGCGCTGTCATTTTCTTTGGTTTAGGCATGGTAAATACAGTAATAATTTAATTTAAATTATGAAAAAATGACTGAGGCCGTGAACTCTGAACCACAACTTTGCGCGGGTTAACTTCGTCAATATATATATATATAAATTCACATCATAACATTATATTATAATATAACACTGCAATGCATATTAAGGGATTCTAATAAAACATAATTTAATAACTACATGTGCACTGCACGTCGTTTCTACATTATATTTTAATATTGTATATGCCTATCACAGTGGCGAAGTTAACTTTGTTACGGCTCTAAAACGTTAGTCACCCAGTCAGCACAAATGGTCGCATACTGTAACTCGCAGCTTCTTTTCTTTTATAACAATTCCCGGCCCCAGAACTGCATGCTGCGAGATTTGCCCCCGAGCGTCTGCAGCAGAACCGCGAACATTTTCTTTCAGCTGCTCCAAAAACAGTAGCAACATCCTGTGCCCACGTATGAAAAAATGAGCAATCCAGCTCTCTCCCCGTGTAAGATTGGGCCCTTGTGTCACCCACGGTCTCCAATTACCCTGCTGACTCACAGCACAGCTTGTGCTCCGCACTTACATAAAGCCCTCTGCGAGAGTAGCGCCCTGACCCACCGCCCTTCCCTCCTCTGTAGCTGCCATGCACCATGCAAATGATTCTGACATTACTCGAGCTGCGGCAGGAGGAAAACCGATGTCGGGCTCATCCGGGAGCAGCATTTTTATATACGGTACATCATGTAGGCGACTCCAGCTGACATTTAGTAGGGAAAAATCCCCATAAATGCCCCCCGCAACATACACAGGCTTATCGATGCCATCACAACAGAACCAAAAGGTCACATTAGACTGCAAATGGGGGCTGCAAACAGAGTTGCCCGGGGGGGAGAGCTACTGTATTGTGGGATAAAGCTGATGCTAATGTGGCTTCGGTCAACAAGTCCAGCTCCTCAGAACAAATGAGGACTAGGCGCACCTCCAGAGCCTTCAGGTTGGATAGGGGAGCTATTAATGCACAGACTAAACCTGGCTGAACATTATTGAGCAGACCAAGCAATGAGAAATCCTTGTGACAAGATAAATAAAGCCTAAACCACAGAAAAGAACAGAAGAAAGGAACCTTCATGCCATGATGTGGGAATTTCCGCTAATGAACTCCCAACTGCACGTTAAGGAAGATACTTCTTCAGCCGTGTTGTTTCAATTCATGTCACACAGCCCAAGCGCATTAGGAGGACATTTCTGCTCGTGACTGCACTCTCAACTTCATAAGTGGTTCCAATCCAAGCCGGGCTTTGCTAACATTAGCAGGCTACAATTAACCACGTACTTAAAGTTGCGCTGGCTTGGCACTGCAGAGACAAGTTGCGCCTGAAAGGGCCTCATTAAGTTGATTCCAACATGAAATGGCCATGTTCCAGTTCGGGCACCGAGGGAAGACATGCCGGACTACAAAACAGGTATTTTAAGTGACAATGGCCAATTATAGAGAATTTTCCTCCCTGCTGAAGAAACAAAAGAGACCCTGAGGAACAAAGAAACAGTTTGGTTCAAACAGTCGGTCCAAACAGAAAAAAAATTACACAGTTTTAATGATGTGTATCAGTGAATGCCAACGAGATCCCAGTAGGATGAGCTCCCTGGAAACATCTCAGATACGCAGTCTAGGTGTAGGTTTGGATTCGGTGAGTGCTGAGCGGGGGTGGTGTATGAGATTGGGGGTTTGGCGGTGAGTGGTTGTTGAGGTTTGGGGGTTTGGCGGTGAGTGGTTGTTGAGGTTTGGGGGTTTGGCGGTGAGTGGTTGTGGAGGTTTGGGGGTTTGGCGGTGAGTGGTTGTTGAGGTTTGGGGGTTCGGCGGTAAGTGGTTGTGGAGGTTTGGGGGTTTGGCGGTGAGTGGTTGTTGAGGTTTGGGGGTTTGGCGGTGAGTGGTTGTGGAGGTTTGGGGGT
>JBBJLS010000134.1:9462086-9478976 GCA_037577275.1 Bryconaethiops microstoma | reverse complement strand
GAATGGGTGGGGCTAAACTGCTGTAGACTGAATGGGTGGGGCTAAACTGCTGTAGACTGAATGGGTGGGGCTAAACTACTGTAGGCTGAATGGGTGGGGCTAAACTGCTGCTGTATGTATGTCTGCTTCTGAAAACAGTTTCAGTTGTTGTAGAACATCAAAAACATAACATTTATGTGAAACGCTCCAGATGTTCTCTGTACTTGGAAACACAGAACAGACTAAGGTGAGTTAAAAAAACAACCAAAAAACAGGTGTATGCATGAGCTTTCTGGGGCATTTTGCTCCACGCACTGGGACACCAGCCAACGTCCTGACCTACAGAACATGAAGGAAGAATGAAGGACAGAGAGAGCAAGAGAGATAGAGAGAGAGGGAATGAGAGAGAGAGAGAGAGAGAGAGAATGAGAGAGAGAGAGCAAGAGAGAGAGAGAGAGAAGGAATGAGATGGAGAGACAGAGAGAGAGAGGGACAGAAAGAGGGAAAGAGAGGAACAGAAAAAGAGGGAAAGTGGAACAGAAAAAGAGGGAAAGAGGAACAGAAAGAGAGGGAGAGAGAGAGGAACAGAAAGAGAGGGAGACGTAGAGATGAGATGGAGAAAGAGACAGAGAGGCTGTGGAGGAAAAGCAGGCCAGTTTCCTGTGCTGTGACACACCCTGCTACACACAAAGCGGACAATTTCACCGCTAACAACTTTTAATGACTTTTAATTTTAATTAATAATTTTGATTTTATTTGCACACACGTTTATGTGATATTTATGATTTGTGATATGACAATATGTATAATGATAGAATCAATATACATAACGCAACTACAGAAAGAAGTATATTGTAACCATGGAAACGAATGTTGCGTAGCTATGAAAATTAGCATTGTGTAACCATGGAAACAAGCATACTGTAGTGTAGTATAACCACTGAAATGGATGTGGCATAACCATGGAAACGGCTATTGCGTAACCAAGGAAACAGGCATACTGCAACCATGGAAATGAGTGTAAAATAACCATGGTAATGGGTGTAGAATAGCCATGGAAATGGATGTAATGTGACCATGAAAATGGGTGTAGTGTAGCCATGGAAAGGGTGTAGTGTAGCCATGGAAATGGTTGTAGTGTAACCATGGAAATGGGTGTAGGGTAGCCACGGAAAAGGTTGTAGGGTAACCATGAAAATGGGTGTAGTGTAGCCATGAAAATGGATAGAGAATAACCATGGAAATGGGTGTAGTGTAGCCATGGAAATGGGTGTAGTGTAGCCATGGAAATGAGTGTAGTGTAACCATGAAGATGGGTGTAGTGTAGCCATGGAAATGGGTGTAGTGTAGCCATGGAAATGGGTGTAGTGTAGCCATGGAAATGGGTGTAGCATAGCCATGGAAATTGGTGTAGTGTAACCATGGAAATGGGTGTAGAATAAACATGGAAATGAGTGTAGAATAACCATGGAAATGGGTGTAGTGTAGCCATGGAAATGGGTGTAGAATAACCATAGAAATGGGTGTAGAATAACCATGGAAATGGGTGTAGTGTAGTCATGGAAATTGGTGTAGTGTAACCATGGAAATGGGTGTAGAATAACCATGGAAATGGGTGTAGAATAACCATGGAAATGGGTGTAGTGTAGCCATGGAAATGGGTGTAGAATAACCATGGAAATGGGTGTAGAATAACCATGGAAATGGGTGTAGAATAACCATGGAAATGGGTGTAGTTGGGGTAGCATAATGATGGAAACTGGATCAATCCTTAGCTCTGTGATGCCCTGCCAGTGGAAGCGACATCTATCTTTCCACACAACCACATAAACAGCAAACTGCAAAACACACACACACACACACACACACACACACACACAAATATGTCCTTCAACAACTACACACACTCCTGGACCTGGCTGGGTCGCGCTTTCTCCTCTGTTCCCTCCATCCTCACTCTGCCCAGCCCCTTTCCCCTCCTCCTCCTCTTCCTCCTCCTCCTCCTCCTCCTCCTTCTCTCGCTCCCTGGCTCTCTCTCTCAGCAGCAGCAGAGCCTGCCTCGCCCGCATCTTCTTGTAGTTCCGCACCAGGAAGACGCCGTGCTCCATCACAAAACTCCTGCAGCGAAAACAAACAGCGCATTCAGAGGTGATCCTTTATTAACCACAATCTGATGATGTCCGAACAGGTCGCCTTCCAGCAGCTGCTTGTTACTATGGTAACGTGGTTACTCTGGCTGTTGTTGTTTACAGGCTCTCTGATTGGCCAAAGTGCATCTTCTTCATGATCCCTGATCACACCCACCATATAGTCGGAAAAGCATGTAATTCATCACTATGACGACATTGTGTACATACACACACACATATAGATATTTTCACCACATGCTCTTGTTGGTCCTACACAGGACCAGCCCTCCTTCTCTCCTGGGACAATAAATCTCAGTCTGAACTGGACGCATTGCTGCAAAAAAATGCGAAGTGTGATTGCATGGTTGCTATAAAACCAGTGTTTGTGCGAACCAGTGCCTCTTCTCACGGGGTCTCACCAAGCCGTTTATGGTTAAGGACAGCTGAAAATGGGTGGAGCAAACCGCTTTCGCATGAAAACAGGTGGGAAAAGCACATGTAGCCGCATTTATGAGCTGATCACTTTGAATTAAACCACAATTAACAGTGACACACATCTTTTTATATAACTGAATTGAGCCTTAGAGTCTTGAAGTCTGTTTATGAGTCTGATGTGTGTTTAACTCCACAAGACTGATTTGTTGCTCCACATTTTGTCGCTTTCGAGCTGCCATAGTCGTGACTAGGGGTGGGAATCGAAACCCAGTTCCGATTTAGAGCCGGTTCTAAATTTGCAAAGCACAGGAATCCTTTACCTCCGGCGTTATCCGTTCGTCTAATGATTCTTTCGGACTTTTTCCTGCGGCGCGCGCGATGACGTCACACTCCGCAACGCGAATTATCATGGAGTGGAGAAAGCGGTCCACAGCGTGGCTGCGTTTTACCAAAAAAAACCCCCACAGTTACGTTTGGAACCAGTGTAGTGCTGTTTTAACTTGCAAGGGTGGTAAAACTACCAAGGTGTTAAAACATTTGAGGTCTCAACACAGCATTACATTTCAAGAATGCCACGTGTTCAATTCTCAGCGGTCGAGTGCAAGCTCCGTGGTTTCCATAGACGAGGGTAACTTTAACTACAATGCCACTTATTATCAATACTAATTGATTTTTATAATTATATTTTCATATTTGGACCATTTTATTTATTATTTAAAGGAAAAATAAGTGCATAATTTATTGTTTGTGTTTATATTTACCATGTAAAGGACAAGATTGAGTTTAATAATAAAACATCTAATAAAACAGCTGCTTTTGAAGCTAAAAAATGGCCCATGACCATCTTTTTTAATGTAAATATGTAGCTAACCAGGTTTTATTACCTGCCCACAAAATTATGATCAGTTAAAAAACAACATTTATTTTATACTATTGTTGCCTTCTCAGCTGTCTTTGGCTCGTTACTCTCGGCCACAGAGCGGGTTCAAAAATGAGACAATTATGGGGAGCAGGTCTGTTCTCTCCTCCCTCGGGACGGGAGCGTTTATTTACTGTCTCCAAAAAGAACATTAGAGTGGCGAGAATCACTCAAACAGAGCGGCCATGTAAAATTCCAAACACTCCCTGAAAGACTACATCTCCCAGCCTCCGTAGAGGCTCCATTACCCAGAATGCAAAGTTTCTTAAGGCAACAGGCTCATCCTGTAACACTGTTTACGAATCGATAATGGAATCGATAAGGAATCGGATCGATAAGAAGAATCGATAATGGCACATCACAATACTCCCTCGGAGACATTCTCGCCTCTACATACTTTTAAAGCCCTCCGCTCTCTCTCCCCATCCATTACAGAGGTGACTCGACCACAAAAACGTTATTTTTAAAGGATCAGTACTCGACCAGTGATCAACCGATCAAAAATCTGAATACACGTGCAATACACCGGATATTAACGAACGTTTTAGCGCTGAAATGTTGCCAAAATTTTTGAGGAGAGCTTTGGAGGAGAAGCAGTGCCAAATTCCAGCTATAAAATTAATGAAAATGATAATAATAATAAAAATGAAACTTAAGAACAAAACTGTGATAGCACAGCAAATAAGCAGATTTCTCCGGTACCTCTCTTCTCGGGATAATGGCGAGAGGAAGTTCTCGCTGTCGCTTCTTCCCTCCTGCAAACGACAGAAGAAGAAAGAAAAAGCCTCCTCAGAAACCCATCGCCGTTTGTTCACTCGTACGTGGGATCATGGGTGGTCCTCCTACCTGCTGCTGGAGAAGCTCCTCATCCTCCTCCTGCCCGTCCACGAGCCTGCAGGGAATTAATACATCATTCATATGGGGAATAAAGACTTTAACCCCTAAAACTCAGAGCGTATTGGTAAACTGTCGTCATACAGTAAAACAGATCCTTATATGGAAGTTCCCAGGTGTGTGTTGGTGCTTGAGGTGTCAGACGTCATGCTGAGCTTTGTTTGGTGTTCCTGTGTCACGTAGAACCAAAGTTACTGTAATTTAAAGAGCATAATAATATAATAATAATAATGATAATAATAATAAGCTCTACTGGGGTTTAAAAAATAGTATCACATGCAAATGAACATAAAGAACGAAAATGATCAAATTTCTTTTATTTTAGGTTTTGGAAACAAACAGAAAAAACACAAAATCTTTGAAACCGGGAGAACTTTCAGAATAGTCTCCGCCCACAAGTGGGACGGGAAAACCCGCAGAGGGAGGGGCTCTGGAGAGCGGCCGAGCGGCCGCGCGCCCAGCAGCAAACGGTAAGCCTGTAGTTAATGATGGGAGTGAGAAAAAATCAGAATCAGAATCAGAATCTGAAAACTTAATTTATACCGGAGGAAATTGCTTAAATTACAACTGCACAGACACACAGAGATACAGAGACAAGAACAATATAAAATATAATATAAAGTCTAAAGTAAAACTCTCCAGAAAATGTTTATACTAACTACACTGTGCTATATGCCATAGGTCACTGCTGTTCTGCTCGTGTTGAGGGAAAGACAATGGGGCCTTCACAGAAGATAAAGATTAGTTCGGCGCTTACGGTTCTCCGACATGTTCTTCCATAGAACATCCCTCTGCACTGGGGGGAAATTGCGACAGACAGTTAAGCCGAACTTCACTGTAATCTTTCAAAACCTCAGAGATGGATGTGGGCTCAGAGCCAAAAACACACACACACACACACACACACACACACACACACACACACACACACACACTCCAAACCGGAGTAGAGCAGTCAGCCTGAGGACAGTACTGAAGCAAATTTGTACTAATGTGGCTCCTTCACATCTTGCTTTGAGTTTTATATATGATATAATTTTAGTTTAACTGAGGCTGCATATGCTACATAAACGCGTTTCCAACATAAATGTGTTGGAAAATTGAAGTTCATGTGAGTTTGGGGTCGGAGCTTGTTTTCCTCTATTTTGGTGAAGTTAGCAAGCTAGCTAACCCATCAAACAAAATGCAGCTTCCACAGAAATTCACTGAGACTGAACCATAAAGGGACAAAAACTACCTCTACTGCCTCTAACTGTTCCTCCTCACTCAGACCCCAACACAAACTACCTCTACTGACTCTAACTGTTCCTCCTCACTCAGACTCCAACACAAACTACCTCTACTGACTCTAACTGTTCCTCCTCACTCAGACTCCAACACAAACGACCTCTACTGACTCTAACTGTTCCTCCTCACACTGACTCCAACACAAACTACCACTACTGACTCTAACTGTTCCTCCTCACACTGACTCCAACACAAACTACATCTACTGACTCTAACTGTTCCTCCACACATTGACTCCAATACAAACTGCCACTACTGACTCTGGGCTGAAGGTTAAATATGTTCAGAAGAAGCTGCTTGTCTTTGTATGAGTGCATGTGCACATAAGTGCATGTGCACATTCTTTGATTTCTGATGCATTAGGCCCAAAAAGAAACAAACACATGCAATGCTGCTTTCCCATGCAGCATCACATGCGAGCAGCCATTATCCTGGAGGAAAAAAAAACTGCACATGTAAGGAAAAGTGACAGAGGCCATCCTCTCTCACCCAGCTGGGATGTCAGTCTCAGGTTACTTATGCAGGGGCTCAAATGTTGGCAGGTCACAAAGGCTTGTGTCCATTAAAACGCTGGAACTCATGAAAAAGTCATGATGAGTGATGGTGAGCGGTTCATCCGAACACTTTAAACATCCTGCTGCTCCTGCACATGAGCCTTTGGAGCACTTGGGATTCATAGAATGTTTCTACGTAACTCTTATTGGTAGCATTTATTGTATTTGTGTAATTCAATATTAATACTCATGCTTGCTCACAAAAGCAAACCAATTATATGAAAATGAGGACAGCTTCTTCAACTGTGTTTGAATTATATTTGATGATCCAGGTGGCACAACCGTCTAAGGTCTCACCATCAGGAGATCATAGAGATGGAGCAGGAGTCTATGACCAAGAGTTCAAGCACTCTTAAATGGCCTCCATAGCTTCACACGACTCAGAGTCCTCCCCGCTGGTAGTATAGTGTGATGGGGAGCCCTAGTTAGTGGGTGGAGTTGGAAAACAATTGGGAAAAGAGCAAAATGAGGATTTGTGCATTTGCTGGCTGTTAGATGCTCAGAGTCACCACCCAGCCTGCAACAGCTCATCTTCTCATTCTGGAAATGAACGAGCTCACAAAATGTCCAGTAGGAAAAACAGCACTGAGCAGATCCTGAAGGAAACGGCGCTAATATTTACTCAACATTAATGCCGTTCAACATGTAAGACATTAAACAAACAGGCCTCATGCTGTTGAAGGCCACCAAATCGTGATCATGCTGTATAGCCAAATATCACAGCAGTATCCCGCTGTCCGGGGCAGAGCGAGACGCAATGGAGTCTGACAGCCCTACGAAGTCTGCAACCCCAGCAAGGCTCCGCATCGCAGTTCTGGAGGTGGGGTTAACTTAAATGTGTGTGTTTAAACAGTTCTATCTGTTGCTGCTTTTTGCTTGTGTAACAGAATTCCTCAATAAAATTCGATTGTCTGCTACTTTGCATTTTGATTTTGTATTTGCTCCCGCTGCACCACCTGACGTCTGAATATTTCCTTGCCTGTGGTACAATGTTCACCTCCAGTCTGGTGATTCTTTGACTCTTTCAAAGGATGATTATGTTTGTTGTGCAGCAGCACAAGCAGTGGTAGTTATGGTTACGATGCCATAGTAGTTATGAATGAATAAGGGATGTCGATAAATACTCCATAAAGACTGTGTATAAAGGTGGGTGACCTTGGCGATGTGATTTACTAATATTATGCTTGTTAGTTATGCTCAATAGTTTGTTTTACAGCATCAAACAGCAAATCTGTTTTATAGTTGTGTGTTGTGCTCTTGAGTGGCCTGCACAGCACTTGCTTTGTCTATCAGTTCGTACTACAGTTGTCTGGACGCAGCCCAAGTGACTTAGTTATGGATTGACTATCATATGTACATAAACATGAGGATGAGGACGGTGAAGATGGTGGTATGCTAGCTGTAATCTTGAATCACCATTAACTTGCATTGTAATTTACATTGTAATTTGCATTTTTGGATTTAGAAGCTGTTCGGTAACTAATTGCATGTGCGTCTTTGACGGTGGGAAAGAAACCATCTATGAACAACCAATGGGTAAACGGCTCTGAGATGAAAGGACTGCAGAAACACAAACACGAGATTCACTCCAAAGGAAACGGTTTGTTTTGGCGCAGTGGGAAACCTGCAGAAGCACTGCAGGAACCTACTCAGGGTCAGCATGTGGTCAGATTATGGAAAACACCAGTTTTAAAGGAGTCAAATTAGGTGGGCAGACTTTTATAAGTATAAGTCTACTGGACAGAGACCTTTAAAGGCTTAGACGACGATCCTTCAACCTGACTGGAGACGCACAAATGCATTTAGGGTTCAAATCACTTTAAATGTTCATTATGAAAGTGCATCTCAGTGCTTCATTATACCGAGTTTACAAACCCTAAAATGATGTTTGCTGTGTATGCTTTGCTTTTGGGAGCACAAGCTTCATTAAGCAAGTTGTTTCCATTAGTAAAAATGTGAAAAGGCAAGATATAACCGTGCTCTCTCTCTGTCTCTCTCTCTCTCTACCAATGCCCATCATCATCAGCAGGACCTGGGTTGCTGTGTGGAGTACCGTGTTAAGTGTGGTGGAAAGATTATCCTCATGCTTTTTCATTCCATCACCAGGTTACCCTGCAAAACTGCCAAATTTAACGAGTAATATAATATGACCGCATTACTGCACAAGACTGATAAGCCTCCAGTCACAGGAGGAAAAAAACACCCTGCTTCTGATGATATGAAATCTTTACATGCCACATGAAATCCACACTATTCATATTTGGGAAAAATCGCATGTCCATGACACTAATGGAATCATGGTAAAAAATGATAATGGCAAAAAAAAGAAAATATTTTAAAAAATAAAGAGCATGAATTTAAAGTCCTCAACCGAAGATTGAGCTTTGGAAAAGCTGACCGAACATAAATGGCCACGTTCGGATGGGTGCAGAGATTAAGTGCAAAAGTTGTTTTGGTAGGTTGTGTGGTTCCTGAAGGGCGAATCCCTTTTCACTTTTTCACTCGTGGCATCAGCTGCAACAGAAGAATATGCCCTCACCCAGAACAGCTTTGTTTGGCATTGTCTCATTCGGACAGGTCACTGGGGTTAGTGCTGACATCTATAAGCAAAAGTGGCGAAGTTGTCAGTCACATGAGGAAATACAGAGCACAAGAATTTGCAGTTTTCTATTAGGTATGACCTTGTAGTGTCATTGAGCATCAAAAGTTGTCCAAATGTTCTGCAGCTCCCTCACATTTGCCAGTGTGGTTCTTATGCTCAGACATTTACCAATAGCTAAAGAGCCATAAAACTTATCCCCATGTGTCTGCCAGCAAGCCTCATAGGCACGATGTTAAGAGAAGGACAAGGTGATCCAGAACACTGTGTGTACACTCATACAACAAGGACAAGGGTCAACAGAGAGATGGGGAGGGGCGGTTTGTTGTCAAAGGAGCGGGCACCAACACAACAAAGCAACATGTCTTAGTCATCAAATGCTACATCTCCGGCTAATGGTGCTCGGCAGCCATCAGGGAGGCCACGGTGAGCTGTAGTGACGGGTGAGGAAGCTCAGGCGAGGGAAAGCACAGGCTTGAAATAGGGGAGTTATCTGTCGCACTTCACGAGGCGTGGTGCACCTGCCCTCTGCCAACACAGTGAAACATGCCTCTCTGAGCAGCATCCTCCTCTCATCTGGGCCTCGCGAACGTGACCTGACTCAACAAAAGGTGCGTGGAGGCAAGCACCTGGGCGGGAGTCAGGCTCAGATGGAGATTAGGATTTGGTGTTGTGAGTACAGATGAGTCATGGCGGTTTACAATCACATCACCGTGGGATCAACTGATGGAACTTGTTTCCCCTGGCTCATTCCATAACAGGATCACATTCTATAACAGTGACACAACCATGGGCCTGGAGTACACCTACCCTGCATATCCTGAAGACGGCAATTAAGAAGCCCTTACTGAGGTGTTTCAAAACACACAAGTCTCGAGTACCAGGTTTGGAAACCAAAGGAACCTTTTGTCCATGGCAGGTTGACAAACATCCTGAAACAAAGTAGGAGATCATGACCTGTACTTGTGTTGTGTGATGACCTTCTGTTCTTTTCTATGTCAACAACTGTCATCACCGTTTCTGGCTCCACTCCAAGGTCATCTGTTTGGGAGCGCGCGTCCCTCGAAGGGGTGGAAAAAATGGTAACGTATCATTTATAATCTGCCCTTGAAGGGAACGCTTTCTCCTTTTAAGAATGGCAGGCGGAACGAGGGCAGCAATGCTGGCAAGCAAAAAAGTGTCCTTATTAGAGGAGATTGTGCTCCTTCAGAGCAATTCCTAGTGGGCCCGAGATTAAATAGGATGTGTCAGAGGGGAATGAGCACATGGGCAGGCGGACTAGATTAGCATGCTCATCAAGGGGGTGAGGGGGAGGGTGGTGTAGGCTCGCTGAGGGGTGAGCTGCTTAACTAGCCATGGGAAACAGAGCTGGTGAGAATGGTGGGACGAAGAAAGTAGTCAGCATCTGCCTTCCTTGACCCAGAATGTCCTTCGCCGCAAGGTGAGCCTCGACCTTGGACTGGAAAGGTCGTTGGGGACCTGGAATGCTTGTGAGCCACACACTGACTGATGCTAGAATCTCATATCGCTTTGCCATCTGGCTTTGACCTTCAGTCCCATCTCGATTTTGCTGAGGCACTGGATTACACAGAGTGTCTCATTCCTGTTTTTTTCTTTCATATCTGTTTTTCCCCTTACTTCTACTTCCCTGGACATACATCCACCTTTCCTAATGAGTGAGAACAGAAGGCGAGGCTAAACGTCCCTCGCCTACACCCGGCCACTTAGTAAGCATTTTAGTTTTAGATTCAAATAAGAGGGACTACAGAAGAGACTGTAACCATTTCAGAAATGGCTGTAGCCATTTTAAGCCTTTTAAATTGGCATGCACACAAAGTAAATGCTGAAGAGAATGGTGGGAGACAAAAGTGTCGGTTACTTTTTAGCGTGGGCTTATTGAAGGGAAGGGTGGGTGCTTAGCTGGAGTGAGGTGGGACGTCAGACGGAAATAGTAATGAGAACAGAGGGAGTCATGGGGGAGGACAGCCACGGCGAGGGAACACATACTTCTCGCCACTTCGCAGCTGGTGCCAGGGCACAGCACACTGCTTCCATTAGCATACAATAGCCACCTCACATTGTCATCCCCCAGGGCCCTTCTCAGGCATACAGAAAAGCCGTGGCAGAGATATCTCTCTCTCTCTTGGTCTGGTTATTGGGTTAAGCTATTGATGGCACCTCAGCATGAAGCGGGACATCTCTGTTGAAGGCATGCAATTGATCTACCACTATCAGAAAAGTGGCAGCTTGAAAGGAAATTTTACTTTGAGAGGTCAAATCCATTTCAGTTTACAGGTGGCAGCAACCTTCAAGGTTCCAGAAGATGGATGTTCAGGGGTATCTGTAACTCAGGATGCAAACAATAAGAAGTTTGCGAAGGTCATACTTACTGGGGACCAGTCTACTCAGTCCACATCTAGAATTGCTCCAAGCATCCATAAAGCCCTGTTAGCTTGACTGTAGCTTGAGTAATCAAACAAGTAGGAGCGCAGTTTGTAATTGGCAGATTTTGGCTCAAAAACCAACTGGCCAAACTATATTTAATTTATAAGTAAATAATTTATTAAACAATATGAGCCAAGAAAATGCACTCATACTGTATTTCAAAGCTAGTGCTACCAAATTGACTGTGTAAAATAGCCAGTGTCATTTTCAAAGTAGCATTTAAATTGACTTATTCTGTTTAAATAGGTGACCGATTTTTAATTTGTGAATCAAAATGTCAGTTCAGGTCACTAAAGAATAAATAGTGTCAACTATGTTGGAACGCTAATAGAAAGTGTTCCATGTGTTTTAGCCGACACTGTACAAGCATCAGGTTCAAAAAGAGAGAAAAGAAAAAACGGCCCAAAGAATGACCCATCAGCCTATTTTATGTGTTTTAGCCCACACAGTGTGAGCGGCCCAAAAGTGAGCCATCAGCCAATCTGGATGTAAAGAAATCAGATTCTGGAATGACTGCAAAAAGTCTGATCAGTGCAGGTTATATCCCTAAGAAAAAGATGAAATCAGAAAAGATTAATAAATGAAAGTAGAAAAGAGTCAGCATGCTCGATTGCGTTTACTTCCTGCAGAACACAAAATGCCCTGGTCATGGATTCTGATGCATCTTAACCCTTTCCTTCTGTCCTCCAAATAACTGACTTGCAATAAAGATAATATTAACGGTAGGTCTTATACAGATTTTAGTGGGGTTTTATATATGCCTGTAACAAATATCTTGAAACTTACTTCTAAGCTTCCTCATTTCCTTGATAACTAATCATCTAATCATGCTTTTTCTTCTGCTTACAGTCAATTTCTGTCGTCTCACAGGTTGAACCCGTTGGATTTACGCCCAAGAACGCAAGACTGGTTAGCGGAGCTGAAAGCAGAAGCTGATTTGTGGGTCATACAGTCCTTACTTAGAGGAAAAACCAGATGCGTCAACAGAATGCATCTGGTTATGTGGCGCTAAATGCAGGTTGGTTGCCGGGAACACGAAGGCGACTGTACCCAGAGTGAAAGAACGCAAGGCTTGATGTGAGCATTTGTCTTCATTATCATGTTGCACTCGGGGAGTGTCGGCGCGAGTGGTTGTAGCAGTTGTCACCCTCTGAAAGCGCCGAGGCGGTTGTGTTTGCAGAGAGATGACGGAAAGGCTTGGCTGGGTCAGACGCCACCACCTCTCGAGGGCTCCTGCAAGCCTTCCTTCAAGAGTCAGCTCACACACACACACTGTGCCTGCTTTTAGGACATCGAGTGATCAGGCCAGCTTTAACAAAATCAATGAAGATCATAAGCATTTCGTACCCTAATCCAAAGGCATGCTGAGAAGAACATCTCCTGGGAAGGAGGTCCATGCATGGAATCTATATGAGTGTGGTTATAATTTGCATTTATAACGAGTCACTTTAAAACAGCCTCATCAGCTTCATCAGTGTGCGAGGTCATGGCGCATTGTTGTGTCCAAAGTGCTGATGGGTGAATTCGTAGGCAGGCCCGTGCGTGGAACCCAGACGGCGTCCTATCAGAAAATGGATATGCCCTGACGACACGTACAGGTGTGGGGTTTGCATCTTTCTAGTGAGGGGAGAAGCTTATTAATGCTTTGGAAAGATAAAATGCAAAATCTAATCATGCCCTATTGTTTTTGAGGCGGCACTATTGTTTTAAGAAGGAGCAAATTTAGTTTGACCTCTGCGCTGTTGCCTGGGAGACACACTCTGCTTAATAAGTATACCAGCGGCAGGTTTATGAAATGGAAAAATGACACAAGACCTCTAGTTTAGGAAAAGAAGGGGGGAAAAAATCAATAATCTTCAGAATATTTCATTCAACGCTGGCGCCGGGGAGAGTAAGGGGGGGGAGCATGGGACGGGACTCGTTAAGTGAAAAAGGATGGGACGCACTTACCCTCCGTGTGTGAGGTTTTCAGCTTCTGACACAGTCCCCCGATGTCTCCATAGTCCTCCTGAATTTTGACCACAGCCTCAGTGCTGCGGAGCTCCATGAGTGAGCGCAGCTCCTCCAGAGAGCAGCCGAAGTCCCCGGCATGGTTGCCCTCATTTCTTTGGTTCTTGGCATAAAAATCGCTGTTTCTCATGTCCCCCATGGCGGCAGAGTATTGCTTCAAAGGTTTGACTGGAAGGTGTCAGAAAAGAAAAGAGAGGCCAGCAAGCCTCTAGAGGCGGCTTGGGTCAAAATATCTAAGCACAAAACAAGGGAAAATGAGTTAAACTGCTAATATAAATGAGAAAACTGCAAGGGAAGAAAACTGGAAAAATAAAAAAATTAGAACAAAATCCAGTCCAGTGTCTGAGAATGAAGGAGAGGATCCTCAGTGCAAGGTGAAGAAGCCGAGTGTCCGTCCGTCCGTCCAGGGAAGCCTGGCTGAGGTCCTGAGGAAGATGACCGTGTTCACCACGGCTGCAGTCCGGCGTCGCTCCATAAGCGGTTTCCCATTTTTTCCCGTCCTCTGCTCGGTTGCCGTCTACATGGTGATCCTCTCCATTACTCCTTCAGAGACAGAGACAGAGAGGGAAAGCAAGAGAGGAGGAGAGGAGAGGAGCGGGAGGGGGAGGGGGGAGGTGGACCAGAGAGAGAGAGAGAGACAGAGAGAGCGAGAGAGAGAACAGCAAGTGAATCTCAGAGCCATAAGCAGCACAAAAGAGAGAGCGAGAGAGAGAGAGAGAATGAGAGCGAATCCGAGAAAGAGAGAGAGAGAAAGAGAGAGAGGCAGCCTCATTGTGGCGTCGCCGTCGCCGTGTCTCAGCTGACAGCTGTGCAGTGGCACACCAGCGCTCATCCTACGAGGTGTTGTTGTGTGTGTGTGTGTGTGTGTGTGTGTGTATATGTGTGTGTGTGAGTATGTGTTGAGCGGAGGCTGCTACGCCACAACGAGTGGGTAACTAAATATGGGAACCCCCCCAAAAAAATAATTAACTCCTTCCAGCATTATTACTTACCCTCAAGGCAAATAATTATTAGTAGCCTGAATGTAAGTTAACCAGTTCCTCAGAATGTAAGGTGTTAAAACTCTTTAGTCTTAAAGGTAAACTACTATTATAATATATTTCTATAGAATTAGCTTTAATCTGGGTTTAGAATTAGCTTTAATCTGGGTTTGAGAAGCCACAGTGATTTTCAGTAATAAAAAAAAGGTGTAGCGTAATTTTATACGAAGTTTTCTCACTCAGCTCATTAAAAGTCACATAGATCTCTGCAGGCATATAGTGCTATTTTATTATTATTTCATTTTAAAAGTTTAGTGGAAGCCGTTTTTCAAAAAGGCACATATTTGTCTTGACATTTAACTTGAATGCAATGCCCCTATGGATATAATAAAAAAAAAATTGGTGTGTGGTCAAAGAATAGAGTAGTAATGCAGGGTGTCTATTTTTGTTAAGTTTGAACCTTTACATAACAGGATATTGGCCAACGAACAACTAGATGCACTGAAGTTATTAAAGTAGGTTTCCTGACTCACAATGAGCCAGGGTCATGCGCCTCCTTGAGGCCAACTTGCCATACAAAATTTGGCATTTTTACGGAACCGTTTGTTGAGCTACAGACCAAAAAGTACTTTGTGCCTTCATGGGGCACTAACGCAAAGGGATGCATACCTAGGGACACAAATCTCTTTTTCTGTATCAGCCATGTGGGGCTACAAACTACCAATCTTCATATCGATTGGTAAAGTCGAAGCATGGGCGAACCATTGTAGCATGGGGAGACTTTTCAAAATCATTCGTTTCGCACCCCCCACTTTTCCCCTTCTGGAGTACAGCCAATATGTGAAAACTGTGAACTCTATGAAATAACTAGACTTCTTAGGGCTGAAGGTATGATGGAGTTTTTGGAATGGGGGGAGTGAGGGGCCAGGACAGTTGGGCAAGTGGAGCTCACATCATGGTGAACATCAAAAGTGCCCCACTAAAAACCAGAGATCCTGAAACCCAACATGAAGAGCACGTCAGAGCAGGTTACGCTGAGGCTGGCTGGAGGGGACGTGAGAGGAGAGTAATGCTAAAGGAATTACGTAATAAAAGCAGGCTGAAGACTCTAAAGACAGCCATGTGCACATCAGGGCTCTCAGAGTTCCAGGGCAAAAGGACCAGATAAACGGCAGCTTCCTGCTTCTTGTGATTGTTTTTTGCTGCCATTGTGGTATGTTTGTTTAAATTGTGATATATATATATATATATATATATATAACAGTGCTGGGGAGTAACGGAATACATGTACCGTCGTTACGTATTTATAATGCAAATTATGAGTAACTGTATTCTGTTACAGGTACCGTTTAAATGGGTAATAATTTGAATACAGTTACTTTGTTGAAATAAATGGATTATACGGCGGTATTTTCCTGTTTCATATGTTAGGCTACCCCCTCTCTAATTTCGGTAATTCCACGCATTGCCGGAAACCCAAACAAAACATGCAATAAGAGCCTCTAATGTATGTGTCCTGTTAATGTTGGTGGTGTCAGTTACACAATAGACCCGGAGCCACCACAACAGAGCCAGCAGTGCCCGGGCAGGAATGCATTTCTTACTTGGAAATTCAGACACCACTTTACATTTAAAGAAGAAAGAGCTGGGCGAAGTCTGACCATGAAATGCAAATTCTGTTTGCCAGCTACCAGGCTGTTCTCAGCATCAAAAGACTCCACCTCACACTAATGACAAAGCTTCCACTGAACATGAATGTTAAATAGGTTGTTGTGGAACAGTGACAGTGAACTATTACAGGTACTCATGCGGCAAAATTGTTTTCATATTAATATGAATTTGCACAGTTTTGTTGTATGCAAGCATAGGCTTCTCCTCTGTATTTTTGTGAAGTCAAGCGGGTTGGTTCCCAACTTTAAAAGAGAGAAGTTAGGGTTGTGTGGGACCGTGGATGAACACTATGACAACCTAATTTAAGTTAAGCTGCAAAAAAAACTGTCATGTCATGGCAGGGCATGGTCAGGTGAGCGGCACAAATGCAGACATCTCCCATGATGGCTTTTCTTTCTTTATTTCAAAACGCAATAAAACAAGAACCTGGCTCGATAGCCGAAAACACGAAACTAAAACAAGACTCTGGATTGCAAGAAAAATGCACAAAAACTTACAAAACACAAGCACTATATATACACACAACAGAAACTCAAAACAGCGGTAACAGATCTGAGCAGCCTCACTGCCAGAGATGAGACCACACCCCCAGTCAACATAAAAGCTCCCTAAACAAAACTCAAACAGTGGCCTCTAGTGGCCACTGATTCGGGACGTTACACTAACCTAGTGTCTATCCTAATGTTACTAATTTAAAAAATAAATAAAATCTAGTTGGTATTGTTTTTAGAACAGATTGACAAAATATTCTTAATATACCCTAAGTATACTTGTGCTTAACATTAGCAATTGTCCTTGTTTTAAGTAAAAGTATACTTAAAAGATTTAGAATTATTTCCTAGGCTATATGTGGAATGACAGTTTTACAGTGTTGGAGCAGGGGTCATCAACTACATTTGTCCAAGAGCCTGAGTTTTTCTCGGCAGACACTGTGAGGGCCAGATGCTCTCCTAAAATAAAATACAATTAATATTGTATCTTAAGTAAT